>JAWZYV010003326.1:437500-825701 GCA_038373885.1 Cheiracanthium punctorium | reverse complement strand
GCAACCTTTGAAAAGTTGCGGGCCAAACTTTAGGAAGTTACCGAAGTCGCGGGCCGAACTTCAAGATGTTAGCGAAGTCGCGGGCCGTATAATTGGTATTTGTATGGGAGTTTGGATGGTTCATATGGGTTTTGATATCTTCCGCGGGCCGGATCCAAAGTCGTGGCGGGCTACATCCGGCGGTTGCCCATATGTGCTATACATAATGCGTGTAAATGCGTGCAATTGTCAAAGAGGATGAGCGTAATTTTTCGTTAATGTTGCAAATTTGTTCCCAGCACTGAGTGTTGCATTAAAATAGTTTTAAGATAAATAAATATTGGGTACTTTTTTAATGTGACTAGAAAGCCAAACAACAATTATCTCAGTTTTGATTTAAGTGATTTAAGTGGGAAACAAAGAATAGCATCAAAAATACAATGCACCCATTTTGAGTTATTCTTGGAACACGCCGGTTTCATTACATTAGAGACATCTTTGTTTTCTTTGACAAACGCCGGGCAATGTTTCTTTTATCAATCGCACGTTTTAATTATCCAGTCATCTCATTCTCCGACTTAACCGTGCTAATGTTTTATTTCTATTTCTCGAATCCCTACTATACGGGAAGTAGATTGCTGCAACACAAATGTATATCTTTGTCATCGTATAACGATGCCCAAACAGAAGGGCATAAACCGAGACGGTTCCGAACACCATTCCCAGTCACGAAGTGCACAAGTGGAGTGACCAAAGCCCATCGATTGGGTTATTGTACTAAGGGTGGAGCTCGGTGGAGATTCCTCTATACACTGGCGAGAAAAGGTCAAGCAACACATTAAGGAAGTGACATTCATTCACACTGTTACTTCCTTAAAGGACTAATTGGGTATCGGTGGAACAGTTCCAAGGTGTAACTGTCACGTCTCCAGTCGGCAATTGTTAGTTTAAGCTCCTTTTTTTTGTTATTCGCCTGGTATTGACACATTGATGGAAGTGAAGATTCTGAGATGGCAGGTAGTTTTTCTACACCTTCCATTCAAGAGGCAGCCTCTGCCGTAGATGGATTACGCACTTGTGTGCTGGTGAAAAAACAATTGGTTCTCGACGTGTGGTCCTCTGTGTCAATTATTCCCAGTCTTACGTGACCTTCAATGCAAGACCTGACGCAGTTTAAATACATGAGTTAATGTATAAGCATTTCGGATTGCTACCGTTTAAAAATGTGCTTTAACAGCAATTTAGTACGCATTGTTTGGTGCTGCTTCTTTTTTCTTGGTATGTTTACTTACCTTCCTGAAGTACGTAAGGCTGTGCAATGGTTCACAAACTGTTAATTTTGAGCAGCATAGATAGTGAACAATCACAGAAGTGTTAAATGTCTCCTAACCATTAATGTATACTTGAAAACATAGTGGACTGCCACTGTTCGTTGATAAGAATTGAAGTTGTGGAGCTTAAACTATTTTTTTTTTAATCTATCGGTTTATCCTTTTACTTTTGTTATTCCCGTAACGTAAAGTGGTAAAACTAGTTTATTGCAAGCTCAGATATCACAGAAAATCAAAGAATAAATAAATAAAAACATTGGTTGAACGCTAAAAAGCTTTCTTAAGAGTATGATTTGGAATTAGTGAGAGATTTTCCCCTCAGATCGACATTTTGATAAATATTATCTGTCTGTTCATGACCCGCTTTTTTTTGTGTTGTTGTTGTTGTTGTTGGCACATCTAATAAAAGATCTGTAATAAATGAAGTGGAATTTTACTACAAAATATATAATTTCTTTATGATTTTAAATTTAAGCTTCGAATTTTTTAATCAAAATTTTGAATATATATTGAGAATTTGACAACTTAATGAATGTTCATCCCACTAATTTCCCTAATCACCAAATTTAGTAAGGAAAATAAAAAACCAAACTCAGGCTTTAATTTGACGATATCACGCCCTTTTTGAGGAAGATGGACATGTTACAATGCTACTGAATGGAGATTAGATGGTCAAAAAGCTCCAATATAAGAAAAACACCGTAGGTTGCGCGTTCGAATATACCAGACGTTGTCCAGGAAAAAAACTTTTTAAAATGTATTGGAAGACTGAATTATCCTCTAATAGAGAAGGCAGCGCTATTATGAATATCCAACCACAAAACTTTGGCGTAAATCCGATATCTCGCTGCAGCCTTACACGAATGTTGGTGCTCTTTCTCATCCAGTCTTAAGACAACTTAGACATTAGAGATGAGTTCGGGCTCATTTTTTGAAGCCCGAGCCCGAGGACTTTTAATCCGAGCCCGCCCGAGCCCGAGCAATATAATTTAAGTCGGAGCCCGAGCCCGAAATTTCCGTTAAAGATTTAAAAAAAAAATCCAATTACTTCATTGATAGAATACAATGAATTTTGCCGTTTGTGCAAATTAAAGACAAATATAGTTGCAAACTCTCAATGCACTTTCTAATTCTTTATTTATCCATATGTTTATCCAATAATGTCGGATCTCATGACTAACTAATGAATATAAGCCGCCGTTCTGAAATATCCAAAGAGCTTATCGCACCTTCTAGGCGCCAGTGCTGATATTTTTTTTTATAAGTACAGCCAACTCCGGTTATAGTGAACCCGGTATAGTGAACCATCAGATATAATGATCGCAAACCATTAGTCTCGATTCATACACAGTATCTCTCTATCCATCATGAAGACACTTGGGTTTTAGTGAATTCGGATATAGTGGACGAAATTGGATGTTCCCCAGAGGTTCACTATAACCGGAGTTGACTTTTATTTTCCGGAGTTTTGACCGGAGTTGTACTTTTATTTTCCCCATGAATCACTTTTTAAAATCTGTTTCAAGGAGTATGTTCAATAAAGGAGAAATTTTTCACGAGCCCGAGCCCGGTTCGGGCCCGGGCTCGGACTCGGGCTTTCGGGCTCGGGCTGAGCCCGTCTCATCTCTATTAGACATACGCTACCATAGCAGTGGATAACTTACCAACTGGCATTACCCAGTCGATAGTTATCTACGGTCTTGTCGAGATATAAAACTGGTTTAATCTGGTTTATTAAACCAGAAGAGTCTTCCACTGCCCTCCTCAAGGCCCCCTTCTACGATTGCTTCAAGTCAGAGCTAAAATAATTAACCCTCTCGTCACCGAATTATGAAAAATCAGAGAAAATAAATCTGTCTAGCATGTAAAGCATCTGAAATACTAAATCACGCAAAATATAAATCACGCAAAAATATTTTTTTCTAATGTCGATTCATATTAGATATTTTTAATATTAATTTCTGCATTTTCGAAGCATTTTGTTACGCTAAAATTAATTTAAAAGGATGCACCTATTAGGTAAAGATTGAGGAATAACAAAAAAAAAACTATACTTACCTTAAAAAGAAAAAAATGGTAAAAAATCAGCGTCCCTATTTTCTTAATTTTTCTCCTGAAACAATAAGCGAAAACTGTAAAAAATAACCTAAATGGACTAGTGCTGCAATCCAGGCACGATTTATGCATCTAGTTAAGATCCTCCTATACTTTCTACATGAATGAATGATACTGATATCACTGAAAGAAAAAAATACTCAATTTAATTGTTTTCTCTCTCAATATTGCTATTTGAAGTAGGAGCCTCCTATGAGGTTCAGGGTGACGAGAGGGTTAATATGAAACTGTGTAAAAATTAGAATGAAAACCTTATTTTTAAAATTGTTTCGCTGCTAAAATGGCCTTTTTTAAGTCATCGTGAAAATTATAAAACCCCGCTCCACTTCTTCCAAAATGTTGGTGGCAGCTAAAATAGCACATTGTTCCCGGTGAAACATTTCCCTTTAATTTTAGCGTCAAAGAGACCAACATTTAAATTTCGTATTTCTACGTTGGATTGAATCATCTATTGTTTGAACCAATTTCCTTGTGTATGTTTTTAAGTCTTTGCATTAAAAATGAATTTAATAAATAAAGCTAACCTCCCTGCTGGAAGAACAGTCGCCTAGATAGTTAATATGCATCAAAAGATCGTTGAAAGTTACATTTCATCCAGTTTATTATTAACAAAACGCTTTTTAAAAAAAAGCTTATGTTCTGCAATGTTGTATAAAAAATAAACAAGCAATTAAATTATCTTGCATCGTGATCAAAGTCCCATCAAATTATCAGTAAATAATGAACTGCGTTCTGAGCAGCTAATTACTAAACGCTTCTTAAAAGATCAGCGTCTAGTAATTAAAAGTTTGCATAGAAACAGTCGGTCGTAGCCTGGAGGTCAAGATTTATAAAAAAAAAAAAAAAAGAAATTTACAAAGAGGCGTGATGTGTTTAAATTAGTCGGCAACTGTTATCCTAGCAGGCATCGGATACGAAGCTACAAAATAGTGTCGTCAGCTTAATTGCCGTATCCCAGACTACATTAATAATCTGTCCTTAGCAAGGTAGACAATTTTACCGATGTTCTTTTTAAATAATGTGATTATATACTTTACAAATATGGCCTTAATGATAAAGACTGCTAAAGAATTAGATAATTAGAGTGACATAAGTGCTTGGATTATAAATATGTTATCGCAAAAATCAACCATTCTTTCCGACTGTGCAGTTTCTTTGGAAAATAAATTATTATTTTCTATGTCGGTGAAAACCTGCAAACTCAAATACTGGAAAAAAGACGTTCATTCCATGGTTTATTTTTTTTTCAATATCGCAGTCAAACATAAATACACAATATATAATACACAACTTTAATCGTAATACACGATGATTTTCCTAAAAATATATCTATTTCTATATAAAAAAAATTTTAATACATTTTTATACATTCTTTAATCAACTACTAAGTGCACAAACATTGTAACAACCAAAACATAAATTTTGTAAACATTCTTCAACAGATTTTGCTTGTAACAATTTGACGCGTTTAATTTACTTTTAGATCTAACATCATATTAGTATCTCAATATAGGGGCTATTTTAATTTGCTGTAATTCTTTTCCTCGTAGTTTTAGCGTGAAGAAGTAGGTGGAAGAAGACATATGAGGTGAATTTATATGCATGGCCGAGCATCTGGCTAATTGCTTTAATTTACAAGGGCTCGTAACTCATTTATGAATGCATTATTAACCATTTAAATGAGCTGGTAGGAGTTCATATTTTTTTAGAAGAGGTGGGAAAAAAAACGTTGAATGTTCAGTTTTTAGTAGCATTATCTATATTTTCGAATAAAATGACAGACTTGACGCAGGTTAATTAATGACTATGTCATTTTATCTCTCACTCCCTTTATTGAAAATTGTCCGAAAAATGCGACATAAAAGTATGCGACATAATTTTACATATATTTAAATACTATTAGTTCACAACAGCTTTAATCTATTGTTACAGTATTTCGTAAGCTGTAGAATATGCATCACATGTATTTTTTACATATATTTAAATAATATTAGTTCACGGCAGCTTTCATCTATTGTTGCAATATTTCGTAAACTGTATAATATGCATCACATGTATTTTTTTACATATATTTAAATACTATGAGTTCACAACAGCTTTAATCTATTGTTACACTCTTTCGTAAGCTGTAGAATATGCATCGCATATATTTTTCTATAAATTGGTAACAATCCTAAAAATTTCAACACAGGGTTACCAGGCCAAGTACACGAAAGATGAGAGGTAAAATGACATTGTCCATTAATATCGTTTTAATAGGGTAATAATGAAACTAAAAAATTAGGAGGGGGGTTTCAGGGGGGTCCTGACGAGGCTCGAACAGCCGAGTTTTATTTTTTTTAATGTTTTAACATTATGTGACATTCATCGAAAACTTCATTTGAGATGCTTTTAATTAAAGCCCATGTATTAAATAAATTAAGTTATTAATGATATAATATAACACTTTTATAAAAATTTCCGCAAAAAGTAACAATTAAGATATGCGTTTTCATACATAACCTACGTATAGTGACTTATTATTGAGTAATGCTAAGTTTCAAATTACTTTTTTCAAATCTATGTAATGGTTATTTTTTTTTCTCAATAGTAATTTGTGTTTCGTGTTATGGCAAGAGTACACGAGAGGAATCTGCCTACAAGGGAGGGTCGGAGGACTTTTTAAGGGGTCCTAACGCACATTAACGTTACATTTGGAAGAAACCGACCAAAACTCCAGACCGTTAGATCGACAGCAGCGAGGCAGGCCCGAACGCTGTACCTTCACATTTCAGCCGACTACTATGTTCAGTGTCTTATATACTTGGCCAGGATGGTACTTCAGTAATAATTTGTAGCACATAGGAAACATTAAAATTCACACTAGCTTTCCCTATGTACATTCTATGTGTACCTGATTGTTTTTGACAGAATAAACTAAATACAGAAAAAGAATACAAATTTTAAATTCTTCATGGTTTGAAGTAAACTTTCATTTAGTGTATTTTATCACTCTAATATTAATGACTAATTATATACGCATGCATATAACAAATATTCTTATACGAATTTTACATCTGTTTTCAAGTATAATTTTAACGGAATTGGAATTAATCTGTCGTAAATTTCCGAAATCTTCTGTTAAAGAACTACAGTCAACTCCAGATATACTGAGCCCGGATATAGTGAACTTTCGGCTATAGTGAGCGCAAACCAAAGTCCCTATTCACATACAGTATCTCTGTTCACCATGGGTACACTTCGGTTTAAGTGAACTTCGGATATAGTGAAAGAAATTTGATGGTCCCCAGAGGTTTACTATTTTTTTTTTCTTTTATCTAGATGAAAAATTTATGTGTAAAATAAGTAGCTAAAATTGCAACTTTCTCAAGCTAAAAACACTGCCTTAAAGCAGCTGAAGTATGACTAAAACTAAATGAGTATGAATACAGTATGAAATATGAATTTTTAATATTTAAACTGAAACTTTCAGTTTATTTATTTACATTAATTCGTTTCGTATTCTTGCGGGGAAAAGCTTTTTATATATATAGTTCGAAATCGAAAATAACCTAGAATTGTTACAACCGATTCAAATTATTAATGTGAAAAACAGTTAGTTTTAGCGAACAGTTAAAACGTTTTCACTTTATTTTATTCATTACATAATGAAACGCATTCACTTTTCCCACCGTTTCAGATTTAGAAAAACTCACTTTTTGAACCTTTCAATTTGAGCTGTCTAGTGATGAACCATCTAAAACAATTAAGGCCGATGTATCTCTCTGTGTAGTGTCGACCTATATTTTTTTTGGCTCGAGACAGAATAATGGGATACTCTTGGCATAAAATAAAATCAACAAAAGTCCTCAATGGCCTGGGGAATAAGTCCCATATTTTCATTAACTTCGCTGAACTCTGAACCAACATCTTGACCCATTACAGTGAGTTCATGACAGATGCAACCATGATTGAAAGCCTTCTGTTACGTCAGAGGTACTTAGTAAGAACTTTAAATATATAATACTCTTTTGAAAATTAAACTTCAATTGTCCAATAGCGCAATTGAAAAAAGGAAAGTCGTACTGTTTATGAAAATCTCATTATGTCTCTTTGGATTTATTCTGAGGCTTTGACACAAATTATTTCATAATTAGGCTTCCATGAAGACTTAGTAAAAAGAAAAGTATCGTCATTACAGATTTTTGAGTATAGTTTCAGCCCCCACCACTTTTATAATGTTATGATAACTTGCAACCTAATGTAAATTTTGAAATGAATGATTTATAATGAATGACCCTACCACGATTTTAAAAAGAGGTACCAGCCACTTACTAATAAAAAAACTTTCAAAACCGTAACTATTGAGAAAAACGGTTGTTCTGTCTCATCTTAATGTTATGAAATATAATGAATTCTAATTCAACATTCAATGGATGTATATTAAGTAGTGATACAACTATCATTTCGTATCATCGTATCAAACGTATAAACTTATTGCACTACAAAGGTGGACTACAATTTACAAAAGCCTTCCTTTTACAAAAGTAAATGGAAGGTTTACATAAATGGAAATCCGCTGATATGCTGTGGTAAAATAACCCAAAGAATTCTTCCACAATATATGTTTTGTGCGAAAACTATGCAAAAAAAGTTCTGGTTTGTTTTTTAAAGATGCGGGATATGTTGAACATAATTTCAAGTCCTCTCCCCAAACAATATTTTATGTAATATTCATCCATTACATTTCGCAATTATTCTTAACTCTGTGTTTCCTCGTGTTCCCATAGTTTTTCATCTAATGTTTGTCAAGGATACATATCCGAGATCATTTCCGTTGAAACCACTGGGCAATTATTTTTCTACTTCTACTTATACCTATATTAAATACTACTTCTGCATATAATAAATGCGTATGATTTTCTACTATGCACAAATATACATATATTGGAGTAGTGGGTAAATCAAACCCTTTTCAGAATCGAATTATTTCGTTTCGATTGATTTGAAGCATTGAATAACTTTAACAATATAAAAAAAATATGTTTATATGAACTACTTAGCTGTTCCTTTTCTAGTAGTTGCTATCTCATATCATACAAAATGTCACATCAAATCGTTTCTTTTATCTGACTATTCAAAATTTTTTAAAAGAACATTTAAACGACTAGATACATTAATAAAATTAAAAACTACTGATAGACTCGAGAAAATAAAATTCGAACTTGCGGGGGAAAAATCGAATAAGAAACCTTTGTTCAATAAATTCGAGTAAAAAATTAGAATCCTGAAGTCGAATTTTAATTTCGAAGTCTAGCCTAACCTCTGAAATCTCGTCCATCATTGACTGTAGATATAAGTTCTATTTTTGTCCCTGAATTTAAATGTATTATTTGAACGTTTTTTTGAAAAAGAATTCTTGAATTTCGATATCATTCTGAAATTAAGTTTTTTTTTTTTTCATTCGATTTTCTTTAACTTGAGTACAGTCAAAAAAAAAAGAATTGGTTGATTATTGGAAGTAAAGTGTAATGGAACATGTGCTGATAAAAAGATTCTTGTTCTTTATCACTAGTATAGGAATATAAATTACAAGTTGTTTTTATTTATTGATTTATTTATTTTCAAGGGCGGTCTCTTGCCCATCTGGCAAAACCCCGAAGTATTGACCTTTAATTACAGGGGCATCCAGTTGGCAATTAAGATTGCTCCTTTGAAGGGACGGACGTTGTCGGGTGTTTGGGGCGGATTTCTCTAGGTGTAACGTGAATACATGATAGAGCCCATTAAAAAAAATCCTCCGCCCAAAGCACTACCTCCTTAGGCAGACAGCGTTCGAGTAGCTTTGTTTTAACAACAGAATAACAAAAAATGACACAAAAATGTATGCTTCAAACATTACTATTGCATTTTCACATAAACTCTTCAGTCAAGTTACTGTAACAGTTCAGAAAGTTCTGGAATAAATGCATATGGGGAGCAAACTAAAGTTTGAATACACTTAAGAAACTTGAACCGATAAAATTGATTTGAACGGATAAAATATAATACAAATATATATGACTTTCTCTCGTTATCACATTTCAGTACCCAAGTATTCTTCAACTGGGAAATTTGGAAGTCATCATTATCATAGACAGGGTTTTCCTTACAGAAAAAAACTGAGTGAGAATTTTTCACCCTTTCCCCCAAACTGAGTGAGATTTTTATAAAATGGGTGAGAATTTTTCACCCTTTCCACCAAAATGAGTGAGATTTTTATAAAATGGGTGAGAATTTTTTGCTAATAGATTTGGGTTGGGTAAATATCCAGTGGGTAAGGTATTTATAAATGGGTATTTATTCCTCTGTAAGGTAAATACCCAAAATCAAGATATTTTATGATTTTTAGTTATTTTTATGGAGTGTAACTGGACCTCCAAGTCTAAATCAAGCATAGGTATATGCAATAAAAGTAACCCAGTTTAAGATCCCCCAGGATCAGAATATTCCCGAGAACCCCCAGATCCCTTCTTTTTTTTTCTTTCATAGACTTTAGTTCTTGAGAATCCACTTTTGCACTCAGTGTTCTTTATTTTATTTTATTTTATTTTATTTTATTTATTTATTTTTTTTTTTTTGAGAAACCGATTTGTAGGGTGCGCGAATTTCTCGCAGAATAATTTTTTAATGCGAGAAAAAGAAAAAAAAATGCGAGATTCTCGCGTTCTCGCGCTCTAGTGAAAACACTGATAGATTTAGAAGGAGAAACAGTATGAAAATGTCAGTTGCTGAATTGCAAGAGCATTCTCGATTAGCGTGAAAGGAACTCTTATTTTCCTATACTGTTAATAAAAGTATTTGACAATTCACCATAAAATGGTGCTGAATTAGCTGCAACCTTCTTATAGAGAAATGTTGAACCACGATTGGGTGCTTAAACTGATCAAAAGAACCAAATCATGGTGAAGCATTCTCCATAGAAAGGATGCAGCTAATTTAACTCCATTGTATGGTGAAACGTTGAACTCTTTCTATAAAGAGTGAACATTAATAAAAGCACCCAAATGTCAATCGTTCTATATATTAAGTCAGCTGCTTAAGTATGTCGCAAAAGACGTGCATGAAAAGAAATTATAAGCTGGATGCAGATTTATTTACAGAAATAGCACACGCAAGCAAGGTGCAATTTAATTTTTTTCAGAAAATGAAGTAAGGTAATTATATATTAAATCCTGTCATCGTCAGCAATGCACACCTGCACATGAACTACAACCTCATTTTATAGGTCTTTCAGTGTATGAGATATCGTTCTCTTAATTCAGTAGGAAAATCAAGTTATCTATTCTAAAATAGCACAGTTAAATGTAGTTCTTAAGGATCATCCACTTAAGTTATAACCAAGCGCAAGTGAACGTTCAACGAGCTTTGTTAGGCGTGCATTGTGCCGTTAGTAATATGTAGCTCTTTGGACAATTTTTTTTAAACTTTTGAATCCACGGCTGTAGTACAAAATGGATGATTTGAGGCTTAACAACTTAAAATAAAAGCTCTATCAGAAAACCATTTTGACATGTAAGAATCAGGTATGTTCTATATTTTGGTAAATGCTTTTAGCTATCTTTGTGATAAAGCTCGGAACAAAACACACTTGGTCCACATTAGAGATGAGTTCGGGCTGATTTTTTAAAGCCTAAGCCCGAGGACTTTTAATCGAGCCCGCCACAGCCCGAGTCCGAGGCCGAAATTTCAGCTAATAGATAAATAAAACTCAATGACTTCTTTGACAGGATATCATAAATTTTGCCGTTTGTGCAAATTAAAGGCAAATACGTAGAATACATCAGACTCTTATTGCACTTTCTAATTCTTTATATTCAAGTTTATCAAATAACAATAATTAGTTAATTTCTCCCATGAACCAATTTTTAAAATTTTTTTACAAGGGTGTATGTTAAATGAAGAATAGATATCTCACGGGCTCGAGCCCGAACATAATGATCGGGCTCGTGAATTACAGAGCCCGATCCCGGATCGAGCTCAGGCTTTCGGGTTCAGGCTGAGCCCGTCTCATCTCTAGTCCACATATGTGCAGCTTTGAGTTTTCACTGCTAAAACAATCCTTCAATATATATATATATATATATATGTAATGTATAAAAAGGTAATTTGGGTTTTACTAATTCGGGTATTGTTCAAGCGGGTACTTTCACTGTAAGTTTTGCTTTCCTGTCATACTTGCCACGCGCGCTCTGGAGCTATGTTTTATTTATTTTGTTATTTCTTAGACATCGGGCCGTCGATTCTGAGTTCTTTAGATGTACACGTGTCCCCACGCCTTTGTAGTCCCGGATGCGGGTCATGTTGGTAAATGTGTGTGGTTCGATCAGAGATAAGAGAGAGGCGGAGTTATGTCTTCGCAAACCACGTGGTATGATGAACGTAAATACTCCCGCACATCGAAAATCGAGAGACTTCTGCCACTGGAACTGCTTAATGAGTCCACGCTGATTTTTGTACCCGTCTCCCCTCCCCTCTTCTCATTCTGTATTGTAACTTAAAGATAATGTTCAATAAACCATATTATTTGCCTTAACTCTGGAACTTTACTGGAAATATCTGACGTCTCATATATATACATTATTTTCTTTTCAAACTTCATGTAGTTTGGAAAGGACATCATTTATCTTTAAAAGTTTCTAGAGATTCTTCATTTATAGATGAAAACGATTTACGACTGAAACAGATATTAGAAATTAGGCTTTTTTTTTAATATTTGAAAATGCGCTTTCTACTTATTGTTTTTAAGGGTAGTAGTATGTTTTTTAAAAACAATTATGGCATTGTTCTTTGAGATGTGAAATTTATCTCGATTCTGAAGAGGATAATTGTTTTCTGGAATTTCACAGGTTTACATTTATCGCCTTAAAATTTAGTTCATTTTATTTGAATTTCCCGCCTGTTTTATGTGTTACTCTACAAAAAATGGGTACTGAAATTATCATCCTAATAAAATAAAAGTAATAGTCGCAACACATTCTCAAATTTATAATGAAAAAGAAGGCGATCTGTTTATTATGCTCCTGACAATACCCCCAATTAACCAACTTGCTGAAGCGTTTAATAGGAAACTATACCTCTTACGATAATGCGCGAAATATGCTAACGAAATGTTGTTATAAAGTAACATTTATTCATGAATAATTTTATGCTGTAAGCCTTTTAGATCGGAGGTGTTGCTGGCGCGATCGACTTGAAGCTTCGTATATAATTAATGAGAAGTTGAAAGTAATAATTAATTACTGAATTATAATATCTCTTTAGTTAATTATTATAACGCAATAGTTTTTGAGTAATATATTAATAAAGATGCTTAAGTATAAAAAGTTTAAAAGATAATTAAAAAAAAATACAGTTTTGAGTAGCTTCAAATTAACAATTTTCAATTCAAATAGTTTATTTTTAATCTTTGCGTGACATTATTTATATAAAAATTTAAATATTTAGTAAATTATATGAATATAGATAATTGCCAGATAATTAATTACTCTTGGCATAGTATTAACGCTAGTATTTAACTACTTTAAATAAAAATTCACTTTCATATAGCAATAAAAACAATATTATTACTTGATTCATACAATTTTTCTCATTTAATAGCATTTCAAAAAATTCATTTGCAATCTTTGCACAACTTTTTAAGTGTGCAAATAACTTTATATGAAAATCCGTCTTTCATTTAATTAAGTATAAGATTGCATAAAATATTTCTGAAATAAATAACTGACCCATTTATTCTCTTAATTAATAGTTTCCTCGCCCTTCTTTAACATTCTTTTGCTGAGATTTATTCATAGAATAGAAAAATAAATTTAATTAAACCACTGAAATATTAATCTTGGCAGATAAGTGTAGCTGTTTTTTTTTTAAAATCCTAAATACAATAGAATGCATTGTAGGTACCTTGAAACATAATCTTTCTTATTACGCTATAATTTCGAAGTTTTAACCTTATACATTAAAAAATTAAATTATTTTGGGTCAAACATATTTATTGCTTTTAGTAAACATACAAAATTAAATGCAAAAAGGAAAACAAATACCAAAATGGAAACTACTTCTATTTGATTACATTATAATGAAACAACAAACAACTGCTTTTACAGAAGCTGTGTGTAATTTATGTCTGCTTTTTATTTATTTATTTTAGCAATTATTTCAGCTACGAGAATGCATATCAAGGCTGTGAACCAAATTAAATCATTTAAACCATTAATTTTTTAACGAATAAGTTTTTTTATATATCTACCCAGGGTTTTATTGCACGCCACCGAGTCATTTAAGAAAATATTTTAAATTATTTTTTATGTCTGTAATGAATTTTAAGACCTAAATCCTCTGACTTATTTTTAAAAATTCTTTTGGTTAACTAACCTCGATATAAATAGGGATGAAGGTTACCAGAAAGCTTATGGATCTGTAAACGGAGAACTAACTATTTCTTTCTGCCTGAATAATTTTAGTCAGATAATTGAGGGGAAAGAACTTTTCTACAGATCATCTTAGTAGTTGGCTAAATTATGTGATGACGATCAACTATTTTTTTAAATATATATACCGCTTTTAACTATTTTATTATTTATTTAAAAGAAAGCTGTTATCTATAGTTAAGTAGACCATTCAAGCAGTTTCACAACTGTTATTTAAAATATTTTTTAAAAATATGATTCAAGTACATTTTAGAATTCTTAAACCTGTTTTGTAGCCTAAAGAAATTCCTTTACTATAATTTTCTCCGAGAAACACAAGGTATTGATTCAGAAAATATTTAACCTTTTATTTATTTATTTAAACTGGAATTGTTACGGACCGCACCAATAGCATGATTTTTTCGTTAATTCGGTGAAAACTTGGTGTATCAAGAGTAACTTAGCGTATTTATCAGTAAATTGCAACAAATCAATTTACATAATGAACTTCATTGAAAATAATGATGCAAAAGTATATTATTCCTTAAAATAAATACTTTAAAGTTTCATATTGATACTAAACGCTTGAACTCAATTTTAAATCTAAGTTTCAAGTTCCCGTATAAATACTGTTGTACCAATTCATTGAGAAAGTTTTATTCTCTTCTAGTATAATTGATCAATTTATTTACCCAATGATATGACTAAAATTCTGTCTGTTTCCATATCCCAAGTTATGGCTGATTGTGCAAGTTTCCTGTGATAATTGATTCCTGTGATGATGATCCCTGCTCATCGAATAGTGCTGTTTTCAGCTAGTTCTCAGAGCTGAGTTGTGTGGTATAATCTCCTTCTTCAGGAATGTTCTTTAGCGTTAAGATCTGAAGATTTAGCTGGCCAATCCATTAGGTGAAAAATCTACACGTTTCACAATTTTTTCAACAAGATCAACAGCATGCGAACGTGCGTTGTCGCTCATTTAAATGAAATCAAGATCAACAACATCACAGAAAGGCTAACATAGGTATCCAAGAACTCATTCAGTCACACAGACTTTCTCTTAGAGATGGAGTGGTTTGCGTCTACCCAACATGATCTGTGGCACAGTGGTCGATTTTTCGGACATTGAAGGGCAGGTTCTCTGTTTAAACGCGTCTAGTTTCAGTGGGCAGATTGAACAGGTACTTATCAATCATTTCAGATTTAACACAAGAGAAGCAACTTGAACTGTTCGGTTTGCAGGATGTCATGTGACCCAAATACCTGCTCGGCCAAAATTGCGGGAGCGAGGACCCCACTTTTGAAAAATCTCCTCTTAATGTACTAGGCTACCTCAGAGCCGGATAAATAAATTGGTTGTATTTCAATCTACACTTTGTAAGAAGCCATTTCATCAATTCTTCATTTGCGCTAGCAGAAGTGAACATGTTATCAATTGAGACAAAGATAAATGCCTAAATCTCGAAGTCTTTTCGGAAATATCGAGCAGAAGGTCATACTTTCATCTACTTTGCATCAACAAACTCATTGTTCGAATAGCCATTTCTCCATTCTCCTTAGAAGTACTTAAAGTAACACTTGCGTGTGTACGCACAGCGACACAAATAGAAAACTTTTACATTCATAAAAGTTTTCGTGATGCCGTACAAACATTTTTTTAAACGAAATCGCTCGTTAGCGGGTTCACGTGTGAATGAGAAATCAGCTGCCTATATCGACGACACGTGAGATCGGCGGCATTTAATCCAAACGTGTCCGATTGCATCACCACTTTCATTTTTTCTTATCTGGTGGAAGATGCTTCGCTGGGTATGACACTTCCATTGTCTCTTCGTATGCTTAATATTCGGCCGAACCGTGCAGAAGGGGTCATCAGATAGTATCCCAGGTCTTTTAACTCTCTCTCTTTGCGAAGCTGCCAGTTCAGGACTATGTTTGAACTTTTTTTTTTATGTTTTTTTCAGTGGAACTGCTTGCTTGTTTATTTTTTACAAGAAGCCTGAGACAATAGCAAAAACAGAACAAACAAGTGGATGCTCAAACTGTTGTCGTTTTGCAAGATGGAGTGTGATGTTCTGCGAACAGGTCCTCTCAACAGAGAGGAGAGCGAATCCTGAGAGAATAACCTTTTTGAGAGAATCCAATACACTATTTTAAGCAGTAAAATCTTCCTTTTTACTTTCCGAACATGCACCATGTAAGGAAAGTATTGCCATCATGAAAAAATTCGACTTCGAGATTTTTGGTGTATGGACACGTTTTGTGGTCTATTGAATTCATGGATGCTATTTTTACGAGATGTATGTGTGTGTGTGTGTGGGTGGGTGGGTGTGAGTGAACACGATAGCTCATAACGGGCCGTTCGATGGAACTCCAATTGGGTGTATATCTTATAAACCCCCGCCGCATCACCGGTATTGATTTGGGTGTGTATAGGACTTATAGTTTTTCTACAGGGCTACGACAAAGATTTTTTTTTAAATGATGGCCGATGGGAGTAAATTCTTGAAAGTACGCTAGCGTTTAAACGGTACATTCGATTGAGCTCAAATTGGGTATATATGTTATAAACCACCATTGTAAGACCGGTATTGAGTTTGATGTGCATAGGACTTATAGTTTTTCTACAGGGCTACGACAAAGATTTCTTTTAGATGATGGTCTATGGGAGTAAATTCTTGAAAGTACGCTAGCGTTTAAACGGCACATTCGATTGAGCTTCAATTGGGTATATATGTTTGAATGATTCATCGATTAAAATTTATTTAAATGCTTGGTAATGATCTTAATCGTGAGTGTTTTGAAATTCGAATGAAGTCACTCCAGATTTTTCTACTTAAATTGAGAGAGATTTCTATGTCTTATTAGTCCGGTATTACTTAGAGCTCGAAAATGGTTGTCAAATTGACATTTTAAGCTTTTTCTAACTCGTTACGCAAGTTACAGATAAATACACTTATGCTTCAAAACTAGGTGTGGAAACCAATTGATAATTTCACGACTGATGGAGAAATTCAATCGATAAAGGGATTAATAATAGAGCTTCTATATTCTGTTGTACACAGAAATCGTTAAATAATGTTTTTAATTTCGTGAATAAATAAACGTATCGACGTTATATTTATCCTAGAAGTATACATTTGAAAGCAAAAGGCAAATGTCCTCAAATGAAGGAATGAACTAGCTTAAAAAAGCATCCATTTCGGAATGTATCCGTTAGGGGAAACGTTTTACAGTAATCCATATTGATTGTCAAGCAATCCAACTCTTAAAATTCTTGGTACCAGATGAACTTCTGTATTTTGTAGTAGGAGGGTCTGTTGTGCTGTTCCTTCACCAAGCTCGCTCGTTTACGATGGTGTTTTAGATCTTTTAAACATGTCCTTCGATGATTTTTGGTAGTTTACTCTGATACCATTATTACTTGATCCATGGTGGTCTTTTCCTGTCAGATGTTATTGTAAAACTACCTTCTTTTGGCGAGTTATTCTTTAACGAAACTTAACAGCGACGACTTGATAACTCAATGCTATCTTAACTAGGAAAATAAAGAGTAAATTTTTTAAAGACTGTGTAAAAAACTTACTTACCATCGTTAAATTACTTACCATCGGCTGATGGGATAAGTTTCACTTTTGAGAATGATCACTTTTGAGAAGTTTCACTTTTTATAATATTGACATGTATTAAGGGAACAGAAAAATTCCTATGTAGAAGAATGGACAAAATAGAATTTGTTCATTTCTAATAAATACTATACAACATCATCTGTTGCTTTTCATGGAGGGCATCCTCTAAGCTACTTATGAATAACTGCTGTATAAAGAAATATTCAGAAACTTGCGATACCTGAGTGGCGCTTCACTCTGAAAGAGTCTTGTTTTCAATTCTGCGAAAATGTGGGGTTTGTGATTGCTTTTCTGAATTTTTTTGTACGTAGGCTTTCTTATGAGACGAAAAAATTGTTTTACTTTTACACTCCAACAAACGCTGTTTCATTTTGTATGTCTTGGCCATTTTTAAAGAAACCCTTTGGATTTTGGATTTGCATTTGAAATCGTTCTCGAAATCTGTTAACCGCAGATTTATCATTTATCAACTTATTATTAGACGGGGGAGCATGCAGAACGATCCATCATGTTTTTGTAAATAAAAGATTAGTTTCAGGCGTATTTCAATGTAGCAGAATGGTGCTTGTATAAGGAAAAATGATTACTATGCTGATAAACACATAATAAAATCTGAAGTATCAATCAAAATGAAGCAAAATAAGGAGTTAACAGTAGCTAATAACCTTCTATCAGAATCAAATGCGAGCACTTTTAACCTTCATTTGAACAAACCCAGGAAGGAGAAAAGTATACTCTTTTGCTGTTTTTTGACGCTTGAAGTATGAATCACTATCAAATAAGAATGGTCAATTAAAGTAAATTTGTATTTTTCTGTTATAGATAACTTGTTACAGTTTATTCTTTGACCAGAACAATCTAAACGTTTTCTTCCTTTAATGTGCCTTGAAATCAATTACATTTTAATACATTTTGAAAAAGTTTTTATGCGTGTTGAAAACATTGTTTTTAAGTGATATATAAATCTGTTTTTATTTTATTAAATAAAATTTAGATTTAGAGAATTGTCAGTATGATATCAGATATGATTAAATGTAATAATACTTTCATTTTTCACTTATTCATGTTTTACTTTAAAAGTTCTTTAACAGCGATTTATTTATTATTTTTTCCAGGTGAGTGTATTTTTAATATATCGTACAACTTCAATCTCAAAATCTTCTTACGGTAAGTCATGATGTTCATTTTTTTTATATTTTACATAAGAAAAAATCATGAAAGGAATACTTCTTTAATTTTTACAGCAAATGGTCCTCAGATATAATATCGATAGCGTTATTGTTCTGAAAGTTTAGATCATCTAATAGTCACTCTAAATGTTCCTCATTTTCAAGAACATTATACATCATTCTCTGAATTAAAAATGTCATAGTATTATACAGATTATAATGCATACATTATATTTTCTAATACTGATACTGATGAATTTTTGAAATATTGCTATACTGTTATTCAATTTAATCCCTAAAATGTATGTAAATGTATGCAGGAAATTTTTAGATAATGTTTTCAGAATTAAGGAGTTATATTTTACAAGTAGGGAGGAATGCGAGACCAGTGAGACAAGAATTTGCAGGGTTTTTTTTCTTTCTTTTTCTTTTCCTTTATTGTGTGATGAGACATCTCAAAAAAAACATACGTGTTTTGTGGGATAAACAGAACTTTTCGTTACTTTTTGCAAGACATAAAAGGGCTTATTTTTCGTCAAGCGTCCAACCCCATTCTCGTGAAATGTGTAATCCAAAGTCACACACGACTCTTCACTTTAGTTTGCGCTATACTATTTAATAATAATAATAATAAATTGCTTTTAAATGAACATCGGAAGTTTGTCCAATTGTATTATATTTTTATATTTTTATTTTTCGTAAATTAAAATTTTCGGTCCTGCGATCGTTTATTATAGCTTCATAAAAAATTAATGGGAAAGTAAACTAAAATATAAAAAAAAAAGTTTCAGGCTGAGTATTTTAAAAATCGTATTATTTTTAATATTTATTTAGATTTAGAGAATTGTTAGTACAATATCAGTTATGATTAAATGTAAAAATATGATTTTGATTTTTGCTGAGTATTTTAAAAATCGTATTTTGATATTTAAGATTCTTAACCCGCTACTTTAGCTACAAATAACTTGTCGCTAAGAATAGTTCCAAACAACAAAAAAGCGGTGTTTGCAGGAAACACACACACACACACACACACAAACACACACAGATACATATTATAATAGTTGGAACGAAATTATGATTACAGGCATATTCATCTAATGAGTTTAAATTCACTTCTAAAAAGCAACAACAACAACAAAAAAAAAGAAAATATGCCCGTAATTTATTTCATAACTCTCTGCATTTAAAGTAATTATCCTCAATACCTTCGGTTTCCGAAAGGGTTATGGATATACCAAAGCGCTGTTATGTTTCGCCACTAGCATCCACTGATTTTCTCTTTGCCTTTGTCAATCATTGTACAAACCTGCCCTTTAACCAATTACCAGACCAAATGGATCTTGGGTATAGTAATTGGGGCTGCAAATAACGTCTGTAATGTGTAATCTCTTTGTATTTCTACGGCCTTTTGCATGGGTTTATGAGAGTTCGTAATATTTCAATACTGAGTAACGGTTTATTTAAGACTATTTTTGACCATTATTCAATCTGTCAAGGAAGGGGTTTCGTGAGCAGTCAATTTGGGTTTTCTTTTTTTTTTCCTGTGAAAGATAAGAGCTCTAGGTATTCCGGGCTGCACTTTATTTTGAAATATTATATAAATCATTTTACTTCGGTGTAGCTTTCTTTCACGGAATAATAAAAAAGGGAAAGACATTTACTGTTGGCTTTTAAATAACAGTGCTTGCTTGTATTTAACTGTTGTAGTAGTCTGATCATTAACTGTGGCTCAGTATACATAAGTTCTAATCTGTATGAGAATGTACATTTTTTTTTTTTTTTTGTTAATGAGGCATCTTATCCTTTTCGTTTAACGAGTGTAATTGAGAATGTAATAATACGAATGTATAACGAATGTAAAAATATCATTTTTAACGTATGCTATTTTTTCTTTAGAAGATGGGAAAATATCGACGCGAGAATCTGAAACGAGCTTCAGTCGCTAGGAATGAGTATAAGCTCATTTATTGAAGGCCGGGGCTCGAAATATTTTATCTCATAGGTTCTCAAACTTATTTCGACCACGGTCCAGAAATCTCGTGACTAGCCTCATATTTTTGAGTAATTGCTTTTTACTTTACCAATCGTTATGCATGTGTTAAAAAAAAAAAAAAAAAAAAAAAAAACAGTTATTGTCAATGCAAATTTTAAACATGATGGATAATATGAATAGGATGTGGACCATGTTCTATTTCTGAAACCAAAGAATGTTTCCATGAAGCGAAATAAAATTCATACTTATTTTTCAAAAGTGTTTTTACTAATATTTGAAAAGCCCTTTTATTTTTAAATTATCTAATATGAAGAAAGAATCTGATGAGTTTTGAGCGTTTATCAATATTAATATTCAATTTATTTTTAAAAAATGCTGGAAGTCACCGCGTACAGTAACTTGCAGCCGATACATCCTTTTAGTTAGCAACGTTTAACATCCAGATTCGTAAAAATCTTGTTGTTAAACACACACTTGTTACAACTGGATTGCCACTTGCCCAACATGAGTGTTGCGATAATGAAAGTTTTAAAGCGTGTGCTGCTTTTAACTTTATACTATGCGTATTTCAATATTAGTAGAGTCTATAAATCACACGTAACATTATGTTAAGTTTGATTCACCCCATGGAAAAATAGAAGAGGCATATCGGCATCGGCCACTGATCAATCTCCCAAAAAAAAAAAACGACGTGACAACCATAACAGTCAGTTCAAACTTTAGTCATGTCACCGCGAGGCAAAATTGGCATGGTGGACATGGTGGATTGGCACGCTGGCTTCCCACACCTGAGGTCTCGAGATCGATCGCGGACGCTAGACGGAAACAGGTTAAAATGACTTGAGGTTTCAACGTAGAGGGGAAAATGTGTGGAAAAATAAAATATATGGGGCAGATTCGCCGACCGGAGTCCCATATATCTAGGAAATTTTTTTGAGCTTGCTATGTCAAGCTTAATGCAAGTTGGGCAAGTGTAATTGAACACTTGAGTCAAGCTTGCATTAAGGTTACACGCTTGAAATTTTCAAGCTTAATTCAAGTTTATTGACTTGATAAATCAAGCTTACTGCAAGTTTGATGCAAATGTGCTGTGCTGTCTGGGACAAATACGGAATGAGTCGAAGATGGGTGGTCCCGTATACATTTTCCCATACACATTTTGAGGAACCAATGATGGTGATAGAAAAGATACAATTCCATTATTAGAATTCTTCTTATTTTAAAAACTAGCAAAGCGACGAACGCTCATTTTTGCTATAAAACATGCTTATTGAACTCGATACAACGATAAATCTCTCTATAACGATACAATTTTGAGGTCCTGCGGAATTTCCATACTATACAGTCTCTCCTCGATATAACGATACTTCCCTCTAGAACGACGATTTTATCGGGTCCTTTAAATATCGTTGTATTGAAGTTTTACTGTATTAAATTTAGTCAAGAGTTCTTACTTATAACAATGTTTCTTATGGGTAACAAGATTCGACTGTATTTAATTTTAGTTTTAAATACTGGGGATTCTACTTTTTTTGCGGCAAGGTGATTTAAAGTCGGAGTTCTATAGGTAGAATTTGTCTACTGCCACCCCTCTAGATTGCGTTAACGCCCTTAATTTCCCCTGAGCCCCTCCGAAAAGCCTCCCTCGCCCACAAGGGGGCCGATATCACACACTTTGAGAAAGCCTGTTCTATTTGATTGACAGTCTGGGTCCAAGGCAAAAAAGGTTAAGTTTAGCGAAATTTAACTATTTAATGTCTCCGACAGATTAGTAGACATTTTATTATGCTTAATGCACTATTTAATTTGTTTTATGAGTACGTTTATTTAGCATAACAATTTCAAAGATATTTTTAAGAATTTAATTAACTCCGTTAAGTGTCGAAAGTTCTTCCTCAGTAGCCCAATGTAGTTAAAACATCGTAATTTTATTCTATGAACTTTTATTTTATTATGATTTTAAGATTAACTAAAAATTTATTAGAAAAGATGGATACAACCATTAGAGATAACTGCTGATTAGTTGTTAAAGTAAGCAGCAATATTAAAAGCGTATAAGCAATAAACCACTCTCAACATCTACGAAGACGGCTTGTACTGTTTTTCTTTAACTGTTTATTGAAACAAACGAGATTATTTTTCTCGACAGATTAAATCATTTTTTAAATTCTATTTATTAGTGATTTTATATATATACTAGCTGAAGTACCCGTCCTCGACGGGTTAGTGAATGCAAATTTCCAAAAAGTAAGAACTTTCGTCAGCATTGTAGGAGTACACAGAATGGATGTAGTATGTTGCCAAAGTAAAGAAAGCGAAGTTATCATTTTTATGTATTGTTAAAATATTACAGGTTAGAGAGTCACTAAGTAATATCATTTCATACGCTTTAGTCGTAATTATGGGATGCGCGAACGAATATTCACGCAAATTGAAATAATTTTCGCAAAATCTCAAAATCTAATCAATATTTTTGAGAAATTGGAAGCCTAGAATTTAAGTTGAGTGAGAACCATGTTAACAAAATTGCGTTTCATTCCCTGCAGTCTTTTTTTCGTGCTGCTGGACCAAAATTTAGCATTTTAAAGCGATTTTCACAAAATCTCAAAATGTAATCAAAATATTTTAAATATTCAACGCCTATAAATTAAGATTAGACACTACCTATCCTATCACCAAATTTCGTATCATTCGTCTTAGTTGTTATTACGTGATGCTCGAAGACAAATGTACGCACTTTGAAAGGATTTTCGCAAAATCTCAAAATCCAATCAAGATTTTTTTTAAATTTAATGCCTATGTTTTAAGTTGAGTGACCACCTATCATGACACCAAATTTCATATCATTCGCTTCTGTCGTTTTTACGTGATGCTTGAACAAATATTCACTCAGTTTTAAACGATTTTCGCAAAATCTCGAAATCTGATCGATTTTTTTAAATTAGATGCTATTAGTTTAAAGTGAGTGACCACTTATCATTTCACCCAATATCATTTTTTCACCTTTGCAGTTATTACGTGATGTGCGAACACAAATTTACGAAGTTTGAAACGATTTTCGCAAAATCTAATCAAGATTTTTTTTAAAATTCGACGCCAATGTTTCAAGTTGAATTACCACCTATCATGATACCAAATTTCATTTCAATCGCTTCAGTCGTTTTTACGTGATGCTCGAACACGAATTTACGCAGTTTAAAACGATTTTCGCAAAATCTCAAAATCTAATCAAGATTTTTTTTTAAATCGGCACCTATGTTTTAAGTTGAGTGACCACCTATCATGATACCCAATTTCATACCATTCGCTTGAGTCGTTTTTACGTGATGCTCGAACACAAATTTACGTAGTTTAAAACGATTTTCGCAAAATCTGAAAATCTAATCAAGATTTTTTAAAAATTCGACGCCTATGTTTTAAGTTGAGTGACCACCTATCATGACACCCAATTTCATATTATTCGCTTCAGTCGTTTTTACGTGATGCTGGAACATAAAAAGCGTCACGGACAGAATGACAAAATGACAGAACGACAGAATGACAGACAGACAAACTTTTTTTTGAGGGTCGCACCGGATTCCCGGGTGCTTGAAACGGATAGAAATCGCAAAATTTTTGAAATCCAAGAAATGTACAGACAAAAGTCTAATTTTATTTATATAGATATGAAATTTCTCTCATAAAACTGAGTCAAAAAAACAGTATGAATTATACTCAAGCTCGAAGACTACTACAAATTATACAGTCCAGGCTTGAAGCCCAATGTGAATTACACAGTCGAAGCTAGAGATCCGTATAAATTATACAGTAGAGCCCTAAAATTAGCATGTATGATACAACCCAAGTTCGAGACCATTGGTATAAACCTACCCTATAAAAAGTGTTTTTTATTGTAAGGTATGGATCGCGCTTAAGGAGGAGGACTAAAAGCCAACCCAGTTACTACAATGCCAAAGATCAGTATGAATTATATGGCCGAACCAGAAGTCACTATTTCATACAGGGTGTCCCTAAAAAGGTGGTAACATGCTTTAATTATTTATCTACTAGCTGAAGTACCCGTTCTTCGCACGGGAATGAATGTACTTTTTGATATTACGATTTGTGGTGATTACTATTCATTGTAATAAACAGATATAGCAAAGTGGATATCGCGTTATATTGTGTCCAATAATCATGCATACCGAATTGCATGGCAATCGTTTGTACGGTGCAGAAGGCCATGCGGCGTAGCGCAATCTAGTGGCGAGTTTTAGCAAAACGGATACGGCGAAAATATTTTTCGCATTCAGATATCGATGTATACGAATTTTCATGACTATCGGCTGAACAGTCCTGAAGTTCATGTGTTGACGCAACATCTAGTGGCAAGTTATAGGAAAATGGATAGCGCCAAACTCTTCCCTGTGTTCAAATATCTATGTATACCTATTTTCATAGCGATTATTTGCACAGTCAAGAAGTGATACACTGCAGGGCCATCTAGTGGTTCAATAAAGTACTGATTTGCTACAGCGCCGTCAGGTGGCGAGTTACAGCAAAATGGATAACGCCAAAATATTCTCATTGTTCAAATAGCTATGTATACTGATTTTCATAGCGACCGTGTTCAACTATCTATGTATACCAATTTTCATAACGATCCTTTGCACAGTCAAGAAGTGATACACTGCAGGGCCATCTAGTAGTTAATTAAAGTAATGATTTGCTACAGCGCCGTCAAGTGGCGAGTTATAGCAAAATGGATAACGCCAAAATATTCTCATTGTTCAAATAGCTATGTATACTGATTTTCATAGCGACCGTTTGAATGGTCAAGAATTTGGCCTGCTGCAGCGTCATCTAGTGGCGAGTTAA
This sequence comes from Cheiracanthium punctorium, assembly GCA_038373885.1. Lineage (NCBI taxonomy): Eukaryota > Metazoa > Arthropoda > Arachnida > Araneae > Cheiracanthiidae > Cheiracanthium > Cheiracanthium punctorium. Next base: position 800,198 of record JAWZYV010003326.1, on the reverse strand, counting down.
AATAGTAATGCATTGCAGTGTCATCTAGTGGTGAGTAACATCAAAAGGAACGCAGTTAGAATATATTCTTCGTGCTCAAATGTGTAAGTATAAAAAATTTTATGCCGGTCGGTCGAACGGTATAGAAGTTGATGCTTTGCAGCGCCATTTAGCAGCAAGTTACCGCAAAATGGATAGTGAAAAATATTCTCCGTGTTCTAATATCCGCGTGTACCAAATTTCATCGAAATCGGTTGGACGATATTCGCATAGTAAACGGCTAAACGGAATAGAATTCGACGTTCTGCTGCGCCACCTAGTGGCAAGTTAGAGGAAAACGGATAGCATAAAAAGCTTCTCAATGATAAAAGACTTAGGTGAACCAAATTTCATGGTGCAACGGTGCTGGAGTTTTTCAACCTCATACACACATACCAACATTCATTTTTATCTATAACCAGTATCATTATATATCCCAGTCTCAAATAAAATCCAGTTTCGAATCTAAGCCTTGCCAAAGTGCCAACATACGCCATTTTGCAAGAGTTTTTTCAGGAAATCATTCGAAGCAGCAACGACTTAGCAGCAATCAATATGGGAAATGGTTCGGCCGCCAAAAAGTAAAGCACACATTTATTTGAAAATGTGAATCCCTTAATACAACCGAATTTTTTTAAATTATCAACTATAACGTGTTTTATTCATCGTTACTCCGATGTACTAAATGAGAAGATTTCAATTTTCTGAAATTTGGCGGAATTCCCCCAACTTAAATCAATGTACTCAATTGGCGAGAATTCTGAAGATAGATCGCTTGAAATCCCTTAATAACTGCATTATTTCTTCACGGATCATTAAAATTTAACGCTGTATTCTAATAAAACCTTTGCACTTGTTTTCAAAAATCTATTTCTTTAAGCTCTCAATAAATTGCGTCAAGCCGAAAACTGTGCAAACCGCTAGAACGCACTTACTCAAAATCCATATTTCAGCCATTTTATTTTTTCGCCAAACTAAAAAAATTTACACGTTAGCCTCGGAAATCTTCAATTCTTATTGTTTTGCGTGTAAAGCATTACATTCCTGATCTGATTTCCCATGCATGCGATATTATAATTTAAAAAAAAATAACCTTACGAATATAAACTAACAAAAAAAAAATCATTATTATTCTTTTATTTTTACTTTGAGAATTTAAAACATTTTATTCGGCAAAATCGCCACACATGGCAACCACGATCCTTATTTCACGCTTTTTTCACTACAGGGGTTACAATTACGGAAAGCTTTTTGCGTGAAGAGCATAAAAAATCTCTTAAATTCCGGGAACGGGTGGACTTTCAAAGTTTTAAAGTGGACTACGATTTATTCTATATTATTTTACATATCTGTGCTAAATTTCAGGCCGATAGGTCCATTTTTGTGGATTTGTATACGAACGACATTTTATTCGGCAAAATCGCCACACATGGCAACCACGATCCTTATTTCCCACTTTTTTCACTACAGGGGTTACAATTACGGAAAGATTTTTGCGTGAAGAGCATAAAAAATCTCTTAAATTCCGGTAACGGGTGGACTTTCAAAGTTTTAAAGTGGGCTGTCATTTATTCTATATTATTTTACATATCTGTGCTAAATTTCAGGCCTATAGGTCCATTTTTGTGGATTTGTATACGAATCAAATCCACAAACAAACAAATAAACAAACAAACAAACAAACAGAATTTCATTTTTATTTATAAGATTATTGATAAGTGAGTAATGTAAGTTGAAAAAAAATTGTCCCAAGTAAGGTAGGGAAAAAGATTATGTTGAGAAAAATTCCTTTTCGGTAATTTTCAAAAGGTACACTCTTTAAATTTCCATATGATCCCTGTCCCAAAAATACCCAATTTAGTAAAATGTGCCCCATATGCTAATGAGGAGATGTAGAAAATTCGAGAATTACATCCTAAAGAGTTTCAGAGATATGAAGATAAATGTACACTGACTTAAATAGTTTTTCTATGGCATTCTAGGAGGGGGGAAAAATTACGTCAGGTGATCAAGTTTCAGGATGTCGTGCATAAATTCCGCGAGAAAATAATTTTTTGCACCTCATTATTAAACGTTTACATTCAAACTCATGTATAACCCCTGCTAATCATTGTTTATTTCTCAGACGTTTTATGATGACAGGCTGAAATTTTGTAGATCACCCCATTAGTGTACGGGGCCTATTTACCAGATTGGGAATTTTTTGTACGGGGTTTGTATAGAAATTTAAGAAAATAACTCTGCTGTTCGAGCCTCGTCAGGGGGAGACCCCCTTGAATCCCCCTCATTTTTTAGTTCCATGATTGCCATATTAAAACGATATTAATGGACTATGTCGTTTTATCTGTCATCTTTCGTGTATTTCGCCTGGTAACCCTATGTTGAAATTTTTAGGATTGTAACCTATTTATAGAAGAATACATGGGTAGCCTATTCTACAGCTTACGAAATAGTGTAACAATCGATTAAAGCTCTTGTGAAGTAATAGTATTTAAATATATGCAAAATTATGTCGCATTTTTGGGACAATTTTCAATAAAGGGAGGTGAGAGATAAAATGGCATAGTCATTAAAATGTAACTTTTAAAAAAATGAACGAGAGAAGATTTTTCTTAACGTAGTCATTATTCCTGCCTTATTTTGAAGATGATCCCAATTAACATTGTCCACTTATCTCTGATGGCTAAAGAATTCAAGCATGTTACCAACTTTATGGTACACCCTGTCCATGGGCATCGGCAGCATAGGGCGAGAGGGGGCAAAGCCCTCCCCTGGATTTTTGAATGCAGTGTTTTCCCTTGCTTTTTTGCTCTTTCCAACATGGTAACCATACGTTGAAGTAATCTTTGCCCCCCCTGGAGTAGTCTTTGCCCCCTGGGAAATATTCTGCCGACGCCCATGACCCTGTCTATAAGCTACAGTGCGAGCCCATTTCAACTTTATCAGCCGCGCAATTAACTTGTTAGCTTTCTACTTATATAACATTCCAGATCGTTTACTCAATCTTAATATGTTCCACAAACGCTCTTCACCAAGCAATCAATGCCTCTTTCTCTTACATAAGCTTTGCCAGCGAAAGACAAGCTTTCACCACTCAATCTCCTTCGCGAATTCGAACACAGGGATAATCGTCGTAACTGCTTATGGATTCATGAAGGAAAAACGACATGAATGAAAGTCTGGAAGGAAAAAGTATCCCCCGAAAGAGAGAGAAAAACCGCCAAGACACAAGAACACCTGCACAGGAAGGAAGTGAAAAATGCTTTTATTAATAAAAGGGCGGACTGACATACTTTGCCACTTTTCAAAAGCTTGTTTCGACACACTTGCTACTCTCAAAGGGAGAGAAAAAGTCTTCCTTTGGATCTATCTTATTAGACGCTGCTGGAGAGAGATGAAGATTGTTTTCTTTGTATCTCTTGAGTGAATGATATGCTTCTTGGGACATTCGGCTCTGTAGGACTGAGTGGAACTCGGGAAATCAATGATGTTAGTAGAGATTAGAGATGAGTTCGGGCTCGTTTTTTAACCCTTCAACGTGCAGTGTTCCCGCTCTGGGAACACCGAACTCGGCATAAGCGTAAAGTTTTCAAAATTATTGGGGGGGCCGGGCCCCTCAACCACTTATATTCACGTCAGTGGCGTAGCCAAAGGGGGAGGGGGTTAGGGGGTCATAACCCTCTCCCCATCAGGAATTTTTTGCCATACAAAATGTATATTCTTCACTCCCTTATCATACACCCGTATACATATATGTGAGTTGCAGAAGTCATAACCCCCCCCCCATGAAAAATTTATGGATACGCCACTGATTCACGTACATATAACTTACTCATAGTTGCCAACTACTACCGAATATAATTAACCACTTTTTCTACATGATTTTTCGGCTTAAAATATAGCAAAATTTTTGTGATGCGCGAACGAGCCGGTTACTATTTTGAAAAAAATAATTAAAAAATACCTGTTTACAAAAAGTGGTTTGTTATATTCCGTAGTAGTTGGCAGCTATGACTTACTATATATAAGTGTAAATTATTGGAGGCACTCGATCTCTATGAGTCCATAGAATTCTATGCCAATATAAGGTAAGTATCCATGTTAGTATCTTCCTACCATGTTATAAGTTAAAAATAGAAGCAAAGTAAAAAATCCAAAGGAGGAAAAAAAAAACATTTTCGATGAGATAGTGCATTTTAGACACATCTGAACTTTTCTTCATTTCATACTTTATATTGCATAAACTGATTTTAATGAACCAGAGCCTGGCTAGGGCAGCTTAACATTTTGTGTTACAGGGCGTCACAATGAATACTAAATCATGATTGAAATCAAAAGAAGAAAATTTTTAAAAGTACAAGTAAAGGTTTTTTTTAAACGTTTGTAAATGGCATGAATACTTTTTTTTATGTTAGTATAAATTAGTTTTCTGTATTTAGTGATAAATTATTGGGTGGGCTCAGCCCCTATTCACAATTTATTGGGGGGCTCGAGCCCCGCGGGCCCATATAACTCTACGCCTATGGAACTAGGACGTTTTGACTGTTGCCAGTCACGAAGAATAGATTGGATTTCTATAAAAAGAGTTGCGAGTGACAGAGCTCCACGAGAATCCTTTATTTTTGAGCACGTCCTTTCCCGTCAAAAAAGGGTCACGATTCTTTTGAACAGCACTGACATCTGCTGAAAAAGGGAAGAACGCGAGAACAGCTGGATAGATGGCCCCATGCTGAAAAAAGGGCAGCCGTTGCCATCGCTCGACTAAACGACCCGCAAAATGTCGGACGATCGAAACGTTCATTGCGTGCCACAGATCTATACCCCTTTTTTTGACGCAGCTGGCTGTGCGACACAGCCAGCTGCTGTCAAAAACGGGTCGCTAGATCTGTGGCACGCGAGGAACGTTTCGATCGTCCGACATTTTGCGGGTCGTTCAGTCGAGCGATGGCAACGGCTTCCCTATTTTCAGCATTGGGAAAGGGTTGCGCCTCAAAGGGTTAAAGTACGAGCCCGAGGACTTTTATTTCGAGCCCGGGCGATATTATTTAAGGGTGTATGTCGAAGAAAAAAAAAGCTCTGTTCTTAGTGTTGGTACACAAATTGAAATAAACTAATAGCACCATGGTCTCCAAAAAATTCCAGAGGGTTCTTCCTAAGCTGCTTTACACACTGCAATAAGCGAAAAGGCTGTGCCTTTTGTGAAATTTTCGGAAAAAATTCTTAAACATGGATCGGAGCTGCAAGATTTTTCGAAAATTTCCGACTTTTAAGAATTTTTTCTAAAAGTTTTGAAACGGATACCGATGGATCGTTTATTTCAGTATTTAGTACAGCTTGTAAAGAGACAGTTTCAAAATTTTGAAGTGCCTGGCATAAGCAGTTTATTTCTACTTCACATGATTTTTTCGAACAACACCGTTAAGTCGGACCCCGAGGCCGAAATTTCAGCGAATGGATAAATAAAAGTCGATTATTTCATGGATGGAATATCATACATTTTGCAGTTTGTGCAAATGAAAGACAAGCTCTTAATGCACTTTCTAATTCTTTATATTCAAGTTTGTCCAATAATAATAATAGATAGTTTATTTCTCCCATGAATCACATTTTAAAATAGGTTTACAAGAAGTATGTTCAAATAAGGAAATATTTTTCACGAGCCCGAGTCCACCTGAGCGCGAACACATGCGTGAATTATAGGGCCCCGGCTCGGGCTGAACCCAAGTCCAAGTCTCAACTCCAGTAGTGATGAGGGGGGTAAGTCTGTATAATTACACAGACCACTGGGTCCGTGAATCGAAAATCATCACCTATTTTAAATTCTAGTGAAAAGATTTAAAAAAAATATATATTGTTTCAAGAAAAATTGATAGTGTTTGATAGAAAATAAAATAAATATTAATCACTCTGAAGGCACCTGTAGTTTCTCAAATATTTGATAGAAGTGTTTTTGTACTTATTGCTACTTTCAGTATAAATGTTCAACTAATATTAGGTCTTATCTAGGTCTGTAGGGCTGTGGGGACTTAAAGGTAAAAGTATCGGACGAGGGCTAGGTGTTCAATCCTCAACCTGCCACTGAAGACCACCGAGTACATGTTATCCATGCAAATGCTAAATTCGTGGTTCTAAAAGTTCTCTCGGTGTCAGTTATCACTTTTTGACGGGTTGTCAGCATTCGTATGCCTCTCAAACCTTATGATGAGGCTCTAAATTAGGGAGTAATTGTCTGAGAAAATCAGAAGTATCTCTAAATGTCACGATCGTTGATATAAGCTGCTCGATTTCAGCAATGCAAATTTTGTTTTATCATGTATCGCCTAGTAAATGGCCATTAGTTGAAAGATAGCACAGTTATATAATTATCCAATTAAAGAACTGGGTAATTTTAATTGAAGTTACGTAAATCGGCGTTTCCCTAATATTTAAACGTTTGCTCGGTGCAACTCCTGAAGTTATATTTTTGTCGTCTAAGCTGCTATGATCAATAATCAAATCAATGACAAAGAATACATTATCAGATTTCTATTTATAAACACAGATAATCTCGGTAAAAGATGTCTCACCCGTCGTTTACTATTAGTTACTATTAATTATTATTCGTAAAAAGAGAATTCAAAAGAGTGCTTTATTTTTTTTATTTCTTTGTTTAAATAAGTATAATTTGAATTTCAAACCTTTTCGTTGTTCATGTCAAATTTTTTTAAATGTCTACCTAGAATTAAATTATCTAATACAATGAAAAAGAAATTTGAATTGAAGTTATGTTAATTGTAAGCTATAAGTAAGCAAATTGCATTTTTATACTTTTCCATTTATTTGAAAATTCCCATTTCTATTCGTATGTCAAAATAAGAACGAAATTCAATTGCAACGCAAATTTTTTGGGAAAAAATGCTGCAGTAAATATATAAATAACCTTTTTAAAAACACGAAACAATTTCCCAAAACTACTACTTCAAATTACGTATGTAAAAGTCAGGTTTCTAATGGCAACAGATAATGCTGCGAACCTTTCGGTTTTGTCTCCTACATTTTGAATGAAACATATTTGGTTGTCCAGGAGATAACACAACAAACATTTTTACAGTTGTAGAACATACACATATTCACATTCTAGTCATATTATTTCTCCCATACTGAATTGTGTGTATCATCGTATATTTATAGTGTGAAATTTAAATATTTTAAAGGTTGGAGCTGTATAAAGAGTAATACTTATAAATAATGGTTATATTTCAGATAACTCATAATATCTTTATCCTATAATTTTCTCAAATTACATATATGCATACATGTAAAAGTGGATAGACATAGCTGCCGACAGTTTTTTAAAATCCTTTCAAGTTATACTGAAGAAAAATATTACACAGGGTGTTTCAGTACAGCGTTTACAAATTTTCAGGAGAGATAGAGTACACCAGTACGGTTCAGAATCACACAGCAATGTGGGGTCGGAAACGTCATCTTCGTGTACCTGTTGATAATCGCTTTGGAAGAAGTGTTCAAGTAATAGTAACCTTTCCTATCATGGTTTTTCAGAAACGAATCCCACTTTCACCGCTTGCTCTTGATAAAAAATGGCTAATTCAGAATTGTTTCTTTCGTTACATGGATAAAATTGTCGGAGAAAAGCCCATTGTTTATGAAACTTGCTTAAGAAATTAGATGCACACTTTAACACTTCTTTCAAAGTGATTATTAACAGGTACATAAAGACGATGTTTCCGACGCCGCATTCCTATGTGATTCTGAACCGTCTTGGTATACTCTATCTCCCCTGAAAGTATGTAAACGCTGTACTGAAACACCCTGTATAGTATATAAAATTTTACACTTATGTTATTTATGACGTTTAATCATCCCAAGTGGTTGCACATTTACTATTCTACTTATTTTAATGCAATGTAAACTTAATTTAAATTTATATAAAGCGTATTATTGAATAGTATTATTGAATTATCGATTCTTAGCTATTGAAATTAGCATTACATTTTCAACTGCAATGCATTTTTTAATGGCATGCAGGTACTTTTTGTTCACTACATTTTATAAGGAGCCGTATACATATTTTATAAGGAGCCGTATACATATAAATATATTTGTTTAAGTAGGCAAGAAAAACTTTTTATGGCAGCCCTGTATGAAAAAAAATTTATATTAGAAAAGCTAAGTCGGACTGAATCGAATAAACTCAATGGATATTACATTTACACATGCGCAGTGTTTAGTAACTACTTTTGGACGGGTATTTCAATTTTCTTACGAGGATTTCAATTTTCTGACTTGAATTTTCGTATACGTTGTCACCCCCAAAAGTTTTTTTTTCTATTTTTTTTTATAGTTGCATGTCTTTTAGAGACTTTTTTTAATTGGAAGGATAGAGCTAATTTCGGTAGTTAAAGGGATAGTTCTCTGTTCAAACAATTCGAACTTTGCGCTACGAGTTACATAATGTCTGTTTTCAACAATGGCCACAAGGGAATTCCTAAAGCGTTTGTCTTAGATTTTCTTTTATCTCTAGTTAAAATAATGTTTAAAATTGGGTTAATTATTTTACATACTTTTTAATTCAATGAAGTATTTTCAAAAGAGTTATATAATCTATGTCTTTTTACTTCCTCTGTTTATGATCAAGACTTCGATTTATAAATCTAAGGCATTGCCATTACATGAAAATATGAGATACATATACATCTTTATATTGGCTACACTTTCTTCGTCGTTTTTTTAAAGCAAAAAATTCTTCAGGTAAAAAACATGCTGATATAATTTCTTTGCTGATCTAATTGTCACTGACAGAAATTCGTTAGTGTCCTTTCAGGGAGGAGGGATGCTTCTAGTAAGGTTTCTTTTAACCTTTCGAAGCGCTAGAATTTTCACATCGATATATAAGACCCACTGGATAGACTGCCCGACGCTGAAAAAGTGCAGCCATTGCTATAGATTCATTAAACTACCCACAACATGGGGGTCGATCGAATCACCCATCTGGCGCCAGAGAGCTAAAGAATTTTTTCTGACACAGCTTGCTGTTCACAGACGGGCTATTCTGCCGACCCCCATGTTGTTGGTAAATAAATGGATCAGTGGCAACAGCTGCACTTTTTTCAACTTCGAGACCATTGAAAACTATTTTTACTTTCCGAACATGTACCATGTAAGGAAAGTATTGCAATCACGAAAAAATTCGACTTCGAGATTTGGGTGTATTCACACGTTTTGAGGTCTTCTGAATTCATGGATGCTATTTTTACGAGATGTATGTATGTATGTGAGTGAACACGATATCTCCTAAACCAGGCATTCGATTGAGCTCCAATTGGGTATACATGTCATAAACCACTGTCGCAAACCGGTATTGATTTTGGTGTGTATAGGACGTATAGTTTTTCTACAGGGCTACGGCCTAAGATTTCTTTTCCATGAAGGCCTATAGGGGGAAATTTTTGAAAGTGCGCTAGCGTTTAAACGGTACATTCGAGTGAGCACAAACTGGTTATATATACTATAAATCACCATCGTAAGATCGGTATTGATTTTGATGTGTATAGGACTCATAGTTTTTCTACAGGGCTACTTCAAAGATTTCTTTTACATGATGGCCTATGGAGGGGGGGAAATTCTTGAAAGTGCGCTTGCGTTTAAACGGTCCATTCGATTGAGCTCAAATTGAAAAAAAATAACAATTTTTGCTGAATTATTCATCGATTAAAATTGATTTAAATGCTTGTTAATGATCTTAATCGTAAGTGTTCGGAAAGTTGAGTGGATTCACTCCAGATTTTTTTGCGATCAGCGTTGAAAGCGCTGACATAAGATAGTTTCACCACGCGTCCATTAGTAAACTTGCAGCTTCCCTCAGATATTAGAGATCAGTTCGGGCTCATTTTTTGAAGCCCGAGCCTGAGGACTTTTAATCCGAGCCCGCCCGAGCCCGAAATTTCAATTAAAGGTAAAAAAAAGTCCAATTACTTCATTGATAGAATACAATGAATTTGCCGTTTGTGCAAATTAAAGACAAATAGAGTTGCAAAATCTCAATGCACTTTCTAATTCTTTATTTATCCATATGTTTATCCAATAATGTCGGATCTCATGACTAACTAATGAATATAAGCCGCCGTTCTGAAATATCCAAAGAGCTTCACGCACCTTCTAGGCGCCAGTGCCGCTATTTTATTTTATAAGTACATCCAACTCCTTTTATAGTGAACCCGGATATAGTGAACGCAAACCATTAGTCCCGATTCACACACAGTATCTCTATCCATCATGAAGACACTTGGGTTTTAGTGAACTTCGGATACAGTGGACGAAATTGGATTATCCACACCAAAATTGGATTGTCCCCAGAGGTTCACTATAACCGGAGTTGACTGTACTTTTATTTTCCACATGAATCACTTTTTAAAATCTGTTTCAAGGAGTATGTTCAATGAAAGAGAAATTTTTCACGAGCCCGAGCCCGAACGCAATTGTGAATTACAGAGCCCGAGCCCGGTTCGGGCCCGGGCTCGTGCTCGGGCTCGGACTTTCGGGCTCGGGCTGAGCCCGTCTCATCTCTATCAGATATGCATTGGGTCGTGCTCCTTATTCCTAACTGAGCCCAAGCAGCAGCGTTGAAATGCGAATTAGAGAGCTCCTGTGAAAAAAAACGTATTTATATTCAGGGCCGCACTTGAGGAACATGGAAATGTCGAAGCTACCAAATATTCATTTATCACGGGTATAAATTAGTAGATGTGCAACAAGGCGGCTTATAGAGGGGAAAGCTCACACGAGTACATGCAAATATCTCACAAACCGTTGACCCCGAAATGTATCCACTAACTGCTTAATTGAAGTCTTCTAACTTGGAGCTAAATGGCTGTCATCGCTTAATCAAAAGCATCAGGAAATATGCAAAGGAAAACCCTACTCCTTTCCGAATGACTTTTAATTAAACGCGAAAACAAATATTTGTCTTTTATCATCCCATTCCAAGGTGTGGCTCGTCCACTGGCATTTGCATAAGTGAAATAATGTCTCGAGCGAAATTGCTTCGATGGTGTTACGTGGTTAGAGGTGAGAAATTTATAACAACCAGTTCCGAAAAAACAGTAAGATTATAGTGTGTGATTTCGAATTAAGTACAAAAAAAAAATTCTGGCAACATCGTTCAGTTGGCGTTGATGTAACATGTAGTGCGATACGCAATTATCCCAAATATCTTCTGAAATGAAAGTGTGGTTGGTACTTTTATTAATTATGCGCGAAGAAATTCGCTGGTACTCGGTTTTAAACCTGTCACTGTGCGGTCATGCATCAGGAAGTTTTTATGGCTTGTCCGGTTTGTAAAGCATTTTGATAGCGTTTAGCTGATAACGAAGCGAATATATGCATTTCTTTCGAAGAGGCATAGGCCGAGAGTGTTTTTCAGGGGGTGGGGAGTCATTTCTCTCTTCTGGTGAAGCATTTCCTGCTTAGAATGAATTACTATTGATAAATACTACTCTCATCTTATGTGAAAGGTATTTATAGGATTAATTTAGATAAGCCGCGTGGTATAAATTTTCCATGAGACATGGAATATTTTTTTTACCCTCAGTGGTGAATTCTAAATCAGACTGATCCCCAAGTAAAAATTCCCTGAGCGATAAGAACTTGTTATTCCTGACTCATGTAGAATACACCCTCTACAATGAGAGAATGTTCAAACATAATCATTATTTTATGAAAATATAGAGGGTGTCCGTAAAATATTTATCTCATTACATAAAGCCATAATTTTTTAAGCTTTTATATCTCAACAACTGAGATTTTCAAAATTATTTACTCTTATCTGGAAAGTGATCTGATGAATGCATTAAAATTTACTTATGTAAAGCTTATTGGCCAAAATTGCTTTTTCTTTTCTTTTCTTTTCTTTTCTTTTTCTTTTCTTTTAGTTTCCAATAAAATTCTTACTTTATTTTATTTTTTTTTGTTATATGTAACTTGAAAATAAATCTTAACTTGTATCACTTCAAAGCGTTTCTCAAATATCGAAAAACAATTTAAGATTAAAAAAATCAAACAATCATTAGCAATTATACTATAATGGTAATCTATAGGAGTAAAAAAGAACTATCAACCTTCAAAAATTTTTAAAAATAATTTTATGATTACAATTTTCTAGCAAAGAAACATGCATTGAAATGATTTTTTAAGACTTTGAAGAAATTATATTGTTTCACTGAGTATGTTGCATATCCGTTCAGCGATATAAAGGGTACAAAAAATGAATAATAAGGAGCGAAATAAAGACGGTATAAAAGTTAAAGGAACGTCAACATTTACTCCATTTGTTCACGTATGCCCCCCCCCCTCTCATGGAAGTTTGTTTGAATTTCTGATATCACAAAAGTTTATTATTATTGGTTGCTTTTTCATATTTTGACTGAAAGCTCCTTTGCATGAATTTTAGATAATGAGTTTTCGTGAAACCGTAATGCGTACTGGGCTTCTTCTTGATATGAGTGCATTTACAGTTTCTTCCTTAACTGTACTTCTTTCATCTACATAAATTAATACGACCTGCAATAAAAATTAAAATAAACTTCATTGTGTTTTTACATTCATTTTGACGTCTCATTCACAATTTGTGATTTTATTTTCTAATGGTGTTAAGATTTATGGACACACTGTACATGCACAATATATGCTTATACTAAATAAATATTTTTAAATGTATGCAATGTGCAGATATGACTAAGTATAAAAAATAATTTAACTCAGTACAATTCAAAAATAGCTCATCAACATCTATTGAATATATGTGCATCTATTGAATCTATGTCTTACATTTTCAATTTAGATCAATTGTAATAGTGCAAGTCTTAAAAATACATTGAAATAAAGAAAGCATTTAAATATTGAACTAAAAAGTAACTAAATATTTGAAATGATATGCAGGATACTGACAACTGTATTATTTATAAATTAGTCAGAATTATACTTCAATAATTTCTTTAAATTAAATTTAAAACTCTTACGTAGAAAAAATTAATTATTTTATCATTTAGTTTTATACCTATACCAGAATTTTTCATGACTTTCTAATTTCCAAGCAAAACAAAAATAAAAACCCATGTGATGTATTTGTTTAAATGTGTTTTACATAGTTTCGTATATACTTTGATAGATGTTTATTTAAATGTTGTAATTTATATTACTATTATTAACTACACGACTGAATTGCATAGATACTATAATGACAGTCTTTATAACGCTTAAATAATAAGGTTAAAATGTTAGTTTGGCTACTCATTTCAATTTGTAATGATGAATTCAATGTAAAATTATTTCATAAACATGCCCATAAATATTATATGATGTTCTTTCTCTAAAACAGTTTGAAATTAGGGCTTATTTCTTTGATAACCTACAAGGAGAATCGCTAACTAAAGTGAAGTAAGTCTTTTGTTTATGACTGGGTCAAAATAAAGTAACGTATTTATTCAATTAAACTATACTTAAGGTCACGTAAGATTTATGATTCTGTTTATGTTCTAATGATACGAATTAAAAAATAAATATTCAAGTATAAAATATTGCTTCGTTATAATTTTATTCGCCAGTTGATTTAGTCTTAAAGTTGATTTAATTTAGTTCTAATAATGTAAAGGGATCTTGTGTTCAACAATAAATTACACATATACAGGGTGTCCCATAAATATTCGAACAAAATATGAGGCGAGGTAGTGCCCATATTAAGAAATATGAATCACACAGCAATGTGCGGTCGGAAACGCTATCTACATGTAGCTGTTAATAATCACTTGGGAATCATTAATGGAAGAAGTGCTGAAATAATAGTGAACTTTCCGACCATTGTTCATCAAACACTAATGAATTTTTTTCAGAAAACACCTGACTAAAATTAATAATTTTAAAATCTTATTTAATTTCATGAATGAAAATTTTAACACGAGACTATTGTTTATGAAACGTGGTGAAGAAGTTAGACAAACACTTCACAACACTTTCATAAAGTGATTATTAACAGGTAAGTGAAACGGCGTTTTTCACCCCATATTGCTATGTGATTCTGATTCCTTTTTATGTGCCCTATCTCCCCTTAAAGTTTGTACCAATAATAATGGGGCACCATGTATATTTATATACATATATACGTGGGAGTTTGTGTGTGTGAGAAATGCATTCACTTTGAGAAATATTTTTAATAAGTTTGATTAATGAAATACAGCCTAATTTTTTTTTTTTTTTACAAGAACTCCGTGTAGATAGATTATATCTATTTAAAGTATATAATTTTTACTGTTAAAAAAGAATCCAAACGTTAGTAAATTTTTTAAAGTAAAGTTTAATTTAGTTATATTTGTGCAGTCTTGTCTTATGAGAAAATAGCAAACATGTAAGTTATTTAAATACAAGTAAATAAAAAAATGTTTAAGTAAATTAATTAAATCAGTAAATAAATTTCTATTATAAATTCATGATTTCATTTTAATTACATACTTTGATGAAATATTTACAAATGAAGGAGGGTAGGCCTTTACTCAGTTACAAATTTATACAACTTTTGTTTTATAACTTTATGACTATTCACTATACGGTAATAAAGTTTCATTTCTAATGTTGCAGAAATCTTTGCTTAGTTTTCGGTTTCATAGTTTAAAAGCCCAGTGTATATGAAAAGTTCTAGCAAAGGGTCCAGTTGACAGAACTAATCACAAATTTTATTGGTTCTAGACATTCAACTTATCAACTTAGTGTACAATTCACAGAAGTTAACGAGCAATAACAGTCTGCTATTCACAGAAGCTGCCTCAAATGTTATATTTCTCATGCAGTAAAATTCTTCCACAATCTAAAACCACAGTTGGAAAGTTCGAGCAGATGTTTAAACTGTTCCTCAGCATACAACAATGAAGAATTCACAAACAGAACTTCAAAACTATGCTTCTCCAAACAAGCAAATGATTGCTTATAAAATCGCACACAGAACAGATACCCATTCTCAGCGGACAAGCTCACAACTGAGCTGAACGCTGCAGCGGCCTGCTCTTTTTATACTTTTCGATGACGTTTCTGGAGCATTCTTCGACTTTTGTCCAGTAGCACTTTCGCGAAAATCACCATTTGGTTGCGTAATACTAATGCTATTGCTGAATATCCATGCAGGAAAGCAAACATTGCACTCCCCGCTTATAAAATAAACAAATGTCACCAACTTTGGTGATTTTTGATGACATATCTCCAAATTTGGCGCCAAAAATAATTTTTCGAAACGGAAATCAGCTAAGCGACATCACCAATAATTGACGAAAAACCTCCAAACCTTATGAAAAAACACTCAAAATACTGGTGTTAAACGATAAAGTAATTAAAAAACTTTGTAAAAAACACACATAAGAAGTAAAAGGAAAGAGGATCCTCTTTCCTTTTACTTCTTATGTGTGTTTTTTACAAAGTTTTTTAATTACTCCAAACCTTATGTTAAACAAGTGGGAAACCCAAAACTCCCTTTCTCGCTTGCCAGTTAACCGATTTCAATGCAACAAAATGCAAATTTTAATGATTCGACAAGAAGGATACGAATTTTATCCTAAATCTAGCTCTTGGAAAGCACGTCACCCTAAAAATTCATAACACTAGAATGAACAAGTCTGCAAAAAATCGAATAAATTAAAATAAAGTAGTAAATTCCATAGGATTTTTTTATAATTTATCACAATATTTTTATTAACCCTTTAAGGCGCAGTGATCCCGCTCTGGTAACACCAAACTCTGACGTTTTGACTGTTGCCAGTCACGAAGAATAGATTTGATTTCTATAAAAATATTTGCGGATGACATAGCTCCAAGAGAATCCTTTACTTTTTAGCACGTCATTTCTCGTAAAAAATTGTCACGATTATTTTTAACAAAACTGACATCTGCTGAAAAATGGAAGAACGCGAGAACAGCTGGATCGATTGCCGAATGCTGGAAAAAGGGCAGCAGTTGCCATCACTCGACTTAACTACCAGCAAGATGGCGGACGATCGAAACGTTAATCGCGTGCCACAGATCTCGAAACGTTCATCGCGTGCCACAGATCTAGAGACCCTTTTTTGACGCAGCTGGCTGTGCGCGAGCACAGCCAGCTGTGCTCGCGATGGCAACGGCTGCCCTTTTTCCAGCATTGGGAAAGGGTTGCGACTCAAAGGGTTAATCAGCAGCTACTTAAAGAATGCTCCTTGAATATGCGCATGTTCTGTCGAGTTTTGATTTATAAATTTGTTTTATTTATTATTATGCATTTATGTATTACGAAAATTACGTTTTGGCGACCACTGAATCATCACTAAAGGAATTTTCAGAGCAAACTTAAGAATAAAAAACTCAACAACTCATTTTAAAATGACTTCGATGAGGAAAGTCATTAAATTGCTTAAAATGACTCAATTCAGTGTTTCTTATTAGGCTTCATCACGATTTGTTGACTTATTTTTTATGCATCTCCGCGTAAGACAGGAATTAGACTCAAAAGCAAATCGAAGTCTTCATATAATAATACTGAGATTGTTAAAGCTAATTAGAAATATCTATTGCCAAATTAACTACCTAACTTTTTTGTCTTCTATTGGTGAGTCATATGAAAGGAATAAATTATCTCCATCTGGTTACGTCAGATTTTTTTTATTCACTTATAATTTGGAATGTTGAAGCTTGCTGTAATCACCGTGGCATGATTAGGAATTGGCTTGGCACAGATATCATTCCTTATCGTCTAATTTGATTCCTGACATGTTTCGTTTTTGTCATAAGAATAGGTGCGTATAAAATGGCAACAAATGCACGAGTGTCTAGGTAAACATTTAGATTATATTGGGGTTTTACTGCTTGAACTTGAAAGAAATATTTCTTATTTTTTCAGGAAATTTAAAATGATGTACTTGTAAACTATGATTGTTTGAGATACACAAATTTGTTATTAGATTACCTAAATATAAGTTAATTTACTCTGGGTTGACAATTGTGAAAATGTTCCCATTTAAAACTCTGCATGTGTTCTTCTTCATAATATTTTAATAATACCATTATTAGTTAATGCACATCTAAAGAATAGGTTAAGGGTGTTCTACCTGAAGAACGATCGTTGGGACAGGACTTTTGAACAACTTTAACCCTTTCAGGCGCAACCTTTTCCCAATGCTGAAAAAAGGGCAGCCGTTGCCATCGCTCGACTTAACGACCACCAAGATGGCGGACGATCGAAACGTTCATCGCGTGCCACAGATCTAGAGACCTTTTTTTTACGACAGCTGGCTGTGCCGCAATGCCAGCTGCGTCAAAAAAGGGTCTCTAGATCTAGATAATTAAATTTTTATAGCATTAATTTCCTATAATGAAGATGCTTTGATGCAGAAAGGAAAATGTTAGTTACAAAATTATAAATATACAAAGACATTTTTTTATGTTTAAGACGTGAAGAAAAAAAGAATTTATTTTAAAGTCTTAAATAACTTTCTTTGGAACATAATAAACGTCAGTATTGCTTGGAAGTATTTCGCTTGATTGCAGTATGTGAAAGAAATTAGTAATTGCTGATTGGAATGTCATTCGGAATGAATATCAAAACTGTGAAATTCTATTTTCCCTTGTTTTTTTATCGTGGAAAATGTATTTAAAAATCTATTAACTTTTTCATCTCTTTGTCGCTTAGTGGACATATTAATCTAACGTATTATTAACGTCCAACACTTGATGAGACCTTAAGGCCTTTGAAGTCCTTCCGCGTGTTATTTTCTATTCAATAATGCGCAATTCATCTCATTCCCTAATTTAAATGTGCAATTACTCGTACGTGAAGGTAGTTAGTCGTAGTAAGTCTTTTATCCTTAATGGTTCTTACGTGTATCCAGTAATTTGGTTTAAAAACAGTACGTTTGTTCCTCATTTAAATTAGACATCTTATTTTTCATTGATTCATCAAAGGTGAATAAACTTTGGTGTCAGGTCTTTCATTTTTTGGTTTCCTCTTTTATGAAAATTTCTCGTATAAACGTCATCGAAATTTGATAGTCTTTTCTTTTTCCTTCCTCATTTGGAAAATTTTTATTTTTGACGTAAAGATGAAGGAGAAATAAATTTTAATTTCTTTGAATGGTAAATTATTAGCTGTTTAAACATTGGTATAAGCGCAATTATAACTTGTACGTTCGCATACCTCTACATGTATTAAACGCTTCCTGTAAAATGACAAATATGACGTCACTGGATTTTCGTCCAAAGAGCCCAGTGACGAGCTGTACTTGTCATGCAACTAAAACTGCCAGAGCTTTATTATTGCATGGCAAATCGGGACTTAGTCCAGGGCCCCCGGCTCGAAAGGGCCCCAATATCAAAAGTTGTTCTGAAATATTCTTTTTTAAATCAAAATTTTATGAAAATAAAACAAATTTCATAGATGGGGGCCCCCAAATTCACCAATGACTTGGGCCCCTGTTGGTCATAATCAGGCTCTGAAAACTGCAGATGAATATGATGATAAATTTTAGTTTAAAAATTCTAGTGCATTGAATTTGACAGCTTTTTGATTATTTATGCTGATATCTCAGATTACTGTCATACAGGCGCGTAGCCAGGAAAATTTTTCGGGGGGGGGGATATGCGCCTGTAAACATTTTCGGGGGGGGGGGGAGGATATGAACTTATATGTGCATAAATAGACGGAATTTCATCACTAATCCAAAAATTTCGGGGGGGGATATATCCCGATATCCCCCCCCTGGCTACGCCCCTGCTGTCATATATTGCTATTAGAACTATTTGGTACAAGTCAAGACCACATTGCTGTTAGTCACAGGGATTCCATTCTTATGATTATTTATCGTGAACATCGGCTCGATTGGTATATATTTTGAAATATGTCAGTGAAACAATTTTTTAATAAAATTTAAATGATAATTTCAGACGTATTTTTTTCATTATTAAATCTTATTGGAAGGGGTTGATATTTAAAATCTTAGCAATAAGCAAAAATGTGTCAGTTTTATGATTTCTGAACACTATTTATTAGTTCCTTTCATTTGAAAATGACACATTTCATTTATTTCAAGTATTAGAACATCTAGAATACCTTTAAAAAGATTTTTGTAAAATAAGTTTTAAAAATTTTAAATGCAAACTCAAAAAAGTAAGACCACTGCAATTTTGAAAAACATCTTTTTTTCTACATTGAAATTTTTTTAAATGCTCTTAGCTGAAAATGGGTCACTCGAAGAAAGTCGTTTTTAAAAAGTAAATTTTAATAATTTTGATTGATAATTAATAAACTAAAAATTTTAATTAGTAACTATTTCAAAGGAGGCGGGCATTAAAGCTGTAACTCAGTTTATTTAGTTTGAAAAAGAAATGGATGTTTTTCTTAAACAGATTAATTTTGCTGGTGAATACAAATTCTTTTTCTTCGTCTTGCAAATGAGTTTTTTAATTGGTTTCACTTGAAATACAGAATGAAAAATTAACATTTGAAGTCCGGAAACAGTATCTTTGGTGATACTAAAATTTCATATGGAGATTGTATAAATATGGTATTTAAATAGAGATGATTTTTTTTCTTACACATGATAAAAAGTTCTTTTCTACGAGTAATGTTTTTAATGGTTAAGATTAGAAATAATCGCTGGAAGTGGTTTTATTGCATTTCAATAATACAACTCAAATGTTATTCATAAATGATGTTAACTTTTGTGTGAGTTTTTTATTTCTCGTTAAATATGTCTCATGTGCTATAAAAATTGGAAAAATAAATGCATTTTTGAAAAGGCAAAAGATAAATTTAATGATTATTTTATTACCATTATTGTTATTTTCATAAACTTGAAATACGATAGATGCATTTTGTTTTTGTCTATAGGCTAAATCATGTCTTCATTCCACTCTTGTACGTTTTAAAATGTACAAATAGTATTAGTACACGGTATTTTTAAAAAGTCATCTAAATTTCTTGATGATCTCATCAAGCAAAATTAAATACAGAATCTATCTGAAGATTTCTTTTCCTAATTCGTTTGCTTGTTAGTTTTTATACAGGACATTTTTGTGACTTGTCTTTTATATTTCATTGAGGAGCACAAAGTATTTGCAAAAAGCTACTTTTATTGCATACTTTATTTGTCTTTAAAGGGATAAGTAATTCTTTATGTACCGCATCTAAAATGCGCATACTTTGCCATAGCTTAAATAATTAAATTTAAAGAAACATAATTTAAGTCTTTAATATCAAGAAACACTCAAAAGAAACTAGTGTTAAAAGGTAAAAGAAACTAGTGTTAAAAGGTAAGATGCATAAAACTTTGTTCAAATGACACACATAAAAAGGTATTTGTTACTCTGTTTCGTTTTGTGTTATTTTAACAAAGCTTCATTTATCTCGTAAGTTTTTGTTCAAATAATTTCTTTTCACACTGCTATTAAAAAATATAGACTTGAATATTTTACTTTGTTCTAAAATCTATCTCATTTTACCATATATTACCAAATAATTCCAAAACTTGTGTATAATTATCTGTTTTTGCACACTCGTTAATGGCCATGGAAGCAAATATGCTACCATCCTCGAAACGCTAATTTTTTTACAGGAAAAAAGTTACAAAATGTAATTAAGTCACAAATTGTACCTTTAATTAATAATAGTAGTAATTTGGGTCCACAGATGTCAGCGTTGATGGATGAAAAATATTAAAATAGTTTAGAACTAACATGTTTATATTTTTTGTTCAACTTACAACATGCTCTAATATCAAGTTTTTCTACTATTTTAATAATATTCAATATGAAGAAAAGTTAATAATTGCTATTTATACGTAGGAAAGTACATGCTTTTTCACTAGTTCCAGATAATTTTTTAAATAAAGTTTCATTTACGTTTTCCAAATAAAGTTTCATTTACATTGTTTAGAAGGGTTTAAAAATCATAGTGCAACCATTGAAAAAACATACAAAAAATAACTTTCTTCACAATTTTTATTATACTTAGGTTATTTATCTTAAAAGAACAAGATTTCAACAAAAAATATTTCTTGCTTGGGAATTTCTCACAGAGGGCATTAGAGGGTTAAAAAAATAGTCTGTAATATATTGATTCAACATTAGGCCAAAAGTAGCACGTAACAATAGTAGTAGCGCAGTAATGCACTTACAGACGGATTCATTATAGTTTGCGTACACTACGTGGAGAAACAATGACATATTACAACTGTGCGGAATATTCACCTCGCCATATTTCTTTGCCTAAGGGATTAGGAATGGAAAGCGCCTCTAAATTATTACCGAAACTCCAAGTGAAAATACGGAACGTCAACATTTCAAAACTTCGAAGCGTGAAATTTACACAAGGTTTTTACATTCCCTCCATGACAAGCACAACTCCATGTTCGAAATAGGTTAAGTACACTCTAAGCAAACAGTGTCTTCTCCAGCTCTGTATAGGTTGCTTGCCCTTTGAGCCTCTCTTAACTGGAGAACAAGGGCATTTAACTTTCCCTTCTGTCTCCTTAACAATTCTTTTGAGCAAAAATAAAAAAAGATAAATTCCTTAGAAATTGAAAACGCGTAACCCTCACTCTCTGGGCTTGCATGGACTTAACTTTCTCATGCATAATTTTGTCTAGCGTCATTGAGGTTAATTCAACAACCGTGACGTAATGCATAAATTGATGCCAGGACTTAATAAAGCGCTTACCCTTTTCGAATTTTTTTATTTCTAATAACCATATTCTTCATGAAAGATTCATCGTTTATTCGTAAGTGGAATATTTATTTTTAAATGCCATCTATTAAATACTGTAAAACGCAAGCACGATTTAAAATGCTCTTTACATTTTGAAGTAATAGAATACTGGACGATTATTTTTGTTATTAAGTTGCAAATACTACATTTATCGTGCTATATAGTTACGCTGTTGTCTGTCTCACTGACTGTCTGATTCACGGATTCTCTAACAATTCCGGGTAATCACTCCAAGATTAAGCCTTTACCACCATTAACCCCAAAAGATTAAAAAGTTAAGCGCAAAAAGTGCAATAACATCTACACCGTTTGTACGATCCGCTTGAAGTTTTTCATAATTAGTATAAAAATATAGAAAACAATCTGCGCTGCTTTA
Source organism: Cheiracanthium punctorium (assembly GCA_038373885.1). Taxonomy (NCBI): domain Eukaryota; kingdom Metazoa; phylum Arthropoda; class Arachnida; order Araneae; family Cheiracanthiidae; genus Cheiracanthium; species Cheiracanthium punctorium. The sequence continues at coordinate 778,038 of JAWZYV010003326.1, read as the reverse complement.
CAATTATGAAAATCCTTTTGTTCCCCAATTTGAAGCGATTTTTCGCTCTTTTCAGCATTAAGTAAATTAAAGTAACTTTTCAGCATTAAATCTTTTCAGCGTTACTTTTATTAAAGCATTTCAACATTACTTTTTGTGCATTAAAGCATTTCAGCGTTACTTTATTAAAGCATTTTAGCGTTACTTTATTAAAGCATTTCAGCGTTAAGTAAATTAAAGTAACTTTTCAGCATAATTAAAGTGAAAAACGTGAGTCATTTGCGTGAAAAAATTAGTTGTTGCAAGTGACGTTATACTGAAATAACGGTTACCAGGCTTTGAAGGGAAAATTGCGATTTCGATTCGTTTAAGATAGTTTTTCTAGATTACGCAGCTCTTCTTTTCACAAATAAAATGATTTTGTCTGCATAAAACATTGATATAAGAGGAGATGTTTCCAGAGAAACGAAGTCTTTCAAAAAGATTTAGCACGTTTTTAGAAGAAAATCCAATTACGATTTCGGTATAGAATAAAAGTTGAATACGAAGTCATTTATTTTAAGTGGTTGAAAATTCAATATATTGAGTATAGAAATATTTTGTTAAATGTTTTTTTTTTTTATCTAGCGCCCGCTGTAATTGCCTCCACAACAGGCTTTGACTTCTAGTTTCTAAAAACCATATTGTTCATGGGTGATTCGTCGTTGATGCCTAAATAGGATATTTACTTTTAAATGTTATCTAGTAAATACTGAAATTCAAGCACGATTTAACCTACCATTTACATTTGCAGTATTAGAATATTGAAGATTATTTTTATTATCTAGTTGCAAATACTAAATGTATTTGTGTATAAAGTACATTTAAGAAACAGCTCACCTTTTATAAGGCTTCGCTTAATGGCTGACTCTTATCGGAGAATTATCAACCCAAATCTTAATCCATTACTTATCCCTTTGTAACATTGTTTTCAGATTTGTAACTTAAAGCTATATAAAGTCGTTCATAGTTTATTAAAAATGCTAATTGAATGCTTCTTTTCTAGAACCACGTAAATAGTTTACTAAAATGTCGTGATAGTTTGTTAATATTTTAATCTAAAATCGTATTTTGCCCTTCAGCAGTCACACTATTGATTACAACAGCACTGGTAGTGACTTTTTGTAAGTCACTCTTACAACAATATTGATGATTACTTTAACAGTTTTATCTTAAACTGTCTCATAAACATTTTAATGACACTTTTGTGTTCATCAAATATATGAATAGTGCAAAAAGTAAAAATAACTGTTTTACTGCCAGCAACAACAAACATAATTAAATCGATATTAATAAAAAAAATTACATAAATTACAAAAATATAATAAATAAATAAATTTCAATAATTTTATAGTATATTTTTGAATTTACAATAAACAGGTTTCAAAATTTCGATTGTTGAGATAAAAAGCTAAGGGGTCATGGACATTCAACTGCATTTAAATTTAAATATACATAAGATGCGCATAATTTATAAAAGTGTAGAGTTTCAATAAAATTAGAAATACTTATAAATTTAAAACTTAATATGTTTTTAAAAACATTTTCCTATTTTAAATAAACAAGAGAAAAAGTTATGCAGATTATTACTGCTGAAAAATACTTTCTTAATCAATTTATTCATACTTTTATCATAATTTAAGACTAAATTGGCTAAAAACTTTTTTGTGTAAAAACGTCATTCGGTTTAGTAGTTAGTTTCAATTAATATATGTACCTGAGTCCAAAATCATAGAATAATGTTCCTTCATAGAAAAGTTGCAGCAAATCTAAAACCATTTTTTGGTGAATTAATTTAAATTGTTCATATTAACAGTTTAATAAGTAAGCCCCACCAAGTATAAAAAATAACCAATTATCGGTGACAAATTCAGCTAATTTTGGTTTAAAAATCTATGAGAGTTTTTAGTAACTTTTGACTTCAAAAATAGGCAATAAACATAAAAAATATCTATATTTTAATAAAAGTGAAGAGTATTTTTTTTTTTACTATAAAGCACATTATTTCATAAAATATCACAAAAAACATAACACTTCTTTTTAAATATTCATTTTAAAATGAATTCTGAAATTTACTGACTACAGAAATATTGAAATCTTTATATAACTTCTAAATTTATTTAGTGGGTGATAAATTATCAAACAATAATGAATCAGGCTTCTAAAAACTCATTTATGTTGCGTACCAAAGGTATAAGGTTGGGCTCTTCAACTGCTTTTATTTTCTAAAATTATGAATAGCTAAAGATTATTACGATATAATCCCCTTCGCCATAGTTGGAAGAGTTAATTCAATTCTTTTATAAAAAAAAACGGCATCTGCTTTGATTGACGTATAATAAAAATATTAGTACAACTATTTAGAGTAATACACCATAAATTGCAATGCGTTGCAAAATGTATTAAAAACGTTTAGCAACAGATTTTTTTTTTTTTTTTTTTTTTTTTTTTTGATGACCCAAGATTTTAAAACTGACAATACGCTTGAAGATTATCAAACTTAGAAAACTGCCTATAGGTACGATGTATACTCGTTTCTGTTATGAAATGAATTCTTATTAATCATCATCAATCTTTAAAATGGGACATTGAGTCTAGAAATGTTCCGTCACAGTAATTAAGGCAGCCTCTTTCTACTTTATAAGAAGGGAAGATATTCCTTCAACATAAAAATAATTTATTGAGAATGTATTTACTAGACCGATCAGTTTTAAAAATAGAACTTAAAATTTCCTTAGCAATTATAACAAAATAATTCTGCGCCTTCGAAAAGAGTCACTTATTGACTATTGCAAGTGATTTATTTATTTACTTATTTCCATTTAGAAAGATTCGCTTTGTAAAAGAGATAATAATATCAAATTACTGTCTCTTTTAATACTTCCCAAGGATATTATATTACTTGTTTAAAGAATAGATTTTTTTTTGCGCATTTACAGTGATAAATAGTTGTTTTGTGAATAAGTAATTTACATCGTAGAAAAATCATTGGTGTGACGCTGATGCTTATAAAACTTTTATCATTTTGACTTTAGACGTGTTCAGTTTAAGTAGAATATCTTTTCAATACATGTTTTAGTTCGTTTCCTTTTTAATGACTATGTCATTTTATCTCTCACCACTTTATTGAAAATTGTCCCAAAAATTCGGCATAATTTTACATGTATTTAAATACTATTAGTTCACAAGAGCTTTAATCTATTGTTACAATATTTCGTAAGTTGTAAAATATGCATCACATATATTTTTCTATAAATAGGTTACAATCATAATACTATTAGTTCACAACAGATTTCATCTACTGTTACAATATTTCCTAAGCTGTAGAATATCCATCCCTTATTTTTTTCTATAAATAGGTTACAATCATAAAAATTTCGACAGCCTCCTCCTCCTGAATTCTGAATCCCTCAATAAACATTTATCTACTTAACTGTAACTGTGCTAGCACACGCATTTTTTTTTACTTCTTCTATACTTTTCTCCTTCTTGATGTTACCTTGTTATGTGTGTGGGGTGAGAGATAAAATGACATAGTCAATTAATATCGTTTTAATATGGCAATAATGAAACTAAAAAATTAGGAGGTTCAGGGGGGGGTCTCTCCCTGACGAGGCTCGAACAGCCCAGTTATATATATTTTTATATGTGCATTGCCATGTAATTTTGTAATTTACAGAGGTATGTTGAGTCATACTAATAATGTTATATATACAGATTGTTAGAGATACAGTATAGTAGATACATAATAAATTATTCTTAAAAATTTCATTTTTCTGTTGCAATAATGTAGCATCCTATTATGATCAAAAGAACATTTTATAAAGCTAAAAAAAAAGTATGTTTTATTCACAGCGGAAAAATAAGTACAAGTTGCGAACATTAAAAGATTTCTAACTATCGCATACTTACCAGTTATCGTATTACCTCTCTTACCTCTCGTCCTTTTTTGTTAATTTATTCGCTTTAACATTAACAACAATTTTTGAGAAAAAAAAAAAAAAAATTTTCTGGAATTACATTTATTTTCTGATTCTATGTACATGCTTAAAAAAAAAAGAACGCAATTCGCTCCGAAGGAACTAAAATAACTCCAAAAGATTTAAAACCGGGAAAAGTTTGTCTCGATTTTAAGACCTTATTAATTCCTTCGGAGCGAATTTAGTTCACTTTTTTTAACCGTGTACTTTACTTTTACCCATAACTTTCATGTTTAAGCATTTGCCATGCCTTGCCACTGAATATAGATATATATCCTCTCTCTTACTCCTAAGTGTTTACGATTGTTTTACCTTCTTCTTCATCGTTGTAGGGTTTACCTTGTGATTCGTTAGATACTTAAACATGGGAAAATCACTTGGAGCAAGGTCTGGGATGTATGATGGGTGATCCAAAACTTTTGAGTGAAATGGGGCGATCAAGTCCTGGATCTGGACAGAACTAAGGTCTTGCTTCATGGTGTAACAGCGAAGTTAACTTTATTACCATGTGACATCTTTTGTTCTGGATCGCTAGTCCAAGCTTAGTCAGAGCTACACAATAAGCCGGAGCATTCCGGTTGTTCCTCGCGCAGGCGGCAGTTTCTTCGCTAAGGTTTTGAATGTTTATTTGAAGTTGTAAGATATGACAAATGATTAAAAAAGCAAGGTGACTCTGTGGAAATGTGAAAAAACGTGTGTAGAATCAGACTTAAATTTTCACAAAGATGTTTTTTTAAAGATAAAACAGAAAAGATAAAGCTGCCTCGTATAACAATTAAACTCTATACAGCATAGTAATATCAATTTCCAAGCGCTATTGACATCATCATCTTCAGCAGGTTTAATTTTACGTATTTAAGAAGACTTACATGCTACTGACCGCTTTTCCCATGTGGAAAACAAAATGGTGTTACATTCCTTATTCAGTGTTCGCAAACTTAATTAACAGAAAATTACTATCTTTAATACTTACTGAGCTTCTGTGCAAGTGTTTTATTTTGTTTTTTCATTGACTATCCGTGATAAAAAGCACTTAAACGGTGCTAATCACGTGGTTTTGTTTTCACTGGGCATCTTAATTTATTTTCTGATAACAGCTTTAGTACTACCCTCTTTTATTAGCTACTTGGGAGGTATGTTCGACTTCTTTCTTTCCTTTTCACTTTAACAATCGCCTGTATCTTTTTTCTAATCCTCTGAGTTACGATTACAGGAATTTCTGCTTTTTCTTTCTTTTAATGCGCCTTGTTAATTTCATTTTCACGTGGTTTCTGTGCTGCGTAATTTATGTGTTTTGTATCTAATTAGGAAAATTATGCAAAGGGAATGAAGGGGGAAATTATGTGCTATAAATTTCTGAAGCGTAAACGCTTTGTTCCCAGGCGTATTTCTGAGAGCAATAACTTTGTAATTATTGAACTTCGTAGTATTATGAACGTGACGGAGTCTTGTGGAAGGGATAAACAAAGCAAGAATGGAAAAATAAAATACTTTTAAAATCACACATTAGTAAAAAAACAGTATAGAACGTACAAACTTCAGGAGGTGCCGGCCCTTTTATAGAATTTGAGCCAAAATACATATTTTTTCTCCAAAAAAAAAAAAAAAAAGAGTTTTCGAAATCAGTATGAAAAGAGTGCGGAAAAGTTGTCGCTTGGGTTGGTCAGTAACCCTGGAAATTTCTTTTGATATCGGGAATTATCTTCATGTGACGCCGCCACATTTAAAATTGGCTATTTTGACCGAAACAGACCTTTTTTCCCCAAAATAAAAGTTTACCGGATTTTGGAAATCGTTAACAGTCGATTGTGGAAAAGTTGTCTCTTAGATTAGATAATAACTATGTAATTTTTAATCAGAGAATATTTTCAAGTAACGCCGGCATCTTAAAATTAAGTATTTTGACAAAACAGACATATTCCCCCACCCACCCACCCCCGAAAATGAACGTGTACCGAATTTTGGAAATCGTTAACAGCCGTGAGGTAAAGTTGCTCCTTATATTTAGAGTGTGCCCTATAAAGAACGTTTCAGCAGTCGGCTGTTTCAATTTCAAAACTTAAAAAAATATATCTATTTTTGTCAAAATTCCCGATTTTAAAGGCACTCGTGAAACCTGGAGATAGTGTACGATTCCGAAAGAAATTTACACTGTTATTAACCAACCCAAGAGATAACTTTTCCACCCTAGACTCTCATCGATTTCGAAATTCCGTGCAATAGTGCATTTTCAGCCCGCCCTATTGAAGACTAGAAAGCATGTGGTCATGATCGGAGAACCCTTTTTTGTTGCTTGGGAATTGGTTTTAATTAATTAGGTTATTGCTTCTATTTATTAATATGATATTAATAAGTACTCTTGATGCATTAACTAACAAACTCCCCGGTACTACTGTCCATGTTGAGCCATGAACAAAACTTGTTTCAGAAACGAAAAAACACGAAATTTAAGAGGAAAAAGATATTTGTTTGCTTGCTCACTCTGAAAATAAATTTCCTCTTCATTGTACTTGCTTTTATAAATGTATGAGGAAAAGTTAGATTCTAACTCCTGATCAAACAATATGAGAAAAAATATATTTTAAATAGCGTATATTTATACAATGTATTGAAGTGCTATACTAAGGTCCATATATTCACTTTAAAATATTCGGTAATGAAATTTTTTAATCCGTGGTGTTTACACCTACAAAAAAACTTGGGAAATTGATCAAAACCATCGAATGACCTTGTGTCTGTTTCATATGCATTATGGCTTGGTCGAGAATCCAGTGATCATTTTGAAAATGTCACGCTTATGCCAGAAAATTAACTAGACAAGAATTTACAGTGTAGAATATTTCCATATTTAAAGAATATTCTATTTATTTGGAATAATTGTGATAATAACTTACATGATACTCTATCAATTTTGTGACGGCTGAAAAAATATTAGAATGTATTTATTATATCTTAAAATATTTTTATTTAAAGGCTGAGTCACGACTGTACGCTGCAATTTAAATTGATTAATTTTTGAGGCATGTGGCCATGCTCTGTTTCTAATTTGCTCGTAATGAATCAATAGGATTATTCCATTTTTCTTTTTAAAATTTCTAATTTTTGTTGATGAAATTCATACATTTCTATGCTTTTCCTTCTTATTATAAATTATTTATACTGAAATTTCCATTTATTTCAAAACTAAACATATCTTAGCGGTAAGCTGCATGAAGTCAATGAAAGGGATGTAATTAGGAATATTTCCTTTCAAAACATGTTGTCGGGTTTTAGTTCGTGTTGCTCCGGCTGTACAATTGCGTAGCGTTTTTAGAATTTTTCAAAAAAAAAAAAAAAAAGAGACAAGTTCATCTTTAATTTATTTTTTTATCTCGGCTTAAATTGTTCTTATAATAAATTAATTATTACAATTATAATTATATATCACAAATTAATAATTACAATTATAATTATAATAAGCTCATTTTCTAGCATTGCAAAAATACAAATCAATAATTACCGTTGCATGTCCAGCATTTCATTAAAAAGGTGAATAAATGGCAGAAATTAAATTTCACCACTGCAGCTTTCAAACGATGAGATCAAACATATTAACCCTTTGAGAGGCAACCCTTTCCCAATGATGAAAAAAGGGCAGCCTCTGCCATCACTCGACTTGACTACCAGCAAGATGGCAGACGATCGAAACGTTAGTCGCGTGCCACAGATCTAGAGACCCTTTTTTGACGCAGCTGGCTGTACGGCACAGCCAGCTGTCGTCAAAAAAGGGTCTTTTAGATCTGTGGTACGCGATGAACGTTTCGATCGTCCACCCTCTTGCTAGTCGTTCAGTCGAGCGATTGCAACGGCTGCCCTTTTTTCAGCATGGGGCAATCTATCCAGCTGTTTTCGCATTCTTCCATTTTTCAGCAGATGTCAGTGCTGTTCAAAATAATCGTGACCATTTTTTTTTACAGAAAATGACGTGCTTAAAAAGTAAAGGATTCTCGTGGAGCTCTGTCACCCGCAACTATTTTTATAGAAATCCAATCTATTCTTCGTGACTGGCAACAGTCAAAACGTCAGAGTTAAGTGTTCCCAGAGCGGGAACACTGCGTGTTAAAGGGTTAAGCATGAATTCAAGAATACCGATCCTCATATTCGCAATGCAGCACACGGATTGCAATTAAAAGTTCAAGGAATGGAGCCAGTTATTTACTAAGAATATCATTTAAACAGAACAATTCATTCCATTGAATTTCGCGTATGTATTTTAGAATGTCTAATAGTTCGGCACTGGTTTTTCTATTTCGCATTATGTGATTCATTATTTGCGCACAACTCCAAGATTTGAAAGTGGTTTCACCTTGGGCCTGAACTTCCATATCAAAAATATCAACAAGGTTCTTGTGGGATTTGCAGGCTTTATATGTTCAAATTTCAGCATTTATATGACCACGAATGCCTGAAATTACTACCAACTGATTGGTCTTTAATTCTGTGTTGTACATTAATAAATGTTATAAAAAATGACAGGCATTCTTCAAAACAGATGCCTGTTTTGAAAGTAGACTTTTATCTTTTAACCTTTTTTGTAAAGTTTTATCTTTTAACTTTTTTTTTTGTGTATCAAACATTAAGATTTTAAAAGTACTTTAACAGTATTGTGCAAAATGATTTTATAAACTTTTGAAGAATGTAAACTTCAAACTTGGCATGTTTTGAAGGCATTCTTGTAAACTTTTATCTTTTCACTTTTTTTGTATGTGTCAAACATTAAGATTTTAAAAGTACTTTAACAGTATTGTGCAAAATGATTTTGTAAAAGCAGTGAAATTTAATTTTGCAATTTATGCTAATCTTTATTGGTCAAAATGTGTTTGTTTTGGCATCGAATAAAATCTTTATTTCTACTTTTTTTAACACTCAAAGATATCTTTTGTTGGATACCAAAGCATTATTGAAATATTTCTGAAACAATTTGATTTTAAAAAAATCATAAATAATATTGTAAGGATAACCTACGTAAAAACTGCATAAACCTTTTAAAAATATTTTTATGATTACAATTTTGTAGTAAAGAATCAGTCATTAAGATGAATTTTTACCATTCTGTGATACTGGAGTTTTATGCAATTCAAGAGATAGTTTTCAGAAATGAATTCCTTTCCCAATCAACACTAAGATAAACAAATTAACGTTTAAGTATAAACTAACGCTTAGATTAGCACAACTTTGACATTAGAAAATCCCACTTTAAAATTTAAAATAAATAGTGTACACTTTCATTTTCTTCTTACTGGTTAACGACTGGTAGTCGTAAAAATGACAGTAAACTCCAGTAAAAGCGAACCTCTATGGGCCGACAAATTTCGATTTGTACATCCGTAATTCTATAAAATCGAAGTGTCCCTCCTTCAACCGAATGAAGTGAAGTAGGGAACAAGGAAAAAATAAGTATCCAAAAAACATTATTTTTTGCCTGTATTCAATATTTAGTAAATAAATCAAACAGAACCAGTCGTATTTATTCAGGGTTCCTCAAAAAGTCGTTGCCAAACTTAACATGCTGGTCTGTCCAAGGTCGGATTAAAGGTGGGGCGGAGGGGGCGACCGCCCCCCCGCCCGAGACAAAAGAAATTAATGTAAAAGATCCTATTTTACTTCCGTAAAATGGACGTATATGTCAATATTCTAACTAACCGCCCCCCCCCCCCGACAAACTTGCATTAATCCGCCACTGGGTCTGTCATATCATAACAAACAAGATTTACACAAGAACTTGTGTCCGGAAATGCAATCAGCTACTGCTAGAGGGCGGTGTTTGCAGGCTAATGGAAGCGTGATCATTTCAGCCCGCGACGATGCCGGAGATGGATGAATGGGATTACTAACTCGGACTTGACTGATATATATGCATTATGTCGTATGGTGCCTATGATGGGAAGACATTAAATGACTTTCATAAAAGTCATTTAATGAAAGTCACACCTCCTTTGAGATCATTTCTCCCTCCTCTCTACGACTGTAAGCATTGCACTCAAGGTACAACCGCACCCGCTCCTCGTCCATTCGCATCCGCTGAGTTAGTAAACCGATTAATCCATCTCCGGCAACATCGTGGGCTGAAATAATAACTCTTACACAAACCTGCGAGCATTGCCATCTAGCGGTCGCACTTTGCATTTCCTGATACAAGCTCCGATGTCAATCTTGTTCGTCATGATATAACAGATCAGCATCTTAAGTATGAAAAACGACGTTTCGAAACACCCTGTATATTTAAAACTTATGGATATTCGTTAAATAAGGGAAATAATGCATTTTTGTATTTCTTCCTTTATGTAAATAATTCATTAGGGAAGTTCCATGCATAGTTATCCGTCTATATCTATGCATGTAAATAATACATTATACGCTGTTATTTACTACAGAGAGTTTTCAGTTACATAACCTTTCCTTAACCGTGTACTTCGAAAAAAAATCATGTGATTTTTGTACATAAAAATAAAAAACTAATTATGTCAAGAGCTTCAAAACTTTTAGAATTTTCACTTTACGAGCTGTACTATGCACTGACATAGCGATAAATCACTATCAGTTACGAGACTTTAAGGAAAAATTCTTAAATATCTAAATGTTGCAGTCTCTTCGTAAATTCTTGATGTGGAATTCCATGTTTAAGAATTTTTTCTGAAAATTTCATAAAAGGCTCCGTTTTTTTTCAATTATTTCTGTGTGTAGTTCAGCTTAATAATCATCCTGAAATTTTTTTCCACTGTTTTGGGTGATTCGTTTATTTTAGTTTGTGTACCAAGACTATAAGGCATATCTTGTTTCTTCGACATCCATCCTCAAAGAATGGTCTTACATTGCTGTTCAGTACCTTCAAGATTTAGTTTGCAAGATAGAGATTCTCACAATTTTTTTAACCCTTAATTTTCGTGTTATTTTTACCTGAAAAAAAGTGTATGAAAAATGGAAATATGCTTTCTGTGTTCACTGTAAACGAATTCCATGGTTCACTATAAACGGCAACTTTAGTACACACGGTTGCAGGAATCTTGATTCATGATTTGCGATCCCTTTAACCGCGTATTCACTATATCCGAGTCCACATCAGAGATGACTGTACTTTGACAACAGTTGTTTGAGGCCATGTTTGGTTACTGTTATCAAAGAATCGTAAATTCTGATTTTTTTTATTGCGAGTTATTGCACTTAAAACAAAGAGTTTCGTAAAGGAAGTTGTTTCCCAAGATTATTTTCTGCATTTCTTATATCAAAGGAACGCAGAATTTCTGTAGATAACGCCACTGTATCATTCACGTAGGGAGCAAAAAATTGCTAATTTTTAAGGAAATATTTATTATGAAAATGCTTTCACACAATGAATAGAATATAGTTATTTTAATTATTAATACAATGCAAACGTTCAAAGTATTAGTCTGATAGTTAGTTAACATTTTTTTGACTTGCATCAAATTTTAAAACACCTATATTTTTCTTTAAAACATATTTTGTAAGTGTGATAGGATGTATTAAAGTATTTACTTTATTTTTATTTTATTCTTAAGGCCTGCCTATAATATAGAAGGTCTCATTTTTATGTAATAAGAATTTATTATTTACATTACGTTCGCATGGATGTTAAAAGCTATTGCAATGACAGCAGGGGCGTAGTAGTCAGAAATTTTTCATGGATGGGGGGGGGGTTACGACTACTACAACTCATATATATGTATACGTGTGTGTGGTAATGTAATAAAGAATATACATTTTGTATGGTAGAAAAATTCCTCATGGGGGGGGGCTTTGACCCCCCTAACCCCCGCCTTGGCTACGCCCTGCAATGACACTATTAAATTATCAAGAACTGGGTAAACGGAGTGGTAGGTAGTCTAATAATAAATCAAACACAATATCAAAACGATGAAAGAAAGTAGAAAATTTAATTTTACAAATTAAAAATGAGTTATTACCTAAAATAATAATATATATGTTCTAATATTTGAAAACATTCTTCAAATTAAATCATACTATGCTTATTATAGTATTAAAAGTAATAATCAGAGAGAGTAATTGGATTATGTAAATCAACGATGCACTGCCGAACTACAACACCTATCTATATTTATAATTAATTCACAAATAAAAACCACATAATTTTATTTTAATAAGCTTTACTGATTTTTAATGAGAGAAAACTTTTTCCTCCCATATACATTTTGTGGCTAAATCTTTTGGAATAGGTTTACACAAGTTTACAATAATAATCTTACTCGGTTTTAAACTATTAAACATGACTATCAAAATTATTTTTCTATTAAAAACATTTCACTGTTTTCGGGGGACATTCAACCTCACGCCGAGTTTAGAACGTGTATGTTTAAGCATACGTCATACGGTATTTTCGAATCGAAGCTTATATTATAAATAACCAATAGTCATTCAATATTACCCTCAGCCTGTAAACTTAATAAATAGTAATAAATAATTGAGTAATAAATTCTTAATTTATATCTTATGGTTTTTATATTTTATGAAATGAACATCCTGTGGGAGCACAGTAAAATAATTTCATTTTGTTGGAGAATTCTTTTTATATCTTGTGAGATTCAAACATATTCATAAAAATATTTTTTCTTAATTAAAATTAATATGTTCATTGTTACGATACCACTGCTAATAATTTCACGCTTTTTAAGCAAATGAACTAGTTAATAAAGCCGTCATTATTAATCACTTCCTGCTCGCTTACGAACGTGTTCTTAATCTCAACGTGTTCTTATATATTCATGTTACTAGCAATTCAACTTTGAAGAAAATTGTCTTGATACCCATGGATAAGAACTGTTTTAAATTAATGTCTGCTATTCATGTATAAAATTCGTTTCTGACTATGAAAGAAATACAAAAGTGGCTCGTAAATACCTGCCGTTAATAAAAATATAAGTTTTTAAATTCTAAATTTTTTATCCCTTTATATTAATATTATTAGTAAGCTCTATATTTTTTAGCACTTTTAAATTGCACTTTTTGAGATAAAATATGTTTAAAGTTCTCACTCAGTTTAATTTTTTTTTATCTTGTTTCTATACTTTTTTAACAAACCTGGTAGATATAAAATGTGTATAATTATTCCATCGATATGTCCAATGTCTAAAAATTGTTCCTGACTATGTAAGAAATACAAAAGGTGTTCCTAAATACCAGTCGTTAATAATAACGAATGAAAAGTTTTAAAAGCCATAGTTTTGGCTCTTTTATATTAATTTTATTAGTAATTACTATGTATTTGGAACACTTTTAAATTGCATTTTTTGAGATAAAATTTTAAATTAAGTAAAAACTTGAAACATATTTTATCTTGTACCTACATTTTTTTTTAACAAAGCTGAAATATACAAAATGTGCACAATTATTCCATTGACGCTTCCAATCTCTAATATATTTTTTCTGGCTATGAAAAAAATACAAAAGTGGCTCTTAAATACCTTTAGTTAATAATAATATATTATAAGTTTTTAAATGACATAGTTTTGGTTCCTTTATACAAATTTTATCTAGTAATTTCTATATTTTTGGAAATTTTTTTAAGTTGCACTTTTTGAGATAAAAATTTTAATTAAGTGAGAGCTTGAAAGATATTTTATTTTGTATATACACTTTAACAATGCTCGAAGATGTATTATGTGTTAAAATGTGTATTGTTATTTCAACGACACTTCAATAGTTTAATTTTAGCCACTTATGCTAAGGAACATGGATGAAATATTATAATGGAAGTACAAAATGTCTTACAGCAAAATCTGCCTTAAAGTACATAATAATGTAGCCAATAAAATTTTCGTTTAAAGAAATTACTGAATACCGGTTATGTTCAATAGACAAGTGACTGTCTGTGCCAGAAAATATTTTCTTTTAAAACAAGTTGTTGCTTAATAAGAGCTACTTTAAAGACAAATTTTCCGCACTCAATTATTTAATTGAAGAAGAATTTAGATTTTCAACTGTAGCATACATTTTAGAAATGACATCAGGAATGATGTTTCTCTTTTCTGTTTAATTTCGTTTTGAATATCAATTCAAAGATTACAAAATTAGTATGCTTTAAATAAATATTTTTAGTTAAATAAAAAAAACAAATTAATAAAAATAAATCAATGAAAATGGCAGTATTTTAGTATGAAGTACTTAAATGACTAATACTTCTTGTTGACTTCTGAATCAGATATTTCAAAAACAAACTATTTCGTAGAATGGAATTCCCCAAGAATAAAAACGATAATAATATTGAAAAACCAAGATTAAAAAGTTCTATAGCTTTTAGAAAGGCGTGCAGGTCGCTGCGTAAGCAAATAAATTTCCTGGGCATATATCATATTAGCTATAATTATGTTTTACTAACTTGATATTTCTCCATTATTTTCTTAAACTGACCGATATTTCAAGCGTAAAATATTTTTTTTCTCATTTCGTATTATTTTATCCTTCTTTTAACTCTTCTAAACTCTTAAAATAACTTTAAGTCAATTAACTCTCAAATGCATATGCATTTAGTTTTAAAAAATCAATCTGTTTTAATGTCTTACACATTTTTTTTTTAATTTTTAACGGACTCTTTTGAAGAAGTTAAAAAAAAATCATAAATGAAGTCAATCAACTTTTTCAGAATGTCTGTATAATGGTAAGCTCTTTTTAAATAGCTATAAATGGTTCAATGTTAAGTGTATTTTACTTATTATAACGATATCATTTAAAGTTGCAATGGCTATTTTAGAATGCCTGTATAATATAAGTTCTTTTTAAATAACTATAAATGGTTTCAATGTGAAGTTCATTTTACCGATTATAACGATATCATTTAAAGTTGCAATGGCTATTTTTGTTTGTTAAAGTCCGTCTAATTTAGTTTATCCAAGAGTATTTCGTTTTTATTTTAAATTAAAATAAACGTCTGAAAGCCTGAAATTTTTTATTGCTTTTTTATGCATTAAATGCGAGACTCAATATGCTTTTATACTTTTTGTCTAGAATATCAACCACACAGACTGAATGTATAAAGTTACTATTCGGAAAAGTTAGTTTTAATAGATAAAATACTGCTTTTATCCCTATGACTTTCATCTTTGTATATTTCAATTCTGATATACTTGGAGACTCCAATTCCATAACTCTTGATGATGTGGAGATGATGATAGTAATGATGATTTATTTATTCATTATCAAAGATCTTTACTTTTTTAGTTTTAATTTTTTTTTTACGATTTATAGATTTTACGATATGTCTATCTTCAAGAAAATATCGTCAGTAGCCTTTCACGTTTCCCAGTTAGATAAATTGTTTCTCAATGTGCAAATGCTTCACATCACTATACGCTATATTATTTTACTGCATTTAATGAACGATACTGATATATGGCTGTTTCAGTCACATGTCTAGGGGGAAAACAAAATTATTTCTTTATTTATTTCTTACAAACTTATTTCTTTATTCAGAAGTCAGGTAGGATTTTTTAAAAATGTCTAATGCTTCATAAAAACTAGAATTTCTGCAAAAGCAAAGCTTTGTTGCTATTCAAAGACAGCAGATAAATCTTGCAAATCTGTACTCGATGACTAAACAAATAAGAATGATTTTTTCCTCCTTCCTTCCCCCTTCTTACAAAAAAAAAAGATAAGAAGAAAAGAGAGATTAGAAATCTGTGGTAGTAGCAGTCAATTTAAATTGTTAATTCGCTAATTGTTAAACGCTAACGTTAATTGTTAAACGCTAACAAAATTCAGTTTTGTGGGATAGTCAAACAAATAAAGATGCAAAAACATCCGAGCCCCACCAGTGCTGAGAGGTTTTGCACTCGAAAATGGCAGGCGAAAGGTGCCAGGTTCAAACTCGGTCGTGCGTGTCGACCTAGCCGTTCGGAGTTTTCCGTGGTTTTCTCCGAAAACTCGCGTACATACGGGCTAGGTTCCCTTAGAAAGTCCTCCACTGAGGGCATTCCCCCTATAGTCCTAGGACCCTAGTGCAGTCAGTCGGTCTTAATCCGCAGAAACAAAATAGTCAAGGTCAACAGAAACAAAATTGCCAAGGTCAACAGAAACAAAATTGTCAAAAACCAAGGACGAAATTTCAGATCATCCGAACTGAAATCCCTGGATAGAATGCTAGTTTTTAAAAAGCACTAAACACATAAAATTTCAACAATAATGGTCAGTAACTACTGTAGCAAATAAAAATCTTTCAGATTTTGTAAAAATTCATAAATTCAATATATATCTATGTACTGAGTGAATGAAATGATATGCCAGGTTCAAGGACGTACCCAGAAAAAAATTTCGGAGGGGGTCCAAAAGGTGAAAAAGGCAGAATTTTTCACAAAAAGACTTCATCATTCTTATTTTGTTTACAAAAACTGAAATTTTGGGGGGGGGGGGTCCGGACCCCCTGGACCACCCCCCTGGGTACGTCCTTGGCTAGGTTCATAAGGCAGAGTAATCTCTTGAAGGGAAGTTATTTTTTTTTCTTTGGCGTTTACTCTGTTATTATATTTCTTTTTAAGCTTAAACAATGTGGAACTTCGGGTCATTCTTGCTGTACGTGCAACCAGCAGCCATTTTTCTGTTTTTTTTGGGGCCAGTTTTGTCACACGACTTGACACTCCGGACTTTTGGGGTCGAAAGCCCTGGCGCCGAGACACGTGTAGTGTGTCAACGACGCACTGTGACTCTCAATGAAGCGGAGGTGTCGTTAGTAATTATTATGCGGTGATAAATTCAACTATCAATAAATTAGCTAAAAAGTATGACTACGACACGTTTTCCAGCCGTGTTACAGTTTGCGGCACTGACAAAGGAATAAGGTGGATGCTAAAGAATTTGAAGTATATGCTTCTATTAAAAATTACTTTTAGAATTTGATAGTGTTGACAATGTCGGGATTGGCGTCCATTCGAAAAAGAAGTCGCCTAATTTTAAATACACAGAACAGGCTACCCAGGTTTGTTACTCTTTAACTCTTTGAGGCGTAACCCTTTCCCAATGCTGAAAAAAAAAGGCAGCCGTTGCCATCGCTCGACTGAACGACCAGCAAGATGGCGGATGTGCCGGCACAGCCAGCTGTCGTCAAAATAGGGTTTCTCGATCTGTGGCACACGATGAACGTTTCGATCGTCCGCCCTCTTGCTGGTCGTTCAATCGAGCGACGGCAACGGCTGCCCTTTTGCCAGAATGGGGCAATCTATCCAGCTGTTCTCGCATTCTTCCATTTTTCAGCAGACGTCAGTGGTGTTCAAAAGAATCGTGACCATTTTTAACGGGAAAAGACGTGCTAAAAAGTAAAGGAGTTCTGTCACCCGCCACTATTTTTATGGAAATCCAATCTATTCTTCGTGAACTGGCAACCGTCAAAACGTCAGAATTGGGTGTTCCCAGAGCGGGAACACAGCGCGTTAAAGGGTTAAGAGCTAATTTCGAATAATCCAATCTGAGTACCTGCTTGCGTCATGAAAGAAATTTATTTCTCAAGTTAAATGTTTCTAGCTTTAGTGGTTTCGGCCGTGCATTGAAGAGTCAGTGAGTAAACAAATGTGATTTTTCTTTGTATAATAGAAATCTGAAAACAAAAATGGGCTTATAAGTAAAAGAACAGATTGGCCCTCTCAGGTGTGTGGCTCGAACTGGCGTTCACTACAAGAGCCGGAGACTGAATCATCTTCCTTTCGGCCATCTTTGGCAATCTTTTTGTACCACTTTTTGGCCATCTTAAGACACATCCAACCCTAAAATTATTAAAACTTTGTTAAACAAAAAGCACGCATAAAAGGGTACTTATCGACAGAATGATCGTTTCGGTGTGTACAACGGGTCCATCTTCCTTCCGTTGCGAAAAAATGGTTCCACCATCCTCACTAGCAGAAAGGGTGGAAGAAAAATGGTTAGAAAAAGTGTAACTGAACTTTCTCATCGTGAAGATGGAGGAACTTACCATCTGTCGCTTCCCAAGACGTTCAAAGGTTTCGAATTGCATTATCTATTTGTTTACCAGTTCGTTTTTTGTATTTATTAATGTAATGTTCATCAGCTTCCCTTTCGAAAATGTTTTGTTCCTCCTATATCTACGTCATTGTTTTGACATTGCAACCATTTATTCGAACGCATTCATCTTCTTAAGGCCGTATTTTCAACTGCTTTTCGGAAGCCGCCCAGTGTTTCTAGTTTTGATGATACTGTCTGCAACTTTTTTGCGTGTGTGTGTGTGTGTGTTGTTGTTACATTTTGTCTGGGATTTCTCTGCTTTCAACAAGCCCACGCGTTGAAGACGTAGGTCAGGTCTGTGACCGCCCCATTCTCTCATTGAATTCAAGCTTTTAACCCTTTGAGGCGCAACCCTCTCCCAATGCTGAAAAACGGGCAGCCGTTGCCATCGTTCGACTTAACGATCAGCAAGATGGCGGACGATCGAATCGTTCATCGCATGCCACAGATCGAGAGACCCTTTTTTGACGACAGCTGGCTGAGCGCGAGCACAGCCAGCTCAACGGCTGGGCCAGCAACGGCTGCCAGTTTTTCAGCATGGGGCAATAAATATCAATTTGGCAAAGTATACTAAAGTACTAAAACCAGAAAAACAAACAACAACAAAAAAAATTATATGAAAAGTGTTCCGGCACAGGCAGCTGTCGTCAAAAAAAGGGTCTCTCGATCTGTGGCACGCGATGAACGTTTCGATCGTCCGCCCTCTTGCGGGTCGTTAAGTCGAGCGATGGCAACGGCTGCCCGTTTTTCAGCATTGGGCAATCTGTCCGGATGTTCTTGCATTCTTCCATTATTCAGCAAATGTCAGCGCTGCTAAAAATAATCGTGACAAATTTTTTACGGGAAATGACGTGCTCAAAAGTAAAGGATTCTCGTGGAGCTACGTCACCCGCAACTCTTTTTGAACGATGAACGATGAACCCGAACAATCTATTCTTTGTGACTGGCTACAGTCAAAACGTCAGAGTTCGGTGACCTCACGGCGAGGACACCGCGTGTTAAAGGGTTAACAAAGTGATACGGACGACCAACGCCTGAAAGCCCCAACCCAAGTAGCTCTAATCTGAGGGAGACATTTTACCAAAATAAGATTCCTTTGCCGTAATATAAATTTAAAATTGTTTTAAATCAGGCTTTTGCAGATATATTCGATATTGCACTGTAACGTTGCAACATGTATTCATACTAACCACTCTGTAACTTGCTCGCCGTGGTGTGTTCCCCACAGAGAGGTCGTGGCGACAGACAAATGGTCGCCTGGGACAGTTTTTGACCATCATACACAGTGGGACATAGTGACCATCATGAATGTCACATCGTGGCCTATATGGGCAAAACTTAAGGAGAAATTACACTGTGGCGTCACTCTTCAACGTCACATGTTTGACACGAAGGGACGTCACAGAAGGAATGTACATTTACTTCACATCTGCGATATAACGAAATGCAACGTCGCTGCAACGTCACATGTTTGACACGAAGGGACGTCACAGAAGGTGTGCATTTACTTCACATCTGCGATATAACGAAATGCAACGTCGCTGCAACGTCAGATGTTTGACAAGAAGAGACATCACAAAAGTCGTGCATTTACATCACACCTGTGATACGAAGAAATATAACGTCGCCACAGCGACACTGCCAATATTATCGCTGTGTATGGGATATAGAAATTAACATCGTCGGATTCCTACAGCTATAAAATTATGAAAGGAGGCAGATAAATTTTAAGTTCAACTTAAATTTACTAATTAAGATAATTTCTATAATACACGTGTCAGATCAGTTGGTGTCCTGCGTAGAAAATTCGTATTGCACTTATAGTGGACAGACAGATGAAATAAACCGAAATTAAAATATCAAGAGAACGTCTTGTTGGTAGCGAAGATATATTTTCATCCAAAACAGACGCCAAACACAGTGTTTATGTAATCACTGTCGAATTACATCTACACAAGAAAAATGGGACGGGAACTGGATAAATTCCAAAAGATATTGCATGGCAACGGAAATGATTGATAAAAACAAACCGAAATAAAAACTAAATGTTGAAGGGAAAGAGAAATTCAAAGCTATTTTAAATTTTCTAACTGTTAATTAAGAAATATATTTTTAGCGCCGTGCTTCTGATTTTGAAAAAAAAAAAGGCCAAAAAAGAAAATAACTATATTAAATCTTAATTATTTTAATCTTATTATTTTAATTTAAGCAAAACAGAAAGCCGGTTATTAAGATATGCATCCATCGCCTCCAACCACTTTTCAAAATTTAAGTTTAATTCAAGCAAAATTTAATAAAGTAGTCAGCCAACTTTATTACTTGTTACGAAATTCAAATATACTTATTCAATTTAATATTTCTGTATTCTGAGATTTTAAAATTAAAAATGTCAAACTAAAAACAGAGTTTATTCCCTTTTTGTGTGTGTGCGTCCATTTTCAGTTGTGTTCTTTTCTTCTAATTATATAGTTTGCTGAGCGTTGGAATCTCTGTAGATCTTTGCTATCTAATTACACCTTAAATTATATGCTTTTAAATTCATGTAGTTTGTAAAATCATTAACAGTGCTGATGCTCTAACAAATTACTGCTGCTTAAACTAAAGCTTTTTATCTAATTATGGTTTAGTTTTATCATTCCGTGTAATGATGACAAAGCTGTAAGTGCCTAACATTGTTTTCTGCTTCTATAACAGTGAATGAGCTCCCCCTAAAATGGTTTGTATCTGTAACCAAACACACTTAAAATGCATGACAGTCATAGAT
Organism: Cheiracanthium punctorium; assembly: GCA_038373885.1. NCBI lineage: Eukaryota > Metazoa > Arthropoda > Arachnida > Araneae > Cheiracanthiidae > Cheiracanthium > Cheiracanthium punctorium. The sequence continues at coordinate 757,260 of JAWZYV010003326.1, read as the reverse complement.
GCTTGATAGGATTCCCCATTTTTTACTTAATTAGCTTTCACGGTTAAAATAAATGATCCCCGACTACGTTAAGCCTGGGGAGCTCTCATTTTTTGCAGGGGTGAAAGTAGATATATTTACTTTCCTTAGTCGTCTGGAAGATTTTTTTTTTTTTGGAAGAGTTTGAAAGGTCACTAATTAGTTGCAAAGCATTTATTACTTTGAAAGTATAACATTTCTACCGCAAACAAAGCATACAGTTGTTTATGTTCTGTTTCGCCACGCTTAATTTCTAAAAATAAATGGCTGAAGTAGTTACTAAGACCTTAAAATATGACTTCTGTAGCTGGGTAAGCGAAAGTTAAGGAGGCGTGTAAAAAAGGCTGATTGTTGGCTCCAGAGTGTGATTAAAACAGTTCGGGGGACCTGTCGAGCCCTAAGTTTGGTATTTCACTGCGCCTTTTTTTACGTGCTCCTAAGGAAAGTTATGCTTTTTTGGATCATTAGGAGCACCCTATGCCGCGGTCTAGTTCACAAACAGATGGTTGGCTCCCCTCTTACTGTCTTTCGTTTGTTCGTCTGTCCTTCCGTCTGTCTGTGCTCTAACTGCCATAAATAATCAGATTATTACGAAATTTATGTATAAGTGTTATTAATATACCCTATTAACCCTTTAACGCGCAGTGTTCCCGCTCTGGGAACACCAAACTCTGACGTTTTGACTGCTGCCAGTCGCGAAGAATAGATTGGATTTCTATAAAAATAGTTGCGGGTGACAGAGCTGCACGAGAATCCTTTACGTTTTAGCACGTCATTTCCTGTCAAAAAAGGGTCACGGTTATTTTTAAACAGCACTGACATCGGCTGAAAAATGGAAAAATACGAGAACAGCTGGATAGATTGCCCCATGCTGAAAAAAGGGCAGCCGTTGCCATCGCTCGACTTAACTACCAGGAAGATGGCGGACGATCGAAACGTTCATCGCGTGCCACAGATCGAGAGGCCTTTTTTTGACGACAGCTGGCTGTGCGGCACAGCCAGCTGTCGTCAAAAAAAGGGTCTCTAGATCTGTGGCACGCGATGAACGTTTCGATCGCCCGCCATCTTCCTGGTTGTTAAGTCGAGCGATGGCAACGGACGCCCTTTTTTCAGCATTGGGAAAGGGTTGCGCCTCAAAGACTTAAAAGTGGTGTGACTAGCAAAAATCTTCCACTATTGTGTACAGACAGTCAGTGTTTAAAGTGCATCTCATCAAAATAAAATTTAAATAAATTGGTAAAAATTATGAAAGAACACTAACAGTTCAAAATAGTGTTCCGTTCAAAACAACTATTGTTGATTTAGGATGTAAGTGCATTGATTGGACTAAATATTTAACCTGTTCTACACCATCGTTACATAGACGCGGCTGCAATAACTCTCTTTAGATGCGCATTGGTGGACTAATAGTTACCCTATTCTGCCATGCCAAGCACACACAGGGAAAGAAAATGCAGTTTAATTGTGATATTTATGTATGCAAAAAATCATTCAAAACTACCAATAGTAAATACTACTAATAATTTTAAATGTTAATCCTTACTCTAATTAAAAAAAAATTACACAAGTATAATTCTGTACCTACACAGTATAAAATAAGATCCAAAGGATTTTAAAGGAAAAAAATAAATAAATTATACAGCTATTATTTTTTCATTAATTGAAAAAACGATTTCTAGTCACTAAAGGCGTACACATTACTTTCTTTCTTTTCATTTTGAGAAAATAACCAATGTCTACCTACATTTTCTGCCAATTACCTCAGGCTTTTCCGTCATCTTATATACTATAACAATACTATTTTTCCTTTGTTCATAAAGATTTTCATTTTGAAAAAATTAAGTAAAATAATCAAGAAAATATTTATAAAACTCTCTATTTTAAAAGGGAGGTTCTCGCACTTTCCTTTGACTGCAAATGTATTGTTTTCCTGCTGATTGCATGTTGCACAAATTTTGTAAAGCAAAGAAATTTGATTTCCTATTATCTTTGATCTCCGTGTTTAAGAAAGCAATATCCCGTCTGAAAAGAATCAATTTTTTTTCCATTTATGAACAAGGCTTTCTTGTAACATATTTAATAGGAAAAATAAAATTAGAAATTAGTAGTACCATAAAATATGCAAATTTAATTACTTCCTCATCGGGATACTAATTTTTAACTGCGGTTTTTAAGTGAAATTTACATACAAAGTATTTTTTTGACACTGATGCATTCGTTTCCAGGGCGATACCGGTTTTCGAAACAAAGATGCCAATTCAATTCATTTTTATTTTACATAAAATAACACCATAATTTTGTCACTTAAAATATTCATCGTGATGAACAATTGCAAATAAATAAAAATACAGAGGCGGGGTAATTATTATAGATGCGATTACTTTAATTCATCTTACTTGTACTTCAATTGAACAAAATTTAGCAACTGGTATGGGTTTCGTGCCGTGATAGTATATCTTTGTGACGTCCAAAATTAAAACGACCGTATTTTAAAATTACCTACAGACGAAACTGTTTGTTGTTCGGAAAGTTGTGAAATTTTATGTAGTTCATAATAAAGGTATGGGAATTTGAGCGAATTAAAAAAATTAGCCCATAAATGTTTCTCATATTTAGCTAACAAGTGTTTAATGTTTAATAAATCAAACCGCCAAAAAGTTCTCTGTAAAATGTAGTACGAGAAATACGCTTTCTCGTAACACATTTACTTGTTAGCTATAGCCATTACCACACCAACAGTATGAAACCTAAACTTTGATGAAGTTTTGGACAGAGGGTGTGAGACACCGTCTAATGTTCTAAACATTGGACTTTCTTTATGTAGCGTTTAATTCGTATGCATCAGTTTAAAAATCATAATAGAGAGTATTATTGTGATGGAAGGGATAATATGGGCATCGGTGTAGAGAGAATTATCGTTGTAAAGATTATAGTTATACAGATAGCTTCTTTACATTATTCTAAAAGAAATTAAGCCCGGAATATTAAAAAATACCGTGATAGAGATAATTATCTTTATAGAGGATATCGTTGTTGCGAGATTCTACTGTATATCATTCTACATCATTCTGTATTTCTTGCGATTATCGTAACAAGTAACCGTAGGAGAATGTGGATCATTCGTTCGTTATGATTAATTGGTAAAGGCAAACGTAGATACTCATTTACGTTCTACAAGTATTACCATCGTTGTAGAGAGAATTATCGTTTTGAAGATTATAGTTGTACAGATAACTTATTTACATTATTCTTAAAGAAATTAAGCCGGAATATTAAAAAATACCGTGATAGAGATAATTATCTTTATAGAGGATATCGTTGTTGCGAGATTCTACTGTATATCATTCTACATCGTTCTGCGTTTCTTGCGATTATCGTAACAAGTAACCGTAGGAGAATGTGGATCATTCGTTCGTTATGATTAATTGGTAAAGGCAAACGTAGATACTCATTTACGTTCTACAAGTATTACCATCGTTGTAGTGAGAATTATGATTGTGAAGATTATAGTTGTACAGATAGCTTCTTTACATTATTCTAAAAGAAATTAAGCCCGGTCTATGAAAAAATACCATGATAGAGAGAATTATCTTTATAGAAAATATCGTTGTTGCGAGATTCTACTGTATATCATTCTACAACATTCGGCATTTCTTGCGATTATCGTAGCAAGTAACCGTAGGAGAATGTGGATCACTCTTTCGTTACGATGGATTGGTAAAGGCAAACGTAGATCCCCATTTACGTTCTACAATAAGAGCAGAGGAAGACCCCCGGCTCAGTGGGACCTCCAGCAAATAGCGTGTATCCTACAGAGAAGAGGTTAGCTAGACAAAAGCGAAAGTGAATTTATTGGTTTGTTTCTGTCCTATTACTGTGATGTAGTCTGCTGTTAGGGTTATTTATTGAACTGAATTTAGCGTTCATTACAGTGTTTTTTTGGTAGGGTAGGCGAGGGGAAGAGATCCAAGAAGCTGCAAAATGAACGGAGGTTGGAGATTGAATATTGTGAAATAAAAAATGCTACTGTATTTCGCAACGTTCTTTTTTTTTTTTTTAACTGTTGGGGAAAAATAAATTTTGCGGTATTATAGAAAATATTTGTATATCATATGAATTTTATTACATTATAAAGTAGTTATAGAATTGTTTTTTGTTTAAAAAAATATTTTTCTTTATTATTCCAACTTGGAAATAGCTGCATTTTCCAAACTTTTTTTTTTTTACGCCAGAGAAAATTCATGATTAATACAGCTTTCTTGAATTTTGTTTCATTGAATAATAAGTTTTTTTTTTCCTTCTACAAGCATTTTACTTTTGTTATTATACTTTTAGTAAAATTCTTATCAATTTGAGCAAGTTGTTTTAAAATGATCAATCTGTGAATATTTCCTTAGTGGCGGATCCAGGAATTTTTTTTGGGAGGGGCTAAATTTTTAAAAAAAATTATTTCACCCAATTAAAATGTATTATAAATCAAAATTTTAGTCTAAACCAATGTATTAGGCTTTGGGGAGGGGCTAAGTAATAAAATATGATCATTTTAGCTATTTAAAGTGTATAATGAAGCAGAATGTTACCCTTGAGCAATCTGTTTTGGGGGGGGCTGAAGCCCCCTAGCTCCTCCCCTGGATCCGCTACTGCTTATTATAATTATTCGTGAAAATTGCCTTCAAAACAAGGTGTGAAGCCGTACATACGTAAAGATGTACATTTCTTGGAAATAAATAAATAAAATAAAGATTTTTTTATCTGTCAGAGTTAGTTTTAAAATGCATTGGTTTAAACGTGGGAAATACGTTTTATGTCGATTTTTAATTGTAATCGACAACAACTATTGCATAAAGTTCCGAAAAGTAGCTGAATTTTCAGATTTTTAATGCAATAAATATTTAAGTTCTTGTCTTTCTGAACATTATTGCTTAGTTACGTATAGTTTCATATCATTAACAGCTTTAGCGAAGTAAGTTGAAAGTTCCAGGAAAGAGCTAAAAGTTGTAGAAAGAATGTATTATCAGATTTTCAAAGTGACTAAGAAATTTCTCTCTATTCTTCTATTAAACATTTTGACGATCTTTCGTTTACTTCTAGAAATATATAGTTCAGAAGCTCCAAAATAAAACATAATATTCTGTAGTTAAGAAGGGAGGGGGTGAAAAAAGTGTTTGCTTATTGCAACTTTCTTTCTTTCTTTTTTTTTTTTTTTTAAACCGGGTTGACATAACTTTGTGTACTTTTCAGTGTAATACAGAAGGTATAAATTTATTTATTATGCATTAAAAAGTAAGGTTTTCGAAAGCTATGAGTAATGTTGCCAATAATTATCGAAGTGCAAATTTTTCTTTTAATATTTTTGTTGTTTTATTAAAATTTTATTGTCATAAAAAAAAACACAGCCGAGGAGTTACTTTTCGAAGTTTTTAATTATTTAACTAATTTTACGATATTTCCAATTTACTGGTTAGAAAAAATGCAGATAAATGTAATAAATTTTCTTCATTAAAACGACAGCAGTTGTATAATTACTAGTCCCTGACTTGCATTATTATTTTCTTTAAATACGTTCCCTAAAATGAAACAGTTTCAAAAACATTGTATGCCACGCATTTTTTCTTTTGAATTTCATAACATTTCAGCGATACCCGGATATGAGAAGTTACTCAAAAATGTGTGAATCAGTATATTGGTTTATTAGGAGATAAGTAATATTTCCTGCATTACTCCGCGAAAACGGCCGTTCAACAGGTAGCTAGCTCAGTTCCGCCGTCTCAGAACTTGCAGATGGAGTACAGGGTTGCTGAAATGTCTGTATTCAGAAAAGTCGCCAAGCTGCCAAGCGCTGCTGGGAAGCTTCGCGAGTTGATAGAATTTTGATTTCTCAATTTTGATTTTTTAAATATTCTATTACTTTTAATATGAGTTATTTATTAATTATGTTTTTAAGAAGCAGCTCTCATATTCTTAAACTAAATGTTAACAGAGAAGTTCTAACGTACTTTTTAACTATATTAAACAATCATTCGCGTAACTATCAACAACGCTGTCAGTAAAATAACTGGACAAATGCCTTATAAAAAAGCACATTAACATGTTTAAATAATATTAATCCCGATCTCATAAATTTGTTTACAAGTATGCTGATAATTAATAAATTAAATAATTAATAAAAGGAAGTAGTTTTTCAAAGAAAATAATTAATATGTTTAGTTTCAAAAGTTTTTCCATTTCGTATCTTATTTTAAAGAAATTTGTAAACTGTCGTTTACTTTCTTTAGAGACTTCGTTCCTTTCTTAAATTTAATATCTAATTAAAAGCATTTATGTGCATTAATTTATTTTAATTTCTTATAGGAGAGCGTTAACTATGGACTTTAACGAAGATTTAAAAACATTATTCAAACCAATATTCGTAATAGTGCAGTGAGAAAGTATAAGCTCTAAAATTTACTAATTTAAAAAAAAAAAATCCCTAAAAATCATGTATTTAACACTTTGAATTTGAAACCTCTAGGATTTAAATTTCTTATAAAGTATATCATGTAAATTATTTTTAATATTCCGATTTTAAAAGCTTTACGATATCGTTTTGCAGCGGCAGTAAAAATTATCAACGATTATTTTTTTTTAAGATAGACCTAAATACACTTAGTTAGTTTAAACAATTGTGATAATAATTACAATCACGGCCCAGGGTACGCCCACACCCACACACACATACACACCTTTCGAAATTTCGGTGTTTGTTCACAAAACAATAGTGAGGAATTTTTTCGTCTTTTGGGGAAATTTTCTGAATTTTTTACCGTTCGGACCCCCGCCGAAATTTTTGGACCTTCAAGATTTTTTTTTTCTGGGCACAGCCCTGATTATAATTACATTGACCCGTTGACAGTGGGTATTGGTTGAGTCTCCACTGTTCTGCGAGACTAAATGCCGAAGGCTGATGAAGAACGGGGATTTTTTTTTCTTCGGTCGAAACCATCATCCTAAGTGATAAGTACCTTCTTATGTGTGTTTTTGCACAAAGTTTTTATTTATATCGAGCTAAAAGTACGTTTAAAGACTCGTGTGCTAAAAATAATCATTTGAGGTGACTCATGCTTAACCGGATCAGTTATGGTGAAATTATCGGGATGACTTAATATGTCTTTCACGATAATATATCTCAAGTTCCAATATAGAAACTTGACTGAAACTGGAAAAATTGACTGAAAGCTGAAATGTAATACTTTCATTTCTTACATTCACTATCGGGATGGACAAAATGTTACTTCGTTGGTCGTAAATGAAAAATAGAGTGATTTGTGCATATGCTGGATTTAAAAAGGAATCACTGTATTACGAGCTCTTTTTCTATGAAATCAAATTCCTAATTTTAACAAGTGTCCCAATTAAATGAACTCAAAGCTGCACTTTATGAAAAATATGCATAATTAATCAACAGGAAATACCGCAACATAATAATATGAGGCCCAAAGACGGATTGAATGTAGGGTACCTGCAACTCCCCACCCCTCAGAGAAAAAATATGAATTAATGTAAAAGATCCGATTTTAATACCATAAAATGGATTTATATGTTAATTTTTCTACTGGCCGCCTCACTCATAAAATTGTATTAATCCGTCACTGATGACCACATGTGACCATGAAGGCCACATGTTTCGTTAGTGATAATACGAAAATGGATATAACTTGGCTAACAAGTGATAATTCATCAACAACATATTCACCTGATATCGATAATTTATCATACATTCTACCATAATCTAATTTTCATTTATTACTTTCCGAACATGTACCATCTAAGGAAAGTATTGTAATCATGAAAATATTCGCCTTCAAGATTTGTGTGTATTGACACGTTTTGAGGTCTTCTGAATTCATGGATGCTATTTTACGAGATGTATGTATGTATGTATGTATGTGTGTGTGTGTGTGTGTGTGTGTTTGTGTGTATGTGAGTGAACACGATAGCTCCTAAACGGGGCATTCGATGGAGCTCAAATTGGGTATATAGGTTATAAACCACCATCTCAAGACCGGTATTGTTTTTGGGGTATATAGGAACTTATAGTTTTTCTACAGGGCAACGACAAAGATTTCTTTTACATTAGGGCCTATGGAGGGAAATTCTTGAAAGTGCTCTAGCGTTTAAACGGTGCATTCGATTGAGCTCAAATTGGGTATAAATGCTATAAACCACTATCTCAAGACCGGTATTGATTTTGGTGTGTATGGATTTACTTGTGGTCCTTACCACACTCCAACCACTCCTTACCACTCTAAGTAAGTCCGCTTACTTATGGACTTACTTACTTTTGGTGTGTATGGAGTTTTTCTACAGGGCTACGACAAAGATTGATTTTACATTATGGCCTATGAGGAGAAATTCTTGAAAGTACGCAAGCGTTTAAACGGTGCATTTGATTGAGCTTCAATTTGGCATATATGTTTGAATGATTCATATATTAAAATTTATTTAAATCCTTGGTAATGATCTTTATCGTAAGTGTTTGGAAAGTCGAGTGGAGTCACTCCAGATTTTTTTTAGATTATTGCCAAAAAAGAAAGCTATTAATAAAATTTCAGTTCAGTAGAGGATTGCAAAATTTACCTTGAGCAATTATCGTTTTAATGAAAACGTTGAGAACTTTAAGAAGATTATAAAAATTATTATTATAGTATTACATAAAAATTGCTTACACCACGAAGAAGATATTGAGGAACAAAATAACGAACATTTTGGAAAACTGAATATACATAATTTTTGTTGCATTTAATAATATATTACTGAACTATAAAATTCATTCTTATTTTTACTCATTCGCTATTTGGGCACTTTCTTTGGGGAAAAGTACCGCAGAAAGTGTTCCTCCAAGACCGCAGGAGAGTTTGTGCTACATCTGCTGCTCCTGCCCGAAGCACAAAATACCTCAGAAGTGCCCTTCCCATTTCGTGATTCCATTGAGCAACTTGTAATTCATCACAATGCGATATGGGTCTGGAGCACAAAAGATGCTTTCAATTAATATTGAATGTAATTACCGGGAATGACAGGTATTGCCGTGCGAGCATCCATCGTGAGCCTAAGAGGCTCCGTAAAACGGCTCTTAAAGAGTCACCTGGTGTAGTTTTTATTAATGTGTAAAGTATCACTGGAAGAGATACCTTATAGGTGAATCCCACTCATTAGGCATCTTCTGAAGCTGAGTTATCGCCTACGTAAAGGGAAGAGGGCAAAAACCACAAACCTGAAATGTTGCTCAAAGCAACTGATGATGGAAAGAATAATTTGTGCAGTGCGGTATTTCCAAACGAAGTTATATTAATGTCCCAGACAGCACAGCAAATTTGAATCAGACTTGCAGGAAGCTTGATTTATCAAATCAATAAACTTGAATTAAGGTTGAAAATTTCAAGCGTGTAAGCTTAATGCAAGCTTGAATCAAGTGTTCAAGTTTACACTTGCCCAACTTGCATTAAGCTTGACATAGCAAGCTTAATTTCAAGCTTAAAAAATTTTCCCTAAAAAAATTTTCCTAAATACACGGGACGCCCGTCGGCGAACTCGCCCCACATACTTTACTTTTCCACGCATTTTCCCCTCTACGCTGAAATTTCAAGTTATTTTAATCTGCTTACATCAATCGTCCGCGATTGAACTCGGGACCTAAGGTTTGGGAAGCCAGCGTCCTAACCATTCAGCCAATCTGACTCGCGCTGATATGACTAAAGTTTGAAGTGACTGTTATGGTTGTCACGCCGTTTTCTGGCGAGATTGATCAGTGGCTGATACCCTGTTTCTTTTATTTTTCCTTGGGTTGAATCAAAATTAAAATAATGTTATGTGTGATTTACAGACTCTACTAATAGGGAAATAAGCATAATATAAACTTAAAAGCAGCACACGTTTTAAAACTTTCAACATCGCGACACCCATGTTGGGCAATATTAGCCAAAATCGATACAAACGACTGATTTTGAAATCAATTTCGTAATATAATTGTATTTTATTTTCAAGAATTTCCATATTTGGAAATATAGAATCTTTTTTTTTAATTCTATGGTCAAGTACATTTATGACTGATGATTAATTTTTTTTATGTGGATGTGGCTTTCCAAATCAAGCAGTCATCCAGTTGTATTCAAGCTTGACAGTTCAAATGACTTCTCCAAGCTTGCTGCAAGCTTAAAATGAATTGAACTGTCAAGCTTGTATTAATGCGTCAAATTCAAAGAAATCTCAAGCTTGATTTAAGCTTATGTGCTGTCTGGGGTTATTATTATATTACATGAGGATAAGATGACATGATCACTTTGGATGAATGTACTTTTTCTGGTAGTAGTAGATAATCATGTCTAGTAGACTGCATTGTAATTCAGTGAAACGTACTTTGGTTATTCCTGCTTCATTTTGCCCTGGCCACTTAGGCTTGGTCATCTTATGCTGCCGTATACAAGAAATAGGCACAGGTAACTGTTGCTAAAGAATAATTCTAAATAAAATTTTAATAAATGTGCTAGTTATGTTATTCTAGAGCTAAAAAAAAATTAATCCAACACAAAAATAGTACTTTAAAATAAAAATTTAAATTTTATAATGACTTATATTCTCTTAATATTAGCAATGCAATTGACAACTATGATACAAGAAATAAACATGAATTTTAATTCATTTTTTTAACTTTAAATAAAGAAAATTTTGAATACTCATGTATAGCTACCAAAAAAGTTTATTAAATCGTGTTTTAAATTACAGCTAATTAATAATGACACTAAATAGAAAAAACTTTTTATCATTTAAGTGGCACTGATTGACGATCTAAAGGGACGAATCGTTGTTAATTAATTTTGTAACAAAAGTGCTATTGAGATACAGAGTTATGGCAAATTTTCGTAGAAAATAACTTTTTCTGCCCTTAAATTTACGGATAATTGAAGCTTGATTGTTCCAATATCTTTGAAATATAAATTCTCTGACCATATCAATGTGACCACTAGCAGATAAATACATTTTTTCCCTCTTTTTTAAAATAAAACTTTTGTGAATAAATTGCTGTTTAACGGTAGTGAATACTCTTTCGTAATTATAATTTCTAAAAATTTTTATCAGTATTTATTTTTATTAGTAGCACTGGAATTTCGGAGGAACACTGGGTAATTAATGGATGGAAAATATAGTCACATTAACACATATATTGGACTAGAAATTGTAAATTGTTTTGCGAAAAAGTAAATCTATAGAATTATCACATTAGTGTGCGACCATTATAAAGGTGTTTGCGATTTTCCGCTGATGCTTGTTAGGATGGTGAATTTCCAACAGTAATTATATAAACCGGCGAAATTTTTAGATAGGCATTATGTATAAAACGTAACCTATTCACCTGAATAAATAAAATCCATTATTACATAACGAGATGCATTTTTGCGAGAGTAAGTCAAAATGTTAAAAACAGGACATTAGTCACGAACAGGTTAAATACGACTTCTGAAATACGTACTGAGTTCATGTTTTAAGATAAGTCTAATGAATTATTTGAGTATAAGTCAATGTAAAAAAACGACTAACATTTTAATACTTGAGTTACTGTATACGGTCTTTGGCCATATTAATGTGACCACTAGATCATATTAAAAATAATTTATTTTATTGACACATTTTAAAGTGTAATGTTAACATATATTTATTTTTTTCTAGGTAAGTACAATTATTACTTCCTGATACTCATATCTTGCATCTGGTAAGTCCCACGTGACAATTTTCTATAATCTGATTTGGTACTGCATACATATATAAAACTTCTGAGCTTACTTAAAAACAACGCGAGGGGGAAAAAAAATATAAGTAGAAACGAGTTTAACAGTTTTAGAGTAATACTCAAAATAGTTTTCGAGTATTAAGGGAATCTTCTTATTTTTGTTCTAAGTGTTTCCTTTCATAAAAAATGAATCATTCATTATATGTTAATAACTTTTCAGATTTCTCTTAAGTTGTTTGATTTTCAAAGAAGTAAATTAGTTTTTCATATGATTGGGAGAGGAAATTAATTTAAACTTAAAACAATTTGTTGAAAAGGTGTACTTTACATAATGTAGAGCGTGTTGCAAGTAAAAAAAAGAAAGATAAATCATGCCAAACGCATCGATTATTAAAACACTTTCCAACACATCAGTATTATTAAAGCATGTTTGGCGATGTATTTTCTTTAAATCTGGCGAGATTTCGGAGATAAGATAATGTTGTATTATCACTATAAATGCAGTTTTATAAGACCCTGTAATATTTTTTTTTTCATCGTTTAACTGAAGAATATAAAAATTTTATACTCGTTGTTTTGTGCTAGAAATGTATTAGTGTCCCTCAAATGCCACAGATTGTGAGGTATTGGAATTCTTTTCAGTGTTCCTGTAGAAGAACTATTAATAATACAGACACTATTTTCAATCGACAGCATTATTCTGAGAGCCTTAATAATATGCATACCAACTTTGTTTTCTTTCGAAAAAACCGAAAATATCTCTAAAATACGTTTTCAAGAATGGCTGCCCATAGAGTGCGGTATATTAGATGTTTTTTTTTTCTCCTGCAAATGAACTAAATGCTACTTACACTATTTTCAATAAGGTACATGCAGTGGCGTTGCCAGAAATATTTCATGAGCGGGGTGGGTACGACTAGTGTAACTCACATATATGTATATGCGTGTGTGAGAAGTGAGTAAAGAATATACATTTTGTATGACAAAAATTCCTCATGGGGGAGGATTGTGACCCCCCTCACCCCTCTTGGCTACGCCACTGGGTGCATGGTGTTGTACATAGGAAAAACATAAATTTCGCACATATCGATTTTTCGCACATATATATATTTACGGCAGTTAGAACAGTGGAGGGGTGGACAACAAAACGGACAAACAAACCGAAATCATAAACACCACTCAAACTTGTGTTGGTTAGTTAAAATTATAAATATTCACTTTATATAACACAACGATATTGGATGAACACGCAGAGTGAAAAATTTATTCTTTGAAGGGTGTCTAAAATTAATTTTCCACGCGCTAAAATCTAATCAATTTTGTTTAATTTCAAATAGCAGAATATCTCTAAAACTAGAAGTCAAAGACCGTTGTGAAGCAATTGCAACGGGTGCTGGAAAAAACAACATTTAACGAAAGCATGTCTACACTCAATATATTTCATCTTCGTCCACCTAAAATAAATTACTTCGTATTCAATTTTTATTATATAGCAGAATATTTCTAAAATACCCAAATCGAATTTCATGCACTTATGGTAACGTGCGGAAACTCTTCGTGTTTGAAAGATTTCGTTTTGATCTGAACATCCGGAGGAAATCATTTTATTAAAAATGAAATAAATAAATAAACTTATAAATCTGGAAAAAGCTGTTAAGTATGACGTCAAAATGAAGTCATTGTCATTTGCAATAGCTAATTTTGTCACGCAAATGATTAACTTTTTTGACTCTCAGAAATGAAATGTTGCTGAAAATAGCGAGATCGGTCGAAATCGGTGCATATTTACGGGAGTTAGAGCACGGACGGACGGACAGACAGACAAACCGAAATCATAAACACTTTTCAACCTTGTTGTAAAGTGTTAAAAAGAGAGAGACGATTCTTGTTTTAGCTAAAAATAGAAGAGGATATAGATGTTTCATCGTTATAATTAGAATTAATTCATTTTTTGGTAATAAGCGAGATACCTTATCACACAGATTTCCAATTTAAGCTCGCAGAATTAAAATTTGATCTTGATTTTTTTGAAAAAAACTAATTTAATCGAATTAGTTTGCAATAATATATTTTCGGATTTGTAACTTTATCTGAAGGTATCATGGAAGCCAATTCCCATGGCCGTTTAACAAAACTTGGTTGAAAGTCCCTTAAAACCCATTTATGCCTAGCGTCCCTTTTTTGGGACGGCATTTTCGCTATTAGTCGAAAACGTCATTTATTTTTCCTAGCCTTTATTCATGAGTACTGAACCTCAACTCTACAAAATATTTTAACATGACCCAGTAGGATGTTGATATTTCGATTTTTATGCATAATGATTTTAAAAGAAATCATCCCTTGTTCAAGAAGTTGACATCAGAAATTTATCTATTATTTCTGATATCAGTAAAAATCGAAGAAAGTCGCAAAAATATCCAGGCACAAATGGGTTAAGACGTGTGTAAGTTGTCGTAGAATGCAAAAAAGGGACAAGCGTTATATTAAACCATGAACGCCCAGCGATTTATTTTTAGACGGTCGCAAAGTTTGATGGACTCAGAAATATTTAAGCATTCATTTATTTTCTTATTTTCATTTCTCGAATAATAAATTTGATTTCCGCAAAATACTCAACGATAACAAAGTAAATGATAATTTTTTTACTGATTTATTCATGTTTTTATAAAAGAAAGAATTAGATTCTTCATACCACACAAATGTCGGAAATTTATTTGTCACTTCTGGCATCAATAGTTGGACTTCAAAAGTGCAAGTTCTCTTTAAACCTCAAATGCAGGAATTTTAAACAATTTCGTTGCCGATCATGCAAGAGACACGAGTGTAAGCTAACTTTCCTTTGTCAATTTTTGGATAACTCATTATAATCTTTCGAAAAACAAGCAGCTTGAAAGAAATATCTGATATTTTTATTATTCACAACATAAAGCATTTATTATCAAAAGCCATGTTTTATATGTAAGTTAGACCTAAGAAATTTGGCTCGTACACTAATCCGGCAGTGAACGTGCTTTAAACATTCGATGCAAGTGTCCATAGATATGCAATTAAGGGTCAACAATGCGCTGTTCGATTAACGTATTAGCACCCGAGTTTTTTCAACGCATTCTCCAATTTATGCTGATACCAGAAGTGATAAATAACTTCCGGCATTTTTGGAGTATAAAGAGGATATTTCTTTTTCTAAAAATATCAACACTAGATTTACCAGACCAGTCATTTTGACTGGTCGTGCAATTTCAATTCAAAATTCGTACCTTTTCCTGTAGAAATTGTGACTGAAAAACTGTAAACAATTAAGTGTTTTGTTATTTGACAATGTCTATTAATTCATTTATCTATTACAATTAATATTGTTCAACATTTTTTGTCATTTTTTAAGAGTGAACAAGACTGGAAGTCACAATAAGCATTTTTCTTATACACCAGTCATTTTGACTGGTTTTGGTAGAAATAGGTATATATAAATAGATGGTAAATATAGTGTTAATAACAATGAAAGATTAACATTTTACTTTGTTATCGCTGAGTATTTTGTAGAAATCAGATTTTGTATTCGAGAAATAAAAATAGGAAATTAAATGAATGCTTAAAATTTTTTGGATACTTACATTTTTTTGCGACCGTCTAACAATAGATCGCTGGGCGTTAATGGGTTAACATTTTCTATTTGCGTGATAATAATAAACGCCTACAGTTTTTTGATTACAGAAATAAATTATCATAAGTGAAATTTCTGCTTTTTGTTTAGCAATAATGGATTGGTATTTTTCATATATATATTTTAAATTTTATTTGGCTTATAAACTTTCCTCTGGTTCATATTTTCAAAGCAAGCTCCAAAAATTATTCGAAAAATGAACAGAAGAATCATCGCTTTTAATTACATATTTTAGCGTTTAATTGACTCTGGAAGCAGCAGTTACTTTTCCGACAATGATTTTGTGAATAGTTAATTAATTCTACTGCAAATACTACGAGACAGTGTACCATTTGTTTCTTTAATTTGCAGGTGGGTTATTAAAGTAGAGGGAAAAT
Organism: Cheiracanthium punctorium; assembly: GCA_038373885.1. Classification (NCBI taxonomy): domain Eukaryota; kingdom Metazoa; phylum Arthropoda; class Arachnida; order Araneae; family Cheiracanthiidae; genus Cheiracanthium; species Cheiracanthium punctorium. The sequence goes on along the minus strand of JAWZYV010003326.1, from coordinate 741,440 downwards.
ATATGAATTAATCTTAAAAAATGAGCCAAAAAATTCCCAAGTACTTTCGACTCTCTTAATGTAGACTAGACTGTGAAAGTATTAACTTGCATTCGATACTAAGTCCTTTGATTTAAAGTCAAACAGATGTTATGCCGACCGGACTACAAACATTCCCTCCTTCTGGGTTTAAACGTGTTTGTATTTCTGTCTTTCGAGAAGCTCAGGCTTTCAAATTAGAGCCTATTATCTTTAGTACGCGATTACAGACATTCAAAAACGTAACTTTAGTAGGACAGTTCAAATCGCAGTGAAATTCCGGTTTGAATTGTTTTTAAAAAGCGAGATAGCAGAAAAAGATGAAATTTAGTAATATGATGAATAACCAGGGCGAATATGATTTTCTGTGTGGGCGCCTTTTTCATTTATTTACTACCATCCATATTGACAGTACTACTTACTACAGCTCAGTGGCGTAGCTAGGATTTTATTTCGAGGGGGGGCTGGAGGGTAGTGTATCAAATTGCAAGCCAAGTTTCAATTTTAAACTAAGTATCAAAGTGAAAGCTAAAAAAGGGAGTCAGACTTCGGTGGGGGGATGCAGGCCCCTCAGCTTCCCTCTTGAGCCCCTGCTACGGCTTCAGAGATAAGTATTTCCACCAAAAGTCCTCTAAGAAAATAATAAAATGAGTATATGTCGCATGATTCTTTTAAATAACTTTGTCGATTCTTGTCAACAACCTGACAACAATTATGGGCGTCAGTCTTAGAGTTGTTGTCAGGTTAAAGTTCTCTTCAAAATTTTCTGAACTGGAATCACAAACATAATTTGAGTTGGAATCACAATCAGAATGTGATTAGCTCTATAATCAAGCATGCTGCTTAACCCATTTATGCCTAGCGTCCCTTTTTTGGGACGGCATTTTCGCTATTAGTCGAAAACGTTATTTATTTTTCCTAGCCTTTATTCATGAGCATCGAGCCTCAACTCTACAAAATATTTTAACATGACCCAGCAGGATGTTGATATTTCGATGTTTATGCATAATGATTTTAAAAGAAATCATCCCTTGTTCAAGAAGTTGACGTCAGAAATTTATCTATTATTTCTGTTATCAGTAAAAATCGAAGAAAGTCGCAAAAATATCCAGGCACAAATGGGTTAAGGCGAATTCAGAGTATCTTACTCGAATATCTCCAAAATAAGATAAAGGCGAAGATCCCGTATTTTTACTTTCAACGTTATTTTCTCTTTCTCTCATCAACGAACCTTTCCTCCCGCTCTGCATCTTCGAAAAATCTTCAGCATCAGTGAGCAATGAGGTTCCACTCCTCTGTTAGAAGATTTCTCGTCCCGGAACGCGATTCACCGCCAAATCCTTCTCGCCAAATCGTCTTTTGGACTTTTTACGAAAACGTTCAGCTCTGAGCGAAAGAGCCAATGAGCTCCGACGGCGGAGCGAAACGTCATATCGGAACCGACGAAGTAGAAGCGGGAACGGCCGAAGTAGAGAAACATCATCAAAACATCAATAAAAAATAAAAAATAAAATGGAAAAAAGAAAAAGATCAAAAAACGGCAGGGGGATAGAAGAAACCGAACTTTCAAGCTGCCTTGTCTACCTTTTTCATATTTCGAAGTTGGCATTTGGCGGTGCTAGTCGAAGGTTTCGCTAGCTGCCGTGCCGTGGTGCGAATTCGAAGTACAGGTAAAAAAACAAGCGGCACATTTTTCTCGTGTGTATTGCGTGGTGTTACATTAATTGTGGCTCGCAATTACTGGGATGTGATTCATTACGGTTGTTTTTGTGCTCGATTTGACTAAAACTTAAAACTGATCGACACGTTTTGGTTTTCGAACGTTTGTTTTGATTCTCGGCAGCTTGTGTTATATATATATATATATATATTTTTTTTTTCGTGCGTGCCGGACATCTCAACATTTTACTACCTGGTTTGACATTTTATGCTTTTCAACAAAGTATGTGATGGCAGGATATAAACATACATCAAGTAAGTTTGTTTGTTTTTTTTTAATAAATATTTTGATTTAAAATATCTACTATCCTATTTTCCCCTTTTTCTTAAGGGAGGCAGGATATTTGTACAAACACAGTTATATTTTTCAATATAGAACTTACACTATTTTAAATTATCAATTTTTATACAATCGCTCAATTTTACATTGAAATACCAAAACTAACTGAAGAGAAGTTGATTATTTATCTGAAACATTTTTAATGAAAAACAATTTGACACGATTTGGGTTATATTTAACAAGTTATAGCAATAATTTAACAATTGCTTTTCAAATATATTTCTAAATTTGTTTTTTATTTAAGCAAATTTACAAAATTTTAATATACGTATTTATAGAATGCAAATAAGTGTATGGTTTTGTTTCAAAATTGTACTGAAACTTTTAAAACTAATTTATAAAACGTTGATAACTTTATTAAAAAAAAAAAAAAACACCCAAAAAAGTCATTTAATGCTTCTGCAATGTTTCTATAGCAACTTCATTATTTACTATTTCAATGGGACTTACACATTTTATACAAATTAATTTAAAAATTTTGGGTTAATAAATCCAGTACATGCTTTTTTAAGAGCAATTTTTGCATGTTTCCTTGTTTTTGTTTCATGGGATCATTTTATTGTTAGATTTCATGAAGAATTTCTTCTAACACTGAAGTTGCTGATTCAATATTAAATTCGTAAAAATTTTTACTTAAAAGATCTGACATGAGAAAGTGAGAGAAAAGGGGAAAAAACTACGCGTTTTAAAGAAGGATTTAGCCAGGAATAAGCCATTGCGGAAGGGGGGGGGCTACTCTCTCGAATAAATTGTTTTTGTTAAAATTAGAATAAGTTCGTTAAACACAAAAAATCAATAATGCTCGTGCGAAATTCTGCTTTTTCAGTAGACCCTTCCCAATTTTTTCCTTGTTTCAAATATTATATTAAAAGTTATTTTCTCTTATTTGAAAATATATAAGTAATTTAAAAAATAAAAATAAGAAACGTTAAGTTTTTATTGCATTCTGAAATATTTATTTCATATTGTGTATTTGTCATCAAATTAAGACTTGATATCGAAATTTAATTGTAAAACGAAACATTTCTGTAATATATCTGCATAACACCTGATCATAATACTTGAAATTCAATTTTTATCTGACTCATTAGTTTGTTGTAACAATCCAAAAACGAGATAAGATCAGAGATGTGGGGGGATCAGGTGATATTGACCCCTGATAACCCACCCTACCTACGTTACTCCAAGAAAACACGTTTGTTTACCAGAAATATCGAGAGGGGGAGGAGAATTTACATGTATTGGGTGGTGTGTGTTCGCGCGAAGAATTGAATAAGTTAGTGCAGTAGTGCAGTAATTTAGGCAAAATAAATTATGGTGAAGATTTGTGACAATGCAATAATTTACAAAATAATGACTGCTGAGTTAAGAAATATATTGTAAATTATTTATTTGCTTTTAATTTGTTCAAAATTTCCTGCAAGTATTCTATAATTTTCTTCCATACCCCCCAAAAATTAAAACTAATAAGCTTAGTATACTTTTACTTATTTTTATTTATTTATATAAACGTCTTTTGTGTCGTTCTGGATTGGGCATGATTAAGGCAAACCTGCGCGAGGGGTATCTGCCTAAGATTAAAGATGCTTTGATTGGAGGACTTTCTAAGGGGCTCTGACGCGTATTCCCGTTACATCTGGAGAAAAGCTACCAAAATTCCAGACCGTTAGATCGACGACCGCGCGATGGATGTCGTTCTGGAAGAAAGAGTGAAAAAAAAAAAAAACTGCCGCATTTTTTATTTAATTAATAAGAATTATTTTTACATATTAATAATAGACTTAAGGGAATTACCTCACTGTAGAAATCTTTATTTAGTTGATTTATAAAATATCACAAAAAGGATTCTGTTTAAAGCGCTATGCTCGGTGAGCTTAATGAGTTAATTAATTATTGAAAAAAAATTAAATGCAAGCAGAATGCAAATGAAAATCGCAACTTATTTTATTCCAGTATTTTAATATATTAAAATTATGTATAGTATTTTAAATATACTATTAAATTATAACGTAATATATAAAAATTTATTTCATTTTTTTTTTCTAATTTATTATTTATATTTCTATATTTTGCTTTTTTTCTGCTTTTAATTTTTTTTTTTAATTTAAAAAGTTATTTTTTATTAAATCATAAATTTGTAATCTTCAAATCATAATGTTGAAGTAGCATTATTTCCCCGTAATTGATTAAAATGTGTTATATTGTACTGGGCTAAAATACCAATTTTGTCACGATCACATAAGCAGTCTCTGAGGAGTTTGCTAACAAATGCCACAAAATTCAATCATTCAGATTTGGTGATTATTCGTCAGTGCCACGACCCATCACTACTATTTCACTTCGGTACTATCGACGGCATGGCTACTATCGCTGTGCCAAATTTGGTTAAGAATTGAATGAGCTGTCTCGGAACGAATGAAAAATTCCTTTCATTGATCATTCCTAAACATCACCAATCATTATTCCTTATCATTTTAAAAATTTCTATATTTTATTGCGAATTTACTTCATGCATGAAATCCCAATTTTCGTACTTACAAAACAGTTATTTTTTTAAAGCGCAGATTTAGAAGTTTTTATGAACTATTATAGTATATTACAATGGTGGTAAACAATAACTTTAGAGGAAATGTTTAAATTTCAAACTTTGGTCATTGCCCTATCTAGAGAAATAATCTCTTTGCTGGTTTTATCTAAACACCTGTCTCTCGAGTTATGAAGGGGGGAGGGGTGGTCGTTACAGTGTAAATCATATGTCAAATCTAAACGTTTTATTTATAAACTTCAGCTAGTTTCTTTAAACCTAAACATCAATTTTTAAATGCAACACACTCATTAAAAAATTACTTTATTTTCCTAGCAATTGTTTTTTATTACTGTTGATTGCCACTTTAAAAAAAAAAATAAAATAAAGCGATTGGAATAGTTTTCGGGAATAATAATTTAGAAAATATATATTGATGTATGTTTTTCTGTCATTAACTTGATTCTTTCTTCGTTCTAAAATATTAAATACTTAATTCGCTCTAAGAAAACGTGCTTAGCACAAAACAAACCGTGTACCATTCGATTTTGTTGAAGTAGAGTCTGAATTTGTTTCAGGGTTCAATGTAGAAATAAAGGTTGGTGATTTTCTTTAATCTCTCTTTCTGAATACATAAGAATACTTATTTTAAGAATAATTACCATCACATTCTTTTCTTTTCACAAAATATTAATATCCCCGTAGATCTATTTGCGTGAATAGTTTTATGCTTTATGAAAATTTTTGTAGAAATTTTTCACGGACAAAATCCTATTTAATAGAAACTTTCTGATAAACGACCAACTTAGGAAAATTGTACATAATAGATTTTTCTTTTAAATAGAATTCGTAACTGTCAGAGGTTTGAAATATGATGTATATTTTTAAGTCTGTGCTGTAATGTATTCATTTTAAGTTTTTTTTCCTGTATACTTAATTGCCCATGGAAGGAAAAATGACCCACTCTTCTCGCACACTACTTAATCCACGTCTCTTATTTATACGCTGAATTAGACTTTAAAAAATGAATATGTCTAGCTAACCCTTTAACGCGCAATGTTCCCGCTCTGGGAACACCCAACTCTGACGTTTTCACTGTTGCCAGTCACGAAGAATAGATTCGATTTCTATAAAAATAGTTTCGGGTGACATAGCTCCACGAGAATACTTTATTTTTTAGCACGTCCTTTCCCGTCAAAAAAGGGTCACGATTCTTTTGAACAGCACTGACATCTGGAAGAATGGAAGAATGCGAGAACAGCTGGACAGATTGCCCCATGCTGAAAAAAGGGCAGCCGTTGCCATCGCTCGACTGAACGACCAGCAAGATGACGGACGGTCGAAACGTTCATTGCGTGCCACAGATCTAGACACCCTTTTTTGACGACAGCTGGCTGTGCGGCACAGCCAGCTGCGTCAAAAAAGGCATTGGGCAATCTATCCAGCTGTTCTCGCATTCTTCCATTTTTCAGCAGATGTCAGTGCTGTTAAAAATAATCCTGACCATTTTTTACGGGAAAGGACCTGCTAAAAAGTAAAGGATTCTCGTGGAGCTATCCCACCCGCCACTATTTTTATAGAAATCGAATCTATTCTTCGTGACTGGCAACAGTCAAAACGTCAGAGTTTGGTGTTCCTAGACCGGGAACACTGCGTGTTAAAGGGTAAAGTCAAAACACCACATGGGTGGCTGGGCGTATCTATGTACAAAATGTTGATTCCGCACACTTATAATACAGCTGGCTGTGCCCGCACTGCCATCGCTCGAGCCAGCCACAGCCAGCTGCCATCGTTGCTATCGCTCGACTTAACTACCAGGCACAGCCAGCTGTCGTCAAAAAAAGGGTCTCTAGATCTGTGGCACGCGATAAACGTTTCGGTCGCCCGCCATCTTGCTGGTCGTTAAGTCGAGCGATGGCAACGGCTGCCGTTTTTTCAGTATTGGGATAGGGTTGCGCCTCAAAGGGTTAACTAAAAAAAACCATTTTCCGTAACCATTAATTAAAAGTACTTGACAAAATTTCGCTAGCTAATGCAAATCTGAAATTTACAAATTTCTTACGATTATAGGTCACTTTCAGCGTGACATAAAATCCCAAAGGGTTAATATTTTTTTAAAGGAATCCTTATTGTATTGTACACTGCAAAAATACCGTACCATTATGTTTCCCGACATCGCCCATATCGACCAGCAAGTTTCAATGCAACGGTCTTGCTGCACTTATCCCTGCTCATTCTACCATACATCCGGCCAAAATATATATTATGTAATATGTGCGTGTAATACTCTTCATTACCTTGCTTACCCTGGGAAAACATGGATTGTTGTGGTTCACGTTAAAACAATTTTCATCCCCTTTGCCAGCGACGCAAGGTGGAATTTATAGAGACCCTGGAAACAGTGTGTGAACAAAAATTTCAAGTAGGAGGGTGGGATGATATGTTCAGCATCTTATCAGTGATCGGTCTTCAATTTCATTGTTAATTATGCGTAATGTTGAACCCAGGTTTAACCTTTTTGTTCTTATCGTTGAAAGAACGATGCGAGTTGCCGAAACGCAGCATATATAGAAAGTGCATGAAGAATTTGCTACAGTATTTTTCTTTAGATTGCACAAAAGGCAAAATTTATCATAGTCTATCAATGAAGTCATTGACTTTTATTTATCTATTAGCTGAAATTTCGGGCTCTGGCTCCGACTTAAATAATACCGCTTGAGCTCGGGCTTTAAGAAATGAGCCCGGACTCATCTCTAGAGCCTACGCCACTGCGTCTTTTCAAAGATGAGAGCGAAAGGTTAAACGTGGGTTCAATGGTAGGTTTAACTTGCTAAGAAAACGTGTTAAAAGGTCTACTAGGTAGTGAGAGTTTCATTTTATCTGATTCAAAGTCCAGTTTGACAGTTTTTATACCGAATAATAAAAAGAAACTTTGTAAAACCATACTGGCAAAGATAAAATATACCGAATGTATTTTAAAAGAAAATTAATTATTGTTTTTAGATGTAAGTGAAGGGGGAGAGCTGTGTGAAAAATAAAACTAAATAATTCAACTTTGGTTTTAAATATAATTAATGTGTATTTGCATTTTTATACTTTCACACTACATTATAGCAATATTACATTTCATGAAAGGAAGAATTTTATAAAATAAATTTACATGAAAAATAAACTAACTAATTTATTTAAAACAAATATTAAACACGTCTTTTAATGGAGACTTTATGTAAATGCTTTAATTGTTATTAAATTTTTGAAATCTGAAAGAAAATGAAAAAATAGTGCATTTCAATAATTGTATTTAATTAAAATATATATTTCAAATACAAATTTTTATTAGGATAAATCCCAAACATTTAAATATCATCAGTTTTGCATCTCTCTCTCTCTCTCTAATTTTGAATGCTTTAGTGCAGCTTGATTGAAAAGTAAATATGAAAGAAAAAGTATTTGTTAGATGTATATTTTGAATGTCAGATTCCACATTCGCATAATCTAATCAACTAGTAAAACACTGACTTTGATAATTAAAGTGAATATTAATAATTGATAGCAAATGCTTTTCAAAAAAATCATTTGAATTAATTATTATTTTACTTTTTCTTATTTGTATAGATAACTGTTAATATATGCTGATATAAAATAGTTGAAAAATTGCATGCGCATTTAAAATCTGTTGAATTATTATGATCATGTTTAAATAGAATGCTGATGCTGAATAATTAATAAATTACTTATTAAATTAGAGTATTCAAAATAGTATAATCTAGTGCTGTATAGGATACATTGCTGCTCATTAGTTAAGAATACTTGAATTTTATTACTCTTTTACTAGTTTTTAATGCCACTGCCTAGGCCAAAATACATAATTTGCTGTCATATTGATAGGCCGTAATATTGTGTTAAAAGTATTTTTAATTCCCTTTTGTTAAGGCATTTTTTATAAGTAACGCTAAAAAATGAAACGGATTAAAAAAAGTAAAATGAAGTAAGAGCAAAACATTCAAAATTATGACTGAATTAGGAATTAAACATTTGTGTTTCTGAGTAAATTACCAGAAGGTACTAGCTAAACGTTGAAAGATGTTGCAAAAACGAGGAAAAGGGGCATGACGGTAGAAAGGAAACAGATACTTGTATCTAGAAAAGAATTTTGTACGGGAAGACAAGTCGAGTAAGACAATGAAAAAATTGCAGTATCATTACTGACATCTACTGATGTTTTTACGCTTTAAATACCTGTTTAACTATGGACACTTCGCGTTTCCTCCAAATTAACAATGCCAGTAGCAATGTTGCCACTTTTATTTATTTTTTTCCCAATTGATGACATGTACATTTGATACTAATCATGGTTTAGTGTCCGGAAATTAGCAATTTTCTTTTCTTGCTATAAAATGTACAGCTACAGAATTAAATAAAATCGCAACCATTTTAAGGCTATTCCTAACATAAAAGGTAGGGCGTGTTATGGCAACCTGACATGTTTTCATAAATTTTTATTTCATTATTCTATTTTATTTTATTTTTTTACGGAAACCGAACAAATCAATAATTAATCTAACTCATGGAAACTTTTTTTCAATGGATTCCTTAGTTATATCATAATTATGTCCTCCACCCGAAATAAATAAATAAATAAAAATAAAAACAGAAAAATTTACAATTCGCCCCACTAGTGCTTTGACTACGATAGATCCCACTGGGAGGAGTTCCTGATCTAGACAGAGTCAGGAAACTGCCTTTTCCTATAAATCCATCCTGTTGACAGCAGTGGCGTAGCCAGAAATTTTTCCTGGGGGGTGGGGAGGGTTACGACTATTTCAACTGATATATATGTATAGGCATGTGTGATAAGGGAGTGAAGAATATATTTTTTTGTATGGCAAAAAAATCCTCATGGGGGTTGGGGGTTGTGACCCCACTAACCCCCCTTTGTCTACGCCACTGCTGATCGGATATGCCCTCCTTGCAAAGCAAGTCACTTTTGATGCAAAACTTGTGTAATATTAAAAATAAAAAATCAATAAGTACCACATAAAAATAACGCGAAAAACTTTCTTAGATTTAAAAAAATGAAATCATCTCTAACTCCCTTCAGTAAAGAAGAAAAAAGCATTTAATAATAAAAAACAGAGTTTCTGAACGGTTTGTGGTGATAAAAGTACTCTTACCCACATGCATATAATTTCACTGAATTATCGAAGAATATTCATCAACACTGAAGAATTCAAGAAAAAAAAAAAAAAAAAATCGTAAAACCCACAGACTTTAACCGCATAAGAGTTATGTGGTCCATTTAGTAAGCCAAAATGTTCGCTGGTTTGGAGAACACGGCGGTTCTTTTTTTCTTTCTTATTACATTTCCTTTTCTTTTAATATTTTTAACCTCGCCAAATTGGCGATTATTTGTGCTTAACTAAGCGAGTCGCTCGGGGCGATAATGACTGTGGCTATCTTCGAGATCTCTTCCATCCATGGGAAATGTTTAATGAATAGATGGATCTTCATCGTCTGGAGATGTTCGACAAAAACCGGAAAAACAAAATAAAGAAACAGATTTTTTTCTTTCTTTTTCCCTTGCAGAAAATGTTTAAGGTAAATTGTTCATTGATGACTGACGAGCACATGAAGTGATGTTAACAATTATAGTGTTGTTGTTTTTTTTTAATTGTGTTTTACGCTATTCGTAAAAGTTCTCCTATCACTTTTAAAACTTTCAGTGCGTTTTAATTTACGCTCGATAATTAAAAAAAAAGAGAGAGAGAGAGAGAGAAATTACGCTGACTTCATCAGTTGTAAAAAACTTTATAACACATTTTCTTCATTTTTTTAAAATACAAATATTAACCCTGCAGAAATGGAAACACCATTTTCAATAGGAATTACGGTATAGTACAGTACAAATCAGCACCATGTATAAATTTAGGAGCGAGCGATGTCAATTTAGTTGGAGCGCAGGTGAAAGGACAGACAAACCGAAATCATAAACGGTATTGAAATATGTAGGAATGCAATTTTTTTTATTGATATTGATATTATTTGTTACTGTTATAACTCAGAGTTCGATTCGAAGTCTGATGACAAGAGATCGGAAAGGTTCAAGTTCGATTGACCTTTATTTCTGAGTTAATTCAGGAATTCAATCATTATTTTATACACATCTCTGATATATAAATTCAAGTCAAACATTGGCGCAACAGCTCCTCAGCGGGGCCAAGGCCTCAGCGGAGCTGCCCAACCGCGCCTTCGCGACCATGGGCTCTGGGGTGCGGACGCATATGCCTCGGCCAGGTGGTCAGCCTGACGCGAAGCCCCCAGTGTTTCACTCCAAGCAAGCTCGGTCCTCATTTTATTGGCCCATTTAAGGGATGAAAGCCTGGGTCGACCTATATATATATATATATATATATGAAAGGTCCACGGGAAGAACGATGAGAGTCCAATACAGCTGATTTTCCAAAAAAATCGAAAGGCGCACGGGACTTTCCTATTTCTTCCCCAGTAAATTGTATCTTTGGGCTATTTTTATAGTGTATTCTCATCGTTCTTTCCCTTATGGGTTCGGATATTAATAGTGCCACTCATGAACAACAGAATGCAGTAGAAACCTAAACATTGACGAAAAGTGAACTCTCATCGTTCTTCCCGTGGACCCTTCATATATATATATATATATATATATATATATATATATATATGAGACGTCAGGTATTCCAGTAAAGTTCCAGAGTTAAGGCAGGTAATATGGTTTATTAAACATTATCTTTAAGTTACAATATAGAGCGAGAAGAGGGGGAGGGGAGACGGGTACAAAAATCAGCGTGGACTCATTAAGCAGTTCCAGTGGCAGAAGTCTCTCGATTTTCGATGTGCGGGTGTATTTACGCACGCCACACCACGTGGTTTGCGAAGAAATAACTCCGCCATCGAACCACACACGTTTACCAACATGACCCGCATCCGGGGCTACAAAGGCGTGGGGACACGTGTACACTCTAAAGAACTCAGAATCGACGGCCTGATGTCTGACAAATAACAAAATAAATAAAACATAGCTCCAGAGCGCGCGTGGCAAGTATGACAGGAAAGCAAAACTTACAGTGAAAGTACCCGCTTGAACAATACCCAAACTATAGTAAAACCCAAATTACCTTTTTATACATTACACACACACACACACACACATACATATATAAAATACATGTGATGCATATTCTACAGCGTACGAAATATTGTAACAATAGATTACAATATTGGAAGCTGTTGCGAACCAATAGTATTTAAATATATGTAAAATTATGTCGCATATTTTTATGTCGCATTTTTATATCGCATTTTTGGGACACATTTTCAATAAATGGGGTGAGTGATAAAATGACAATGTCATTAAAAGATTAAATCTGGTTTTTTTACAATTATACTTTAGTGGGTTGAATAATAAAAACACAAAAACAAAATGTCACATTTTTAGTTAATTTTTGCTTATTTTAAAATTTGACCCTTTAAACAAAATTTATCCATTAGATCATACTCTCCTAATTTACGGATTAAAATTTAATTAGCACAGTAGAAAAGATTATAAAAAGCACTTACAACCTTGAATTTGTATTAATGCCGTATTTAAGTAGGTGTTCGTAAACAATCGTTTAATTCCGGATTTTCAAGTTAAAAAATCTTGGCTAAATACAAGATAGTATAAGATCTAGTTCGCCCACTATCGCCATGTATTTCCTTATTGTTTGAAGCAATGATAAAAAAAAAAAATCTTCATTTTCGAGATAAAAATTATCAGAAAAGAACACGCTAAAGGAATGTAATCTTGACCACCGCAGAGTTTTATCTGCTGTACAATTCGTAGCACTTTCCCTCGCATTGTTTCTGAGCGCTGCGAATTCCATTATGCACTAAGCGTTCTGCAAAACACTTCCTGAAGTGCTTTGGCCGTAGAACGTAACCTCTTTGTATTGATTGGTTCATTTCATTTAGTTCTTATGTTGGCTGTAGACATTGGCAATGTAAATAAGCATCGGTGGAAAGTTTCAAAGGGAATTTAGCTGCATTATTGAGAAAATGAAGCATTGTTTTAAACTGTGGGTATACTCAAAAGTTTAGCTGATCGAATTACTAAATTGATTGGGGTAAATTTTCAGCGGTTTCGATGATTACGATATTACGATTGTCTTTTAGCCGTTAAGGAATGAAAGTATAAGTTATGCCAAGGCAGATTTATCTATAGTTTTGTTTTTTTCTTTAAAGCCTGGGAACTAATTAAAATGTTTTACCAATAAACCGAAAATTTTTTATTGTTTAGTCAGATTTTTAATGTACCCTAGAAAAATATTAATTAAACTTATTAGCAAACGAAAGTATCAACGTTTACTGTAATTATAAAACTGCATATGCATATAGAAGGTCTTGAAATGTGGATAATATTTTTACGTGTAGTTGCCCTTAGAACGAACGGTGGTTACACCCAGTATTTGAAAAACGTTAAAAATATCTTTCAAAACAATCTCTCCGAAACCGCAATCTTTTCAGCTAAGTAGTACCCTGTTTCCATTTTATCCGCCATATTTTATGAATAACTGAGTGATTATCCTTTTCTGTGCTAAGGATAAAGCCAAAATAAAGGCTTAAATGAGATGAAGGGCTAGATTCGATATACATTTTATAAATGAAGAAAGAGGGACATGCGAATTGGTGTTATCAGTTCAATTTTGTACTTTTAGCTAATCCAAAAACTCTACTTTGATTATACTTGAATAGCTAATCAAAAAACTTAGTTAAATAAATGAATTTAATGAAATCAATGAAAAGTATTAATCTTGTACGAAACTTGATCTACTAATCGACACACCTTTAGTTTTCATTAATAAGACTGACGGTTCTTAATTATTCCCCAAGTTTTCTCCAGAAGAAAATTGCTAGGAAAAATAATTTTGTGTTTGATAGCTCTTGAAACCTTAAAGTTGGGAAATTATTTGTCAGCACATTTTTTTTTTTTTTTTTTTGTCGAAATACGTCCACGGTGAAATATATGATATACTTGTTCGTTTCTCACCTCTTATGCAAGTAGAAAGCGTGTAATACAAATTTGTCTCGGTGCATGTCACTGGAATTCAACTTTCTTCACTACTTTCTTCCCTGTTTCCCAGAAGAATATTGCGCCGAAACTGAGGTGTATTGGTCAACCTAACCATGACTTGACTTATCTTTTCCGAGCCAGACTCATCCTCCGGATAGAATACTGCTTCATATTCCGGTTTCCTTACTCAATTCGGTGTAATAATTCTCTGTGGTGTCTAGAGTGTGTGGCGAAAGAACACACAGAACTGCAGAAATCTGAGAGAACTGTGGAAAAAAAAGGAGAACATAACTGGAGGCTCAAACCTCTTTCCATTGGAGTGCAGTCACCTTAGTTTAACCCAAATTCGACTCAGACGGGTTCGCTTGGACTCATCTCTGATATGACCGGCAGCTGCGATACCCACGTTTTAATGTCGGGCTTCGATATAAAGACATGTGATATATTATTCGAATGGTCTGGTTTATTTATTTGGCGATCGGAAACCCATTTTGGAACATCTTGTCAACATCATTTGGATAAACTATCACTTATTCCGAAGATGCAACGCCCTATTTCATAGTCAGCCAGGAAGGATGCATTTAACCCTTTGAGGCGCAACCCTTTTCCAATGCTGTAAAAAAGGGCAGCCTCTGTCATCGCTCGAATTAACTACCAGCAAGATGGCGGACGATCGAAACTTTCATCGCGTGCCACAGATCTGAAGACCCTTTTCTTTCACGACAGCTGGCTGTGCGGCACAGCCAGCTGCGTCAAAGATCTCTAGATCTGTGGCACGCGATGAACGTTTGCTCGAAAGAGAGAAAATACATACATACGTAGCAGGATTTTTTAATCGTTTACACACGTGTCAGTCAGTAAACACACGTCTCTTCCTCAGTATTTACTTATTTATTGCTTGTTTTTTCATTCCATTCACAAACTTTAAATTGAGAAAATGGGAATAAGTTGTAAGATTATGAAGTATTTTTGTAAGTGAGCAGATTGTGTTCATTGAAAAATTATGTTTCTAGCGAAAGTTGTCGGTTAAGAAAAGAAAAGGTGAAACTATAAGGAAAATATTAGCATTTCAGTTTGTTGCATTCTGAGTGTGAAATCATCTCAATTGGGATATCGTAACTACGTAATCTTACTGTAATGCTTTTGTCGCAAGGACATGTTTAAATTCTCTTAAAACTAGAAACCCCCGACGTCACTGTAACAGTAAAAACTTTATATCCTTGTGTAGTCTTTTTTACTCCCTTTAGATACTTTTCGCTTAGTCTTTTTTTAGAATATATAACTAATAAGTAAAATACCAAGTAAGTATTGCAAATATGACATACCCCGCATGAAAAAAATAGGGGCCCATCCAGGAATTGTTTCCAGGGTCCCGATTTTGTGAATATTGCTTTTTTTTGTGAATTTCAAAACTTAATTTTGTGGATTTCAACAATTATTTTTGATAATTTTCATGCCAATTTTTAATAAAAGTAACTTTTTTGTTAAAATAATTCATAAAACAGATTAAAATGTAGGGTGAAATGCCAATGATTTTTTAATCGATTTTAACCGATTGTAATTTTCTGAAGGGGCCTCAAAACGGACCCTATTTCAGTTTTCATCGACTCCTGTAGATATATATATATATAGTCTGAAACTGTAATATTCTGTAAAAAGGACAGATTTATAACTGTTATGTAAGACTAATTATCAAAAATGTAGTCTTTTCTTTTTTATTTTCTGGGTTACAAAATATGAACAAATGGTGCATTTGAATATAACATGTTTACATTTCTGAATAGACGCCAAATGGAAATCCAGAAGCAGTCTTACTGTGTGAGAAGCCTTTACATAAAGAAAAAAATTCATCCCGTTTTGTCAAAATAAAAAAATAAATTTCTTCACTGACTGAAAATCCAGAATATGTATGCGAAAACTGTGGTGTATATTCTTTGAATGGATGCCCCTGTCAGCTACCAAACTTCATAAAAATGTCTTAAATATACACTTGTATTTCAAAACTTTTCAATGTGCGGTAACTTTCTCAAACTAAATTTTTAACAGAAGCCTACCTGCTTGCATGATCACAAACATCGCCGTTTCTGTGTTGTTAATTGGTTAAGCTGTGATCATAAAACAATTGATTAAAAACACAGCCTCTACAAATTATAATATTTTTTATGCATTCTTATTATGCAAGATCTTTGTACACAATTCAACGTTATGATCATATTTTAATCTGTAAAAATACTTTTTCATGAGTTATAGTGCATTATATTTATTTAACTTCGTAGAGAATGCTTGAATTTTACATCCACATGGTAATATTCTAAAATCAAAATGGTCCTACAGTAAGATTGCTCTGTAAATCATTGGCAATTATCAACTGTCTGGTGATATTTTTTCAAAATTCAATAATTACAACTGGAAGCTTATGTGGAATAAATAGAAATTAATGACAGAATAAGATTTAGATAATTCTTTTATTGGATTCTCGTTTGCATGAAGATATCTTCTGACTCTAACGAGGAGGGGAGAATATGGCTTAGAACAAAAAAATAAATAAAAAAAATAATGGCCGCATTGATATAACCCTTTAAAGCGCAGTGTTCCCTCTCTGGGAACACCAAACTACGACATTTTGACTGTTCCAGTCATGAAGAAAAGATTGGATTTCTATAAAAATAGTGGCGGGTGACAGAGCTCCACGAGAATACTTTACTTTTGAGCACGTCATTTCCCGCAAAAAAAATGCTCACGATTATTTTGAACAGCACTGATATCTGCTGAAAAATGGAAGAATGCGAGAACAGCTGGATAGATGGCCCAATGCTGAAAAAAAGAGATAGCCGTTGCCATGACTCGACTTAACTACCAGCAAGATGGCGGACGATCTAAACTTTCATCGCGTGCCACAGATCTAGAGACCCTTTTTGGACGACAGCTGGCTGTGCCGCACAGCCAGCTGTCGTGAAAGAAAAAGGTCTTCAGATCTGTGGCACGCGATGAACGTTTCGATCGTCCGCCATCTTGCTGGTAGTTAAGTCGAGTCTTGGCAACGGCTGTCCTTTTTTCAGCATTGGGAAAGGGTTGCGCCTCAAAGAGTTAAAAGAGTTAGCTTCGTCTATGAACCAGTCTTCATAAGTGTAGCGGATGTGTGTACCAAACATTAAAATAAATAAATAAAAATACGACAGCCTTCTGTAAATGCTCATGCACGAAATCTAACCGTTGATTGTTGCACAGCTAGATATTAGAGATGAGACGGGCTTAGCCCGAAAGCCCGAGCCCGAAAGCCCGAGCCCGGGCCCGACTCGGGCTCGGGCTCGTTAATTCACGATTGCGTTCGGGCTCGTGAAAAATTTCTCCTTTGAACATACTCCTTGAAACAGATTTTAAAAAGTGATTCATGGGATAAATAGACGCACTTATTTAAAAAAATAGCGGCACGGGAGACTAGAAGGTGTGTGAAGCTCCAAAATGTATTGTATCCTATTAATGAAGTAGTTCATTTTATTTGTCTTTAGCTGAAATTTCGGGCTCGGGCGGGCTCGGGCTCCAACTTTAATAATATTGCTCGGGCTCGGGCGGGCTCGGATTAAAAGTCTTCGGGCTCGGGCTTCAAAAAATGAGCCCGAACTCATCTCTAGTGCAAAATACGCCAATCTGACAAGAATTATGCATACAAATGCATGGAGAGCTGTTTTAGTGCCAACCATAAAGTGAAATGATTATCGTTTACACTAATGCGTAAATTATAAAAGTCACCAAAGAATAAAAGACTACATTCGTGGCAAATATCTAAGCCGTTTCTTTAAATTAAACATTAACGATTGAAAAACGAAAATATATTGTATTGGTATCAGTAAAAGATAGTATAAATAATAGTTAGTAGATATGCTAGGGCAATATTGATCAAAGCACAATATACCGCATTAATAAATATTTCGTGAAACTAAGTGTTCTATTCCTTTTGCAACAACCATCTTACATCACAGCTAACTAAACATTAAGTAATTCTACGTCGCGTTAATATATCCCGCGGTAGTTTCAACAGAAAAGACTGTAACAGAACTTTTTTTTTCTTGGAGATTCTGTTTTGTCACAAGTAGTTATATTGATTTTGGGAAAATGTTCTCTTCTTCCCTTGCGAAGAGCGGGTACACAACTATTTAACTATAAAATAAAACGGTTCTCCACATCATTAAGTATCTAATAGAGATGAGACGGGCTCGTTAATTCACGATTGCGTTCGGGCTCGGGCGGGCTCGGGCTCGTGAAAAATTTCTCCTTTGAACATACTCCTTGAAACAGATTTTAAAAAGTGATTCATGGGATAAATAGACGCACTTATTTAAAAAAATAGCGGCACGGGAGACTAGAAGGTGTGTGAAGCTCCAAAATGTATTGTATCCTATTAATGAAGTAGTTAATTTTATTTGTCTTTAGCTGAAATTCCGGGCTCGGGCTCCAACTTTAATAATATTGCTCGGGCTCGGGCGGGCTCGGGCTTCAAAAAATGAGCCCGAACTCATCTCTACTAGATATACGCACTCTTTCATTAGTAGTCTGGTTTGCTTTTCGGGTTTATGTACGCGATTTCATGAAATATTTTCCAGTTTCTTCAACTTCGACGTTTTAAAGATAGAAACTGATTTCTCTCCCAATTAGTGCTTTGTATGTACTGACCTCGTTTTTCCAACCCTACGACATTTTAATGGAAAAACCTCACCAAAGTGAAGTTTTCAAAAAATTAAATTTAGACCGAGTTATTTTATGCATTAAGGAATACTGGAGAAAATTTCTCTTGTGTTGTGTGGATTAAAAATAGTTTTCAATGTTTGCATAGAATACCTGGTCATAGGTTAATGACGTATTGTTTGTACCGAAAACTTTTTCTTTTCACGAAGAGGTTATTGAGTTACAACTGAAGGATTCAATAAAAGAACAACTTTGTTAATGTGGGAGGTGGTTAAGCAAGTTAAATAACATTTTCTAAAGAAATATTCAAGCATAAGTTTAAAAATAAAATTTCTTAAGTTACTATAATATAATATGCTGTTTTTAACACTGTTAATAATCGAATCTATCCATCAATCAAAAAATCTGTCTGTGCCGGAAGCTAATCTAAATATTTTGACCGATACATTTGAGTAGGCTTATAAAAAAATATCAAGGAGGAAGATGTTTGCACGGTCAGATTGCAAAAAATGAGTGCATTAGTGTTCTCACAGCGTATGAATTCGGCAACTCTTAAATGATTTAAAAGCTGGTTACTTGACTGATTAATAGTCAACGATCATGCATGCGTCTGCACTAGATTGCGTAGTTACCCATATATATACATATATATATATATATAATATAAAATAGCTAAACTTACGTAATATGGAATCCCAAGTAAAACATTAAGTAGTGTTTTCATTATTTTCTAACGTTATTAAAAAAGAACCCCCGAAAAATTGATTCCCTACAAGTAATTTACTTGAATCTGACTAATTTATAAGTTACTTAGCATAAAAATTGAAGGTATTTCCGAATTCAGATTCTTTTTTCTACTTACTGAGAGTTGTTGAAAACAGGAATGTTAAGAAAAAAGAAAAAAAAGGGGAAAAAAAGACAACCTATATTTTCAATGAGTGTTCCCCCATAATTTAGAAGGGTGTATACTCCAACCCCCTCCCGGAT
Organism: Cheiracanthium punctorium; assembly: GCA_038373885.1. Taxonomy (NCBI): domain Eukaryota; kingdom Metazoa; phylum Arthropoda; class Arachnida; order Araneae; family Cheiracanthiidae; genus Cheiracanthium; species Cheiracanthium punctorium. The sequence continues at coordinate 722,081 of JAWZYV010003326.1, read as the reverse complement.
GCATCTTAAGTAAACATAAGTTATACACCTTTAAAACATCAGGTAGCTCAAAAAAAAAGTGAGGGATGCTTTTACTTCTTTTCTCTTAACGTCGTCACTTTCACAACGCAAAATTTCGGTACTTGATTTTTATTCTGCATTTTTAAAAAATACTTGAATAACATTGTTCTGTTCATTAAGATTTTTATTATTAAAAAGTAACATATCATTCAGCGACGGCTTACGATTTCGTTTTTCTTAGCAAAACAAAGCTTGTAATCTTTCTTAAACGAACTGTTATTGTTTGAATAAATCTTTTCAACTTTCAACGTAACTCTGTAGCTAATCTTTTGATGTCTTTAACAACTTTTCTTTAAAAAAAAAAAAAAAATCTGCCATTAAGTACAAATGTATCGAAATATTGAAACTGCTGAACTACTGTATAATGTTGAAATTTGAGAAACAGAGCTTTTCTGAAAGCCGCATATAACTTTTGGCTAATTACAAGCATTTCAGTTTAACTTATGAGTATGGGTGTTTAATATAAAGAATTTCAAAGGAAACTTTTCTGTCACTGATTTTCACGAAAACTGCTTTAAAAAGATTTCTGTTCATTGTGCTTGAAAAATCCAATTACAATCATTTCAAAAGATTGTGTACAAGTCTAAGCTATCATACTCTTTAAAAAAAGGAATGTACACTAACTCATCGATTATATATACAGTGAAACCTGTGTTGAACGACCCCCGTATTTAACGACCACCTGGTCTTGTCGACCATGTCTTATCGGTCCCGAGTACCATATAATTATAAATAATGGTTTATTTTCCTTATTGAACGACCACCTGCCTGACGCGACCAACGACCGCTATGTATAACAAAGAAATTTATTTAAAATCCTATTTTAACGACCGCGAATTCTTAAAAAAAATCTTATTTTTTCCTATTTGAGTAAGTTCGTAATCACGCGGTATGATGAAAACGAAAGTTGACACTTGTTTAGTTGAGTTGTAACATTGCTTCCAGTCACTAAATAATTCATGGAGTCAGTGAATGCAATAGCTGCATGCACGCAGTTACTTGTTACTGCTTCTTGGAGGATATTTATTGAAAATAGAATTTTATGTATTTAGACATTACAGTGAATCGTTCAGCACAATTTCTTCTTTTAAAACATTTCTTCGAAAAATAATTCCATCACAAAATCTGCGCACCGTAGGAAAATATTACCGAGAATGACGTAATTGTTTCGACCAGTGAGCGATGCCGATACTGGCGAGAACTAAGCACGGAAAATTCAACACAAAATTTTATTATATTTTTCAATTTTGTTTAAATTTAAACATATTCTAATAAATCTCACCGTCTTTCTCTACATATTATAAAAAAGTAAGTACATACATGCTTTTTATTATATTATATCTATATAAAAGCCGTTTAAGTGATTATCAAGTAATTATTAAATAAATTCCAGTTCTATTGATAAAATTAAGTACGCTTAAAATTTTGTCAAAATGTATCGTATTACCTGAATTCAAAGACCTACCCTCTTTAAAGACCACATTTTCTTGGTCCCAGTGGTGGTCTTTAAAAACAGGTTTCACTGTATACTAGAAGAAAAAGCCCGTTGTAGAGGCAATGAATGCCCAGAAACTTTTCGCATTCGAGCGATTTCGTTTTGTGTACTCAGCCTATCTTATATTAATGCTTCGGCAGACTATTATTTTAATGAAATAAAATATTAAACTATTGCTACCTGGAAAAAAATATTTTAAACGAATTGGAAATTCCAATTGTTTGACGTCATTTTCAATTGTAAAAGGTCATTTTGTCAATTCACTTTTTTGACTCTCCGAAATAAGATGGAGCTGAAAAGAGCGAAAAATCGTTTAAATATGAGGGATCGGGTGGATTTTCAGATTTTTAAAGTAGCTGAGATTGTTTTCTATATTTTTATACATGATTATGAAAATTTTCAAACGGATCGTACATGCGGTGTGAATTTTATTACAGTTTTAGACAATAACTTTTTAATGGGCTTGGATGAATGACGGTAAAAGTTTTGTTTTGAAGTGGTCGGACCGGAATAGTTAGAGAGTGAGTCAGGGATCAGCGTAACTATATAGTAGGATATATATATATATACATATAAAGTTATATATTTACTAAATCATACTGTTTAATTTGCATTCTTAAAGTTCTGCGTATAAAGGTGCTTCTATGAGCTTTCGGACTGATAAGGTTAATGTACCTGGAGAAAATAGCTAATAAAAGATAAATATGTGTCTTTCAGATCTTATCTGCGAACAAGTATTCTTTTTAATAGCATGTAATAGATATTTTTTATCCAAAGACAAACTTACCAACGTAAAATAAATTTATTCTTCCGTTAACCCTTTGAGGCGCAACCCTTTCCCAATGCTGGAAAAAGGGTAGCCGTTGCCATCGCTCGACTTAACTACCAGCAAGATGTTTTTTGACGACAGCTAGCTGTGCCGGCGCAGCCAGCTGTCGTCAAAAAAAGGTTCTCTAGATCTGTGGCACGCGATGAACGTTTCGATCGTCCGCCCTCTTGCTGGTAGTTAAGTCGAGCGATGGCAAAGGCTGCCCTTTTTTCATCATGGGGCCATCTATCCAGCTGTTCTCGCATTCTTCCATTTTTCAGCAGATGTCAGTGCTGTTCAAAAGAATCGCGACCATTTTTTAGGGGAAAGGACGTGCTAAAATGTAAAGGATTCTCGTGGAGCTATGTCACCCGCAACTATTTTATAGAAATCCAAATTTATTCTTCGTGACTGGCAACAGTCAAATTGTCAGAGTTTGGTGTTCCCAGAGCGGGAACACTGCGCGTTAAAGGTTTAAGCTCTAAAATGATTTATAATCTCAGAAATTGTATAGGTTTTGCCACGTTCACTTTAAAAAAAATAAAAATGTAATAAATTCACTCAATTTGAATGTCCCCAGAACTTAGCTTTTCATAAACATAAAGATTAAATTATGTCCGCACCATCGTTTTTTTCGTTCTCTTACTGTAACTAAAATTGAAGTAAGAAAGTAGAAAAATAAAAAAAAAATTAATAACGGTTTTCACCATTGTCGCCTTATTACTAATCAAGACTACCACTGTATCTTAAGTGTTCTATATTTTCTTCTGTGGCACTCATTTACACTATTTTTTTTAAAATTCAATTCATAAATTATCGGCGCAATTCCATCCTTGTTTTCTGGCTTCCGTTAACCCCTGAGAGTTCGCGCGTCAAGCTGGGCGCTCTAATTTTATTGCGTAAGGAGCGGTTGTGGGAGCTGTTCCCTCATTGATAGGGGGTCTCCAGAAATTCTGTGTAACAAGAATTCTCCTATGCATCGACTGAAGGAAAATGAGGTTAACAACCTGTATTCCAATCAGGAAACCGAAGGAAAGAATCTGCCTAATTAGTAAGGAAAGGGGAAATAATCCCAAGAAGGTACGGTTGCTGTTTTAAAATTTTTTGTTTGTCTGTTTTAAATGGACTTTTAGAGGTGGTTGGAATTTTCAACTAGCTATTAACGTATTGCCGCTCTTAATGGATCTAATGAGAGTCTGCGCCCGCCCAGAGACTGGGTGAATTGCGTACCCTATTAAAAATGTCTCACATTAACGAAACGCAAATAGATTAATTTAGAAATTAATTGCATGGTCCATTAATAAATATTGCTTAACAGGGTTCCTACAGACCTGGAAAGTCAGGGAAATGAGTTTTGGTCAGGGAAAGTCGGGGATTTGGGAAAAAAGTCAGGGAAATTTGAAGAAATTGAAGAAAGGTCAGGGAAATGTAAAATAAAGAAAATACTTCCTGTTTGAACCTTGTTTTATTTTAATTTTCTTATTTAACCTTATAAATAATTTTAAAATGTGTCCTTTATTAACATATCTTGTTCAGTTGAAATATTCTTAATTTTATCCTAAATTATTATCAAACATGGTTTTTGTTAGAATCCAGTGATGGAAAATAATATTTTTGTGTATATTGATTTTATTATTATTATTATTTGTAAAAAAAAGGGGCAAAATATATAAAAAATTATTAATTAAAGGATGTAATGTTAAAAATAGAAACGCAAAATTCGGGAAAGCACTCTAGATAAAATGTCAGGGAAAGTCAAGGAAGCAAAAGCTGTGAAATCTGTAGAAACCCTCTTTAAACTCTAAATTAATTTTTCAGAACTGTAAGTACTTTTCACAGCGAGGGTCAAACTTCTAGAACAGTATTTTTAAATTTTATAAGGTTGAACCTAAGGAAGGTGTCCTAAGAAAATAGACACAAATTCCCAAAAGAGTTAACATTACTTTCTTAAATCACCGTGTAATTTTTTGTTAAACGTCGCAGCTTTTAATACATTTTAATACTTTATAAAATTCTCAGCTCTAACGACAACGATAATTTAATAAATACGTAATTGAAAACCATGTTACGTAGACTGAAGAGCGGGGGAATCAACCAATATAACATTCAGTGAATCCCTTATTGAATAGCCATATTCTATATGAATACAACCGTTTAGGGATATTTAAAGTATAAGTACAATCAAGGATAAAAGAACCTTTATAAAAAGTATGGGGGGGGAGGGGAAGGAATCTTCAAGTCTTTTTCAAGTGATTGGTGTTATTTTCTATGGGCTGAACTAATAAGGAAAGTTTAGTGTCTTCATTTAAAATTTTTACTAAATATCAACCGAAAATGATATATCATCAAAAAATTACAACACGAATAAAATAATTTGGGAGATATTAAGATTTTTCGTTATTCGGAGAGTTGTAATACAGTTATACTTAAACTCATTTGTCAGTGATGTTTGGCTTAAAACTTCTCAAATCAGTGTGTTATATGAGCACTCTTAAGATTGTTTATTGGAAACTTTCTATAAAATTTTACGCAAATTCTTCATTTACATTGCCGTTGAATGCAGTTCAATTTCCATATATCAAGGATCAACAACTCTCTGGAACAAAATTTCATCTAGAATTTACTAGAATAAATTTACGAAAATAGTGCTGGCGACTCATTTGCCAATACATATTGTGTGTATTTTAGTTTTTTTCCACCCCCACCCGCGAGAATTCACACTCGTTACTGTTCCGTGTATTTTTATACTTTTAACTTGCTTGTTCAAGCGATATCGAAATCGCGCTCCTGCTTCATTCCATGTCGTTTCATTTTCAATGTCATTCTATTTCCCCATTCAATGTCACTGATTCTACCTCAGTTTACTTCAAGCACGCTTCATTTTCTTTATCTCAGCTACAACCCGAGAAAACTTTTGTATTATAGTTTCTTCGATCGGATTAAAACGGCAATATAACCTGGAAACTGGTATTTAGACGTGATAATCGTTCGTTTTTCGCTGTCAACATGCTTTGTCAAGCAAAGAGATTTTTCTTCTCAAACTTACGCGAGAAAGAATATATATATCGATTTTTAACCAGGAAATGTTTCTTTAAGTCGAAAAGTATCCTATATCCCTTTAGAAAAGGTCGCATCCACAGTGCTTGTCTACGGTGATATGTATTTGCATAAGCTGATACTGATTCATTCTCGTTTTTACTCACAAAAAGTACACTCCCCTGATTCTTAAAATACACCTTGGGTAAAAGTAGGCTTATTTAAAATATCGTGAGCTAAAAACTATCTTGCATATAAGATTAAAACTACGGCCCGAATGTTTTTGTTAACTTATGATTGCTATCCCATGTTTAATTTCTAGAAATATGCTAATATATCTGAATAAGAATTGCAATAAGCCCCAAATCGGTCGAATGGATAAGATACTCAAAATGGTACAAGACTGAAGTGTGAAGTGGGTTCGAGCCTGGTCTATCGCATAGCTGTCGATCTAACGGTGTGGAGTTTTGGTTGGTTTTCTCCAGATGAAACGTGAATACGCTTTAGAACCCCTTAAAATGTTCTCAAACTAAGACACCCCCTTCTTCTGGACACTATGCTTACGGTCCATAAACTAAGTGGACAAAAACCCGTGTAAGGGCCAAAGCCTACAATGTCCAGGCAACCATAGGCCACTTCAATTATCAATCAGTTGCAGTTATTTGACATTCTTGATTGACATTCATCGGATGTTTTTAGGCTCGAGTTAACTGTCGTCGGTACTAGTAGGAGCTGACTTAAAATAGAAATGTTTAAAAAACGTTTGTCCAAAAGCTGTATGATCCGCTATTCTCTATTAGAGACAGTTTTAAGAAATAAGCAGTCAGTACCTTGTTTTCAGAAATCCGTAAAAATTGGTGTTAGTAGTATCTTACTTTTAATTTCTTATCATTAGTTTGGGCTGTAATATTAATGGAAATTCTAGTAAAACGTTAACATTATATATGCATTTCTAATAAATAAAACAAATTTAACAGATTACGCCAATGTAAGAAAACTTTACGTTCATGGTAAATACGAGTAAAGTACAGTCTGTCAAGTATGTGGCTAAATGCTGGAACCCTTCATCAAAAATGCACTTGTTTGGACGCTTTAGAAAATCTAGATGCAGTTCGTCGACTTCACATGAAAAATGTTTTTTTTTTTTTTTTTTTTTTTTTAATGAGAACTGCTTAAAAGCCTGGAATAGTGTGGATCCTCATTACATTAACATCTCGGAAGATCAACCGTAGATAGCTAAGAAAAAAGAACTGCAATGAAATTTCTAAAAAATCTAAACTATATAAGACTGAGTATCAGTCTTTCTAATCGGATTAGGGTGATTGTTGAGGTTTACGGGGATAGCGAATTCCAGTAGTATAGCATGGTGTTTAAAAAATGTGTCATAACCCTTCAATAAGCAAATCCGCAATTCTAGAAAATCCTTCTTGATATACATTCTCCCTTGTTAGATCTCAGAGTAAGCCGAGTTTGGTATGCAACAGCTACTAATTAAAAGATCATGAAAATAGGATTAACGAATACGTTCTGGATCAACCATCATGGATACTTCTGCTTCTATAATCAATCAAAACAAATGCCAGCAGATGATACTAATCTGAGTAAACTTAAAATCTGAATAAATCAGTAACACGGGTGAATGTGTGTCAAAACTAAATATTACGAAATTCCTCTTTCGGACTGGGTTAAAAAGACTCAAATAATAAGTAGCTAAGCTTCAGAATGTGTCAAAACGATCCATGGTGTTTTAAATCTTCCTCAAACGTGCGTCAAAAGATCTTAATTCCGAAAATCCCTCCCTTGTTAGGTGTCAAAGAACGGATGACTCCTGTCCGCTACGTAACAGTAACTACTCATTATTAGCTCTTGAAAATAGGATTATTGAAGATTTTGTAGATCGACCTTCATAGCATCTCTCTCTTGTCTATATGTGTAAACAATCCAAATGCCGGAAGCGTTCTTCGGGTGCTCTGTCTTTCACTGGGAATTTTTTCCGGTTGCCTTGTTTTCGGCGCTTTTTTCGGCTGCAAATAAATGATCATTATTCTGATTTTTGTCCTTTAAGTATGACTATTCTTTTCCGGTTTTCGTCATGCAGTTAAGAGTAATGGTCTCCTGGCTGAATTGCGATCGCGTCTCAGGCTGTCTCTGGATTTTGTAACGAGAGCCAAAACACTGGCGTACGTTGGACAGGAAATTTCCGGTTACTTTGAACAATTTTAGTAAATTCCATCGGCTGTTTTTCTGTTGTTGTAAATTGCCTGTCGAAAAGGATCCGGTTGGGATAACTATCAATTTATTGACTCACAGAAAGAAATCGTAGGTGAAAATTTGATTGCTCAGAAGTGTTAAGTCAACGATTTGATGTTTTTTCATCTTTTTTTTTTAAGCTTGTGAGCAAAGGAGCAGTTTGGAAATATTTATCAAAAAAATAAATAATCTATATTGTGTCAATATTGGTTTAACAACGTCCCACTCAATAGTTATCTATATAAATAAAATTATACTTTTGGCCTGTGCATTTCTTGGAATTCAAAAATGTTGCTATTTCTATCCGTTTCAAGCACCTGGGAATCCGGTGAGACCCTCAAAAAGAAAGTTTGTCTGTCTGTCATTCTGTCCGTGGCACTTTTTTTGTTCAATCATCCCGTAAAAAACGACTGAAGCGAATGATATGAAATTGAGTGTCATGATTGGTGGTCCCTCAACTTAAAACATAGGCGTCGAATTTTTAAAAAAATCTTGATTAGATTTTGAGATTTTGCGAAAATTATTTCAATATGCGTGAATATTCGTTCGCGCATCCCATAATTACGACTAAAGCATAAAAATACATAAAAATTATAACTTCGCTTTCTTTACTTTGGCAACATACTCCATCCATTCTGTGTACTCCTACAATGCTGACGAAAAATCTTGCATTCAGTACTAACCCGTCAACGACGGGTACTTCAGATAGTAGTAAATAACCATGCTAGTATCTGTTAAAATTGTTCTAATAAAATTGTTTCAATATATTTGTAATGTTTGATACATGAATGAACGCCTCAATAGTGACGAAATACTGTGGGCAAGATTTTTTAGCTGTTAGTTTAATAACACACTGAATAACGATGAATTTATCTGGTACAGATATAAATATTGCGCATGCAATAATAGTCGAAGTCCTTGCAATTCAAAATGCGATCACGAATTTTGCTGTTACGTGTTGGCAATTTAGATTCAGACTTTGCTTGATGCGTTGAGATCCACAGCCTCTTTTAATAAAATCTTTATTTTTTTTCTAATAATAATAATAATAACAACAACAATAGTAATAGCTGCTTCATAGTACCCGTCGGTGTTTTTTAAGTAATTTTTTTTTAACTCTTAAATCTTCACAATTAAGGGCAAAAAGTTAGAAAAGTGTTTCACGTATTTGTACATATATACTAATAATTTTAAGTTGAAAACGGTTGTGTGCATATACAAAAATTAAATAATCAGAATTGTTTATTTACAAATTTAATACCAATTATTATATTTAATACATACCCCAGATAAGTTACTTAATAGGCCTGGGAGATTTATTTTAGATTTTTAAGATACTAATCTAAGTCTAAATATAATATGCATTGAAGCCTGAAGTAATGTTATCTTAATTACTAAATTTCTCTGAAGCTTTCAGTTCGAAGCACGTGTACATGAACTTAACAATATGCATGAAAACTAAACATAATAGTCTTTTAACATAAATAACATTAACATAGTTTAAAACATAAATAGTTTTTATTTGTTCAATTTTAAGTGGTTCGAATAAAATTTTATTTTAGACTAATAATAATTAAAGTAACAGGGTGCGGTTAAGGAACATTATCAATATTATTTATAACAACATCATGATAATAATATTCCTACGCCAGGGGTCGATGCAGACGTGAATTGGGTCCGTTTTTCGGTCCTTTCCAAAAAATACAATCGATTAACACAGCTCTTTATTCACATTTTACCCTACATTTTAATCTCTTTTATCAATTATTTTAACTTTTATTAAAATTGATATGAAAATTCATAAAAATAAGTCTTGAAATTAAGCATTGAAATTCGCAAATATATATATATATGGAACCCTCGATCTACCCCTGTAAGCTCAAAGAGATCGTGAATCAAGTAATATAAAATTAAGTAAATCAACATAAAGTTAAGTAAAAATGTCGTTAAGTAAAATTTCAACATGGAAAACTGAATCAATTTGCTTCCTCATATGTGATTGTAGCATTTACTTTTTCTTAACAGAGTACATGTCTCTACATTTGCGATATTAATAGTTGACGACACACAACAGTTAATGACTTTAAAATCGTTTTTTTTTTTTTAAGACCAGCATTTATTTCTTCTCTCGCCTTTCTCAATCTGTCATGCTTAGCTGGACGCGAGTGCGCTGGTCAAAAAAGACATTTAAGCAGAAAAAAAAAAAGAAAAGTGCAATGAAAGCACATATTTACATAATGGGAAAAGAAAACAGACTCCACTTCTTTCATTGCCTTAAGTGTGCCAGAACTGTCAAAATGTGCTGCGATCATCGTGCCTCTATAAAACAACAGCCAAAACTGATTTTTTTTCTTTTTTTTTTAATTCTCTGAAGTCGCTCCGTTTCCGGGATGTTTAAGACAAATACCGAATTTTTCAAAGGACAAATGACAAAACTGAAAGAAAAATGGAAAAAAGAGAGAGAGAGAGATCTCGAGGAAGAGAGAGAGAAGGTGTGCAACTAGAGCGTGGCCATCGAGACGTACGCAAGGCTTGCGAACGGTGTCAAGTAATGGCAATTGGGTCCGAGTCTAAGACTTTCGCACTTACGGCTTTTTTTGACCACTCGGCTGATGCGGCTGGGTAACGCAGGAGTTTGACCTTTCATGAACTGGTTCGCAGGCAATATGTTCAGAGATTGAACCTTTCTTGTATTATAAGTGTGCGGAATCAACATTTTGTACATAGATAAGTACAGCCACCCATGTGGTGTTCTGACTTTACCCTTTAACACGCAGTGTTCCCGGTCTGGGAACACCAAACTCTGACGTTTTGACTGTTTCCCGTCACGAAGAATAGATTGGATTTCTATAAAAATAGTGCCGGGTGACATAGCTCCACGAGAATCCTTTATTTTTGAGCACGTCCTTTCCCGTCAAAAATTTGGTCAGGATTATTTTGAACAGCACTGACATCTGCTGAAAAATGGAAGAATGCGAGAACAGCTGGATAGATTGCCCAATGCCTTTTTTGACGCAGCTGGCTGTGCCGCACAGCCAGCTGTCGTCAGAAAAGGGTCTCTCGATCTGTGGCACGCGATGAACGTTTCGATCGTCCGCCATCTTGCTGGTCGTTAAATCGAGCGATGGCAACTGCTGCCCTTTTTTCAGCATTGGGTTGGGAAAGGGTTGCGACTCAAAGGTAAGAAATATTCTGCCACGCCTTGGGCCCGGGTTCGAATCCCGGCTTGGGCATGGATGTAAAATTGCCCGTCCCTTCATAGGGGGTAATGCTGTCCGCCCACTGGGTGCCCTCAATAATAAAATGCCCACAATATCATCGGGCAGCTGTAGTGGACAGTGCCTAATCAGTAAGTGCCCGCCCGTTAAAAATAAAAATAAATAAAAGGATAAGCTCAAAATTAGAGAAAGGGTGCTGCAAACACGTATTAATTAATAATTATCTCTCAAACGATCACTTGTCTTTTTTGTATTAAAATTGTACGTTAAAATAGTTGCTTTCAAAGCAACTGATAGCTGAATGCACACAATTGTTTTATAGATAGTTTATACATTTATAGCTCATAATTGTTTAATAAATTTATGCACTTAAAACATTTTCATATAAATTTTTTTGTTTAAATTATTTAAAATATATTAAAAACAAATTTTATGGATGCTCTCAAAACAAATTATTTTTCCTTAATAATTTTGCTGTAAAGATCATTGTGTTTAAAAGAACTGAAGATCATCTGTACAAATAATAAATGGTAGGTCTATTAGTGAGATGCAGTTTTAAAAATTCTTTTTACTAGTTTTTTTTTCAAATATTTATTGCACTGCAATATAATTATATATAGGTTATTTTTTAAAAAACCATTATTTAAGCCTACATGTATATATTTTTAAATATGCGTGTATAGTATACACATATACGCGCACATATTTTGAAAACATTATTCATAAATTTTCTGTCGGTAAAATAATAAATGAATGATTTAGTGTACAGATCAAAACCAGTAATAAATGATTACAAAGGCAGAGAAGATTTCATTTTGACTAGTATGCATTAGAGATGAGTTCGGGCTCATTTTTTGAAGCCCGAGCCCGAGGACTTTTAATCCGAGCCCGCCCGAGCCCGAGCAATATTATTTAAGTCGAAGCCCGAGCCCGAAATTTCAGCTAAGATAAAAAAAATCCAATTAATCCATTGATAGTATACAATGAATTTTGCCGTTAATGCAAATTAAAGACAAATAGAGTCGCAAACTCTCAATGCACTTTCTAATTCTTTATATATCCATGTTTATCAAATAATGTCGGATCTCATAACTAACTAATCAATATAAGCCGCCGCGCCGTTCTGAAATATCCAAAGAGCTTAACGCACCTTCTAGGCGTCAGTGCCGCTATTTTTTTTTATAAGTACAGTCAACTCCGGTCATAGTGAACCCGGATATAGTGAACCATCGGCTATAGTGAACGCAAACCATTAGTGCCGATTCACACACAGTATCTCTATCCATCATGAAGACACTTGGGTTTTAGTGAACTTCGGATAGAGTGGACGAAATTGGATGGTCTGCAGAGGTTTACTATAACCGGAGTTGACTGTACTTTTATTTCCCTCGTGAATCACTTTTTAAAATATGTTTCAAGGAGTGTGTTCAATAAAGGAGAAATTTTTCACGAGCCCGAGCCCGAACGCAATTGTGAATTACAGAGCTCGAGCCCGGTTCGGGCCCGGTTTCGGGCTCGGGCTGAGCCCGCCTCATCTCTAGTATGCATGAGTTTTTGAATAATCATCTTTAAAAGCACGTGAATCTAAACGGTGATGAAAATTTTGTCATTTGATGCCTGTGAATGCACATCCGTTTATAACCCACGGTAAGGTTAATATATACATACAAAAAAAAAAAAAAAGTGCATCCGCGAACGATCGTTATGAAAGCATATCCGCCGTATAAAAGTGTAGGTATTATCGAGGTTAGGCTAAGAAAAGGGGGCGACCCCAGAGTGGATTTCTTTAGGTGCGGTCCTTCCATATGTGTTTAATCTTCGAACTTTTAAACCATCTATTCGGGTTATGGGGAGCAGTAGTTAATGGGCGTTTTATGTGGGGTAGTAATGCATTCTGAAGTTGCATATTGACCAAAATTGTTGGCCTAGGAACACGTTCGTGTGCTTTCATCGTGAGACGAGGATAGTAATGTTACCCGCATAAAACAGTCCGAACCTTAACTATAGTGACTTGTTCTTATGTGGAAATCGATGTGGACATTTCAGAAAATTCAACGGAAAAATATTCTTTTTTTTTTAAATATTTATATGGAAAAATCGCGTATACTGATTCAGAAAATACAGATGATTTTAAAGTACCGTATTATCTCCTCTAATATAACGCGATATCTCTTTTAATGATCATTTCCCGTTAAAAGCCCGACTCACGCTACATATAGGATTAAATATAGGTCTAAATATAGGATTTTATAGGAATTAGGATAGGAGGATTTATCTTGATGAAAAATTTCGGGGCAGCTTTATATTCGGGCTAATACGTCGATTTGTTTCAATTATTCAAAAGATACTCGGCGAATTTATAAAAATATTTTCTTGATTTATTTAATTTTTATTATATGTTACTGAATTTATGGATCTACAAATTCAGAGAGTACGTACGATTTTAGAATTGCATAAATTTATGGCGGAAAATAAGGCGTTTTGGAATTATTTACTAACAGTTTACATTACTTTATACCCAGTTCCATTCAGTTCCTTCCTTTTCCGTTATCATCTGATTTAATATTTAAAATCTTAGCTACTCTTAAGAAATTATATCATGCTTAAATTTATATATTATGTATTTATTCATTGTTTAATATTGGATTGTTATAATGGAATCTGAAAATATAGTTTATTTTAAAAATAATTTTAATGTGTGCAAATGTATTTTAGACAATCATTTTTGAGAGGTGAAATGATTCTGTTTCATCCATTTTATTGGAAATTCGACATGGTTCAATTGTCATACATTTGCCGTTGAGAAATCGAGCAGCGAAGCAAAGCGATAACAATTTGTTTAATCGGTCGGAAAAATCTAATGCTGATTTAATATTTTAATACCATTGGCTCGAACCATTCGATTAAACCAATTGCTTTTCTTTTTTGCCTAACAGTTTGAGTTTTGCTTGAGGCTGGATGGATGAAAACAACATACTTTTCTTTCAGCCTTATCTTCCTGAGAAACCAACTATCATCTTAAAAGCTACTGATATGATTTATTGAAGCTTAATATAGCACGCTTTTGGAGTATTAATTCACACGCTTAATCTGTGCTTCTTCGTTTTAATAATTTTTGCTTAAATCACGTGAGTATGGCTTGAAAGATGACGTTTCCTTTTGTGAAACTACAAAATTATAGGAAATGTTACTTTTAAAATTTAAGCATTTTACATATTCATCATTTATTATAAGCGTTACAGTCAAATTAAAATCGTTCAAAGCATTTTAATTGCGTTAATATTAAATACTAACGTCATATTTAATCACAGATTTAGAAATATTTCACATCTCTGAGTAAATGTGTTTTCTTAGAAGTTCAATATCATACTATTGTTTTCGAATATTGTATTAACCAACTGGACTAATATTTACAGAATTACTGCTATGTAATATTCTGAGATCAAAAAACGCGGGCCTTCCTTATTTACCGAAACAATGTCATTTTCCGGCATTCGACTAGCCAACAAATGAAATATTTTTAAGAATAACATTATCCGAATTTCATTAGTTTGATTTTTATAAAGGCCAAAAATTTTACTGTGAGCATAAATTCAATGCAAATTACAAATTCAGAAAGTCATAAAATGAGAACATAGATAAACTTTTGATATAAATGACTTTTTGACTAACTTTTGAAATATGATAAACTTTTCAACAAAAACCTTTTATCGCGCAGTCCCTTTTAATAATTTTATTTAGGTATGGTATACATGCTGTTGGAATCGATAATTTATCAACTGTACTGATCAAAGTATTACTTGGCTTTATTGGAAGGTTTCTGTGTTCTTTGATCCATAAAGTGCTTGTTTCCGAATGGTCTTTTTACGTAACTCTATATTGATAAAACTCATAATATTTTTGCATAGAAAATTCCACATCATTTTACCCATCCAAATTTCATAATGAGTTGTATTTTTCATTAACAAAGTCAACATATCTTTTGAATCAAAGAAAGTAAACATTTGGTGTCGATTATTATATTGAAATGAAGATATTTCGGAATTTTTCTATGTAAATACACGTTATAGTTTAATTAAAAAACCGTAATCACACATAATTATGAAACTATAATTGATGTATACGAAAATTTGGTCCATTTTGCGACCCCTTAACAAAATTACAATCGAGTAAAACGCCCCCTTCACATAAATGCAGTCTATTAAAACGGCACTTCATTGGCATTTTACGAAATATTTTAATCTGTTTTATCAATTATTTTAACAGAAAGAAGTGACTTTTATATAAAAGTTACATGAAAATTCACAAAAATAAGTGTTTAGATTCACAAAATTACGTATTTAAATTCACAAAATAACCAATTTTCACAAAAATGGGAGGACCCCTAAAACTACAAAGTCACATGTCTTTATAAATAATCATTCATTTTCTGGATATCAACTCAGGAATGTAAGAAAGCCCAAACTAACCTAAGCTGTTAGTTCCTATTCTACCTGAAAGGACCTGCTGCTTTGCCAAAAAGTCGTTTTCTAACTCTCAGAGGCCGGTCATGCAGCTGCTGTCTGACTTTCTCCGTGCAGTGGTCATCTTTAATTTTCTCACCCTCCCTGTTTTCTCTTGACCTCTTATATGTAGGCTAGGCTACCCTTTCATTACTAAAAAGCAGAAAAACAACATTCTCACCCTTATTTAGGATCTCTGAAGACTAATAATCCCATTCATGAGCTAGACCGGAACTTTTATGGTCAAACCAAGTTGTAACTTCTGACTCTTCCTGATTGACTGCTGAATGTAAAGTATTCTGCGTACTGGATAAAGGGTTTTTTTCTTTTCTGCGCAACGCTGCTAAAGACAGTTTCACACAATTTATAGAAGATAATATTTCAAGTTAAAAATGATTTTAAATGAGTGATGCGTTGTTAAAAATGAAGTACTTAAAAGTGAGTACTTTGATGTACTCGCACTTTTTAAGTACATTTGCATCATAAATGAGTACATTGTGTGCTTAAAAATAAATTCAAGTTCTAAAAATGAGTATACATGCTGCTTAAATTTAAGAGTAAAAAAACTCGGAACTGTTACAAGATGACGAAGTACTCTGAAATGAGTACAAATTGCTTATTTCTAAGTACCTCGTTCTTACAGTATTATAGTTACTAATTCTATAAGACTCAGATTAACTATTATTATTATTATTTCTTTTTTCGCAGATTCTATTCGTCTATATAATGTTGGATATAAACGAAAATCGTTACGATTTTCTGAAACAACTATTTAGAAAGAATTTTAATTTATATTTCATTGTTTTTATTGAAGTGTTTTAACATCATGATAGACAAAGAATTTCAGAAATAGTTTGTAACCTTTATATTTTCGTTTACAGAATCCCACTAATTGATACTCTTTGATAGTTAATCACGGGGCTTACTAAAGACAGCAAATAGAGATTTCTCTTATCATGTTTAAGAACTTATTTAAATAAACTAGTTCTGTCTCCAGAACAAGAAGGTTTTTATAAATGTACAAGTTAAGAATAAAAAGACATGAAATTTAAGAATCAGAAGCCAAATATGCTTCTTTAAAATTTTAATGCTTCTCTGAGAGAACACTTAACTTAAAGTATTCAAAATGTTGTAATTTGTATTGCGATACCTCAAAGTCAGGAAAAATATTGTAATAGTGACGCAGCTTGGTGATATGGCCTAATACAGTGGTGCGCAAACTATTTTCATATGCGACCCCCCATTCTGTGTAAAATTTTGTCGTGACTCCTGGATAGACAGTAGACATTTTGTTTAATTGACAACGAAGTTACATTGAAATTCTTTCTGGGATTTACTCTTACAGCGTGGTTTTAAAAGAGTGTCTTGGCGTCATCGATTGAAATAACGCCTAGCGCACCAAACTTATAAACCATCATAAAAATGTTATAAAATTTGTAACATCATAAAAATCAGTTAATGAATCAACACATAATTTTATGAAACAATGCTTTATTTATGCATATGGATATCAATAATTTTTAATGAAAACTGCTTTTAAAAATCTTTACATCATAAAAAGTCAATGTGAAGTATACTCTTGCAAAGAGCTTATGATTGCTTCTATGTTCGGATCTGTATTGGAAATCGCAAACCGCAAGTCCACCTCTGGATCCAATCGAGATCGATATTTTGTTTTAATGGAAACTAATTTTGAAAAGCCGGATTCACATGAGCAGGGACAGATTTACGGCGGGGCATTCGAGGCACGTGCCCTGGGTCCCCGATTTTTAGGGGCCCCCAAAACCTTTATGTTATCATAATAGCTACTAAAATTATCTCTCAAGAGTAAAATTTCTGATTACTTACTTCATATCATCACAAATATTCAAAATTTTTAATTTCATGTAACTTGTAATGTTAAAAATTATGCATTCGATTCTATATTCAATAAATTCGATAGGACATCTCAGCATGCTCCTCCTCTTATCGTTTCTAAGATGTGTGACGACTGTAAATACCCATAAAAACATTTCAAAATTGAAAAATTCACATAAGTGGTATTTGTCGTGACATTTTACTGATTTGTAAATGTTTACATATGGTTAACTTATGAATGATAATTGGTTTTAATGTAATTTAATTAAGTAATATTCTATGGAAAATTTTTGTGCAGGGGGCCCCAAAAGTATCTGTGCCCTTTGCCCCGAGGTGTAGGTCCCTGCACATGAGTAGGTCGATGCAAACTGAATCAAAATATTGATTGCCTTTATTTTCAAATCAGTATATTAACTGTTCTTTTACATTTAAAGGGATATTGGAATTAATAATATCAAACGGAAATGGATCACGGATCCAACCTAATTCATTTTGTGGAAATTTTTCGAACCTTATATTAGTTATAGGTGGAAGTAAGCAGCCGATACCGCAGATCACTATACATGATAACGGGGTTTTGAAGCCCCGTGATAGCGATCGCGAATATCGCGCTCGTAAAATAATAATTGTCAGTTTTTTTCTCTTGTGTTACTCTCGTTCTTTGAAATGAATAATTGTAGATATTTCATAAATTTGAATTTCTTTGAATTTGGCGACCCCCAAAAATTTTCTCGCGACCCCCAGTTTGCGCACCGCTGGCCTAATGCACAGTGTGTCCCCATAACTATCTAAACAAACTTTAAGGAGAGGTATGGCGCCATAATAAGGATTCAGAATCGCATAGCAATGTTACGGGGCTACGGGGTAACGCCAGCTACGGGACCGTCACGCCAGCTACGGGGTCGTCTTCCCGTAGCTGGTAATCACTGTGGAAAAAGTTCTGATATAATAGTGAAAATTCTTCGACTATTGTTGGTCAAGGGCTAATGCATCTTTCATAGAAAACACATTAATGAAATTGATAGTTTAAAAAATTCTCTTTCAATTCGTGGAGGAAGTTTTTGGAGAAAATACATTGTTAATAAAACTTAGTTAAGAATTTAGACAAACACTTCACAATTGATTATTAACCCTTTAAGGCGCAGTGATCCCGCTCTGGGAACACCCAACTCTGACGTTTTGACTGCTGCCAGTCACGAAGAATAGATTTGATTTCTATAAAAATAGTTGCGGGTGACATAGCTCCATGAGGATCCTTTACTTTTTAGTACGTCATTTCCCGTAAAAAAATGGTCACGATTATTTTTAACAGCACTGACATCTGCTGAAAAATGGAAGAATGCGAAGAACAGCTGGATAGATTGCCCAATGCTGAAAAAAAGGCAGCCGTTGCCATCGCTCGACTTAACGACCAGCAAGAGGGCGGACGATCGAAACGTTCATCGCGTGCCACAGATCTAGAGACCGTTTTCTGACGCAGCTGGCTGTGCCCGGCACAGCCAGCTGCGTCAGAAAACGGTCTCTAGATCTGTGGCACGCGATGAACGTTTCGATCGTCCGCCCTCTTGCTGGTCGTTAAGTCGAGCGATGGCAACGGCTGCCCTTTTTTCAGCATTGGGAAAGGGTTGCACCTCAAAGGGTTAACAGGTAGTTGAAAACGGCGTTTTCGACCAACTAAGAGGCGTAAAGACTTTTCTTTAATGCTTCCTGCATTATATTTTAAGCTACAAACTGCCTGCTAAATCTCTATTTCTGAAACAGAAACTGCTTTTCAACTAATCTGAAGCTAATATTCTTAACTGGTTTTAACATGTCTGAGCAATTATACAGCCGACTTCTCTGTTCTTACATTTCCAGCCATTGGAAAAAGAAATGCTTTTTAACCTATTGACCCATTATCTACGGATCTTCATTAAGAAGTCTTTAACCAATCAAAATATAATAGCAAAATAAGAAAAAAGCAATACAAAATTGAATCTCTCATTTCTTCCGAGTATTATCTTACAGTTGGGCGTGATTAGTGCAAGACAATGTAAATTATGTAATGATACAAGCGAAAAAACCGATGTCTATTGTTTTTCCGTTTTACAGAGAGGTTCTCTTTAACAATATAAACATGCTTTAAAATGTATGATTTAGTATTTGGGTTGCATAGTCCCGTCTTGCTTAGGGATGTCACGGGTTTATTCATTTAGCTTCATGCACTTGAAAAGTGGTCACACCCGTTTACTTTTGAGGTATTTAGGATTATGGATCTAATAACTGTTACCTTGTTTGCGTTATTAATTTTATTTTTCCATTGTTCGAAAGAATTTCTTTATTTGCTTATCTGCTTCAAATATATTCTCGTTTATAGTATTTTAGTGAAAATTCTAAGACATTTATTCTCATTTACGTTACATACAGAGCGCATATCCCAATATACAGTGCGCCCGCCAAAGTCCGTTGTCACCCCAATAATTCCTGAACGGTGGAGAGTCTAGGTATAGTAAAGTTGCCATGCGTTATGCAAAAAATCGATTACAGCGCCACCTGGCGGCTAAGTTTGGTGTTAGCTTTCTTATTTCAAAAACCGTACCAGATACGGGAAAAAAGTCATATTGAAGCCGTAAAGACGTATATTACTGATACTTTTGCCAGCATGTCACTAGCCATCATGGGCGCCGGCAGCATAGGGAAAGAGGGGGCAATGCCACCTCTGGATTTTTGTATGCAGTGTTTTCCCTTGCTTTTTTGCTCTTTCCAGCATGGTAACCATACGTTAAAGTAGTCTTTGCCCCCCCTTGAGTAGTCTTTGCCCTTCCCTGGAGTAGTCTTTGCCCCCTCCCTGGGAAATATTCTGCAGGCGTCCATGCTAGCCATACTGTACAACTTTCAATAGGAATTTCAGACCAGCCTCCTGATGTGTATTGTTGCTGACGGAAAATGCTTTTAGCATGAAGAATAAATGAACTTAATATCTGGTAGTGCAGTTTTGGTAAATTAGACTAAACAAATGCCCCCCCTCCAAAAAAAAAAAATAAGTTTTATGCCTCCCATACCTAACATTGTAGTGCGAATTAATGAACATCATGTGCAAATTAAGTTTCTTTTCTTTGTTTTTTCTAAATCGAAATGCTGAAAAACTTTGTGATTGACTTTTTTCCCCAATCTCAGATCGTTCTTGAGATAAGAACGCTATAAAGGGTTTCCTTGCACAGCCCATGGCAACTTTACTATACCTAGACAACTACTTTTATTGCTATAGATCTTGCCGTTCAGAAATTTCTGAGATGACAACTGACTTTAACGAACACATTGTATAAGCGTCATTCCGCTTTATTCACTGATCTTTTAAATTTCACTTGTGCAAAGAATGAAAAGATATGTATAAATTTTATATGATTGCTTAATGTGAAATAAGAGCTTGCTGTGTTTTGTTACAGGACTAGTCTTGTTATTTCATCGCAAATAGCTTTCAGCCGTGATAGATAAAGTTTCTGTTGCTCAGTTCCTAAAATACTTCAGATTAGCCCTAACTTTAGATCTAAAGTACCTTGTAAAATATTTAATATGCATAAATTTGTTCGAAAAAAAAATTTTTTTACATTTGACTGCAAAATCCAACTTCTTGAAGAACTTTAGTTTCAAACCTATGAGATTAAAACTTAATTTCAGAACTTGATAAATTCTTAAATACTTTCATATTAGAATCTCTCTTTAGAAATAAAGTAATTTATAAAATATTTCACCTACACCAATATGTTCTGAAATAATTTATTTCTACATTTGACTGCCAGAACTCTTTTCACTTCTTACATTTTAGTTGTGAAACGGTGAGATTTATCATTCTATAGTAACGAATGAATTTAGATCTATCGAAATAGTTATTGTTTTACATTCACTCTTTGCGTGTTAGTTCATACGTGCAAAATTACAATATTTTGTGTGCATTTTAGCCCTGGCGACAATTTACGTTACTGTTTGGAAATCAGTATGCTGAATTTATATTTTTGAATTTCTGTATGTAGATATTGCGTTGTTTTCGTCATCACCAAGGTACATATATTTAAGACAACATAAAAAATTATCACCCATTCTGTACTGGTATACAAAAGGTTTTTTTTTTTTTTATCAATTTCAGATCTTTTAAAAATTATGTTTTTAATATTTCAAAAGACTCGGTACATGCACTAATTTACATTAACCCCCACTAAATGAATCGCCTTGCACTGGATTCTTTTTGCTCTTATTATTGAAATGATTGCGCCTGTGTAGAAGCAACAGGTTACACGTGGGAAGACTGGAAGACATTTCTGAGTCTGTACAGCCCCCGCAAGAACGAACAGGTTTTTGGAGGGAAATTAAAAATCCAGATTTTCGAATCAAAACTTCTAGTGATCGCTCATTAGCATTTGCGTAGTAAGAATTATAAAATCCCTAATGGAAGGACTTTGCTTTTACTACGACAAAAGAAAAAATCCCTAAATTTCAGTACTCTGGTTTTTATTGGATAGCTCATAAGCTTGAATATCTATTCCATTCACTCTATTTTAACCCCTTAATCTTCGCTCCCGTCAAAATCACGGGCTAAGCTTTCTCCCTCTATTTCTCGTGCCCGTCAAATTTCCGGGCAATACTGTTCAAAAAAATACGCCAGAAAGATAAGAGCGTTCCAATTCTGATGCACGGATTTTTTTTGTAATAGACTGCTGGCCACCCAAATTGCAACACCAAGAAAAACAAGAGCTATCACAACAAAATTTATTGTGTAGATAACATGTTGACCAAGTAACAAATGATTAAATTTACAGCATTCTATGAAGCGTGGTTCCTGCCAAAATCAGTACCCAGAGTAGCCGCCGTTGTTGGAGATCACAGCTGCCACACGCCTCGGCATTGATTCAAAGAGACTTTGAATGTGTTCTTGGGGTACAGCAGACCAAGCAGCTTCCACACGTTGCCAAAGTTGATCTGGTGTGACAGCTGGGGATGAACTCTGGGTCAGTCGTTGAGCAACCATGGACCACATGTTTTCTATCGGCGAAAGATCCGGAGAGCGCGCCGGCCAGGGAAGCAATTCAATCTGGTGATTGACGAAGAACCCTTGGACAATGCGTGCCACGTGTGGCCGTGCATTATCCTGCTGAAATATGGCTGTTGGCAAGCCCTGAAGGTAAGAAAGGACAACTGGCTCCAACACCTCGGAGATGTAGCGCTGGCTGGTTAAAGTACCGGCAATGCGTACTAGAGGAGTGCGAGAGAGATATCCGATACCGCCCCATACCATAATACCCGGTGCAGGACCAGTGTGACGGTGCATAATGCAGCTGTTCAGCATCCTCTCTCCACGGTGTCTCCAGACTCGAATCCGACCGTCGTGGTGTTGCATACAGAAGCGTGACTCGTCAGTAAAGAGAATTTCATTCCATTCTGTCGTCCACATCCTTCTTTCATCGCACCATTGGCGGCGGAGACGTCTGTGGTTCCGCGTCAGAGGTAGACAAAGCAACGGACGTCTTGCGGACAGACCATTCTGCTGTAAACGACGTCGAATGGTACGCGCAGACACTGGATGATGCGTTACAGACTGAATCTGCTGTGATATGGTTCGTGATGTGACTGAGCGGTCCGTCACTGCCATGCGTACAATCTGCCTGTCATCACGTGACGTGGTGCACTGAGGTCGATGCGGTCGATCACGTCTGTCCGTCGTACCCTCCTGCACCCAACGATCACATATCCGCATCACAGTTGTTTGGTTTCGTCCAATACGACGACCGATTTCCCTGAAAGATAACCCACAATCTCGGTATGCCACTATCCTTCCTCTGTCAAACTCGGATACTTGATCAAAAGATGATCGTTGTTTCCTACGAGGCATAATTTATCGTTTTTTTGAAAAAAAAGCAAGAAAAACACAATTGCTGTACTTGAAACCGTCGAAATCTCCAAGCCTTAAATAGCGCTTTGAGGTGGCGCCACAGGCGCGCTTGATGTGCGTCTGCGCTGAAATTCTAATCATTTGCATATCTCACCTCAGCTAATGCATGTTGTAAATTTCATATTATTTGCATGCTTCCTTCAGGGTGTTGCATTTACGATGGCCAGCAGTGTATATAATTTTACACAACAGATGACAATACCAGAGTATTTTTAACTTAATTCGGAGATAGTTTATTTTTAAATACATGGTAGCAGTACTCAAACACACGTGTATTTGTGATATGCATTATGCAATCTTAGCTTACTTTTTTTTTTAAATTTATGTTCAAAGAAAATTTTAGAAATGTTTACTTATTTTACGTAGTAAGTTTAATAAAACTTTCTAGTGTTTAAAACATATATTTTTAATGATTCCCTGCTTACTACAAAACACACATTCAGTCACAATGACCCTGAATGTTGGCTTTTCCTAAAAATTATTTTTTTTTTCTCTAGTGCTTAAAATGTCCAAAACCTTAAAATGAATAAATGAATAATATATGCACTTGTTTTATACAATTTTCTGGAATAAAAGAAATAAGCACTTTTATGACCGTTTTCTTGAAAATAATACGACGGTTAAGGGGTTAAAAACTGTGCCTCTCTCTTATGGCCATCTTTTGAAAAAAAAAAACTTCCTGTGTACATCCAAATTAGCTATGACGACCGTTGAGTAACTGGAAACAGAAATAAATCTAACCGCAGAGTATGAAGAAGTCGTGGATGCATTTACTTTATATCTGCACAGAGGGGGGGGGGGGGGAATTATAACTTATAAAGTGCGTGGGAACCCAAAGCGCAAGCACCTTTTTAGGGGGGGTTGCTAAAGGGTATTGGCGTGGGCAACATCAGGACGTTGACACACCTTTGTAGGCCAATCTGGACAGGTATCTTGCTTTTTTTTTTTTTTTAACTTCTTGGTCTTGTTTTGTTATTCAACTCTGATGAATCATTTCATTGGATGTTTATTTACAGATAATCCATTATCACTTCTTCACGTTTTAACGTTTGCTTTGCTCAAAGGATGATGAAATTACAAAAAGCGCTGAGAAATTCGCTGCTACAAAAGAAAAATATTTTTTCTGCTACCATTTTGCTACCAAAATTTAAAAATGTGTTTTTAATTTCCGCCTGTCATATAACTACACGAATCACAGAAAAAAAAGCTCCTTGGATGAAAGTGCACCAACAGAAAAATTTCACTGTAGCAAACGTTGTAGGGGGGGGGGAGGGGGGGAGGGGGGGAGGTGTCAATTTCTAACAAAAAATTAACATCTTCGATACTGTACGCTTTTTCCTGCCTCCCTGAATATTACATGCACTAGGAAAATCTAGCTATTTTAAACAAATAATTCGCTGCATTTTCCTGAAAAGAAAAAAAAAGTTTAGTAAATTAAGAAAATTAAATCACGAACAATATTTAAACGAAAATAATTATATGGCTAAACAGCTTACGGAAGGCGCTTCGCTAAGTCTTTATAAATCATGTCTACTCAATGCCACTACCCTTTTTTGACGCACCTGTCTGTGCCACACAGCCAGCTGTCGTCAGAAAAGGGTCTCTAGATCTGCGGCACGCGATGAACGTTTCGATCGTCCGCCCTCTTGCTGGTCGTTCAGTCGAGCGATGGCAACGGCTGCCCTTTTTTTCAGCATTGGTAAAGGGTTGCGCCTCAAAGGGTTAAGAAAACAACAGTACCGCCTGCTTAATTTTTACAGATACCAGAATCTGTCGAATGTGCATTTGAGCTTGTAATGGAACAGTGAAATATAAATCGTAACTTCTGCCTTTAACCATTCATTATTAAATAGGCCAATTAAATTCTTCATTTGGTGTCAATTTTTAATATGTTTACAAGGCTCTTAGGAGCTGTTTTCTATTCTATTCATTTTATTTAGTTTTTACTTGTTCTTGACCTGGATACTGGTCAATCGGGTTACGCAGTTTTTAAAGGAAAGGGATGCCAGAAGATGATTGGGGGAAAAAAGTTATGATACGACCAGAAAAAAAAGAAAGCATACTATTTATTTTATTTTTTTGTTTGTGTGTGTGTGCAATACATATATTATTCATGGACATTGAATGTTGGAAAGTGTGCCATTGATGATACATGAGCTGTGAACTGCTCGTTATAAAATCAGGTTGTTTACTGGCACTCTAGTTACCATATTCGAATTTCCAAATTACTCTGTGCTTCTCAATGAAGTAATACGTGGTTTGTACGTGATTTGTACGTAAACGGTATTTAAAATTTTTCATCGTGGTGCCAGAGCAGGTTTTTTTGTTTCATAATGATTTTATTAGTAATTTTCTATTCAATTAAAAGCATTAAGGAAAATTTATTTAGACAATTTAAAAACAGCGATAACATTTTGTTATTTTCCCTGTACAATTTTTGCATGTTTATTTTTGTATTTTTCGTGCAGAGTTTGTTCGATTCAAAAATGAATATCAAACTCTTTTACAAATTAGACTTTTAGCTTTCAAAACGTGCCATTAATTACATAAAAAGAGAGTTTATCAAATGATATAATGTCATGACTTAAATCAAATGATTGATTACGCAGATGCCAGCATTAATAGATGAAAAATGTTTTAGAAGCAACATGGATGAAGTCAACAAAGAAAACCTGTTTCCAATGATAAGATAGGAAACTTGGATTTTTCTATTTTAATACTATTTAATATGAAGAAAAGAATTATTAATTGCCATTTATAAGATCAAATATTGTAGATTTCATCCTGATTTATTTAAAACTTTTGCAGCATGTAACTGCGATTTATAATCAACAGTTTTGAAAATACAATAAGTAACATGTTCATCTACTACTTTCAATCTTCGTTTAAACAGCGTTCGATTTTATTATTTGTAAAAGGTAAATCGAAGAAATATAATGTCCACTTCTACTGTAAATCAATCAAGTGATCAGTAAAATATCGCATTGCATTAATTAGAGAAACTGTTATTATAGGTGTAAAAATAAACAATAATAAACAATAACAATAAAATAATATATATTAGGTGCTCATTATAAAAAAAATGCAACTAAATAATTTAAATAATTTATTTAGATATATCTTTACTGTAAAAGTAGAAAATAAATATAGTGTTCCAAATGATGAAATCATGACATTGGAATATTCATAGTTATTTTATCACTGACGAGATGTATTATGCGTGACCTACCTCCCCCACTTTCCTTTGACTTCCTAAAGATAATTAGAAGGTCATTTCTTTTTGGAAACTAATGGGAAAATCTTAGATTTTATTTTTGAAAATCCGAGTCTTGTGTTTTAACTTAATAAACTAGTCTCCAAGTGTGTTGGCATAGTTTAAAAAAGAGATAAAATAGATTATCATTCCTTTTTACACGAATGTAACTCGCAAAAATTTACCCACTCTTTGAATAGCACCAGATTTTTAAATTTCGTTTTGATCTTAGACAGATAGCTAGATATAGGCCGATTAATACGCATCTATATTAATCTGGTTTGTCAATTCAGTCAATAAATAATGTGACAAAACACTGATACTTGGTAACGTTTTTATTCCATTATTATTATTTACTGAAATAAGTTCTATATTTCGGTTTGGACCTTTAAAAGTTATTACTTTAACCCTCTCTCTCTTTTGTTCTATAAATATTTTTGTAGAAAGTTTGTTAATGTATTATTAAAATTTTCAGTTTTATTATTATTACTATTTACGTATAGTTAGTTGTAATATTTAAATAAATTACACGAATTCTAAAATCCTATTTCATTAACTTGTTAATTACTATTACAGAACTATTGCAGTAGAATTGAATCCAAAAGTTTATCAAGAATATAGAATCGGTCAGTAACACTACCAAATGATTAACTCTGTAGGTGTTAGAACTGATAAGTTTCTTAGAACTGAATTATATTAACCCTTTAACGCGCAGCGTTCCCGCTCTGGGAACACCCAACTCTGACGTTTTGACTGTTGCCAGTCACGAAGAATAGATTGGATTTCTATAAAAACAGTTGCGGGTGACAGAGCTCCACCTTTACTTTTTAGCACGTCATTTCCCGTAAAAAAGATTGTCACGATTCTTTTGAACAGCACTGACATCTGCTGAAAAATGGAAGAATGCGAGAACAGCTGGATAGATGGCCCCATGCTGAAAAAAGGGCAGCCGTTGCCATCGCTCGACTGAACGACCCGCAAGAGGGCGGACGATCGAAACGTTCATCGCGTGCCACAGATCTAGAGACCCTTTTTTGACGACAGCTGGCTGTGCCGGCACTAAGGGTCTCTAGATCTGTGGCACGCGATGAACGTTTCGATCGTAAGCCCTCTTGCGGGTCGTTCAGTCGAGCGATGGCAACGGCTGCCCTTTTTTCAGCACTGGGAAAGGGTTGTGCCTCAAAGGGTTAGCGATCACAATTGAATATACATTGCTTAATTTGCGATTTCTCTAATTTAACTAAATGTGATGTTTTAATTATAGCATGCGCAGTCTGTCAATTCGTTGAAAAATGTTGTTTAGCTCTAGCTCGAGCTCGTAAAATTTCACGAGCTCGTTTAGTTCCCACACCTATGTCGGAGGGAATCTCTGCCCTTCAACCTCGATCTCTTTAGCTCGAGGTACACTCTGAGTCATCACGCAAACACTTTATCTACATCTAATTGAATGCTACTACTGTAGCATGGGTACACTAAGGGCTGAATCCGGAGTCTTCTGCGATAATTTGAGCAACGGCATCGGACAAAAAGGTAGGAAGGCAGCACGGTGTCTGTCTTGAATCGGTGTCCAGTTTGTCTAGCTGCAGGCTAAGCTTGTTTTTCTCTGTACACATCCGACCAAAGGAGAGGGTCTGTTTCCATCCCATAATTGACGTTTGTCACATCCACCAAGAGAAGAACTAAAAAAAAAAAAAAAGAGCGAATAAAGAATATCAGAAATCACCCGAATGAATGGTCAGGGGAGAGAGATAGAAAAACAAAAAAACAGCATATCTCTTATCTTAATCGTTCTCATAATAAAATTCCCAATGGTAATAATAAAATGCTGCATGATCAAGAAAAAGGAATCGCATCCCAGTATTAGTATGGGCATCGCGTATTTCAGTTTTCCTCGTGGACGCTAAACTATATAATTAAGCAGGCGCTCTGCTTGGTGGAAATCATAGGTATATGTTAAGTTTCCCAAGGGATACCAAAACCAACTCTCGTTTAGGAAGGGGAGGGTTTCTTTCATGGCACTTTCAAAACGGACTTCTCACGATTTCTGGGTAGGTCTCTGATCTTCTGATTCTTGGGTATGTTTTTTTTTTTCTGGTTATGTATGTGCATATATCTAGGGCAGAAAATTAGACCGCCGCCGACTTCCAGCACTCATTAAGGGGAATTTTTGCTTCTGGAGATCCATTTGAATATCTAGTGTGTGAATGGGCTGCCAATTAGATTCTGTTTGTTTATCTGCAGATTGGCCTCTTAATGTGGGATGCGAAGCGTAATTATTGGCGAGTTTGGAAAGGCGTTTCGAGAGGCACCAACTTTCACGTGGGGTGTTGCTTTCGGGGAAAGTAATGTGCTTTTTATTCTGAGGCAGTTTTTTGCTTGGTAGCTGCCTTATTTTAATAATTACGACTGTGCGTCATTAACGCTTTCTTGCTTACATGGGCAAGTCTGGTGGCCACCCTGAGCGATCACTGTTTACATATGTCTTAACTACTTCGCTTATAAATGATAATAAAAAAAAAATTACAAAGTACTAACATAATGAATTTGAATGAAGCATAATACGTTTTGCTGGAATGGAATAAAATGAATACACAAGCCAAAAGATGCATAATCAGATTGCGAGTGATGATTTTGTAAGTGACCATTTTAAGGTATAATTTTTGTACAATATGTTTTCTGAATCTGAGAAGTAATTAATATATATATATATATATATAACTAGGCTGTTCGAGCCTCGTCAGGGGGTAGACCCCTGAACCCCCCTCATTTTTTAGCTTCATGATTGCCATATTAAAACGATATCAATGGACTATGTCTTTTTATCTCGCATCTTCCGAGTATTTCGCCTGGTAACGCTATGCTGAAATTTTTAGGATTGTAACCTATTGATAGAAAAATACATGGGATGGCTGTTCTACAGCTTACGAAATAGTGTAACAATAGATTACAGCTGTTGTGAACGAATAGTATTTAAATATTTGTAAAAAATACATGGGATGCATATTCTAGAGCTTACGAAATAGTGTAACAATAGATTAAAGCTGTTGTGAACTAACGGTATTTAAGTATATGTAAAATTATGTCGCATACTTTTATGTCGCATTTTTGGGACAATTTTCCATAAAGGGGATGAGAGATAAAATGACATAGTCATTAATAAACTTAGGTCTCATTTGCTTTGAACTGTTAATTTCCTTTAGTCACAAAGAAGTGTTGGCAGAAATTTCGCTTTCTGTATCCGTTATGCTGCTTGAAATTAATCACTGTCAACTACCATTGAACTATGTTGGGCTATAGCAAGGAATTACAAAATCTGCCCTGAAAGCAACGATAGGTACTAAAAGAGAATATTTTCCTTTCGTCTTAGGGACGAAAGGTTGCAACATGTTTATTTTGCGTTGAGTTTATGCACAAATATTGCATTGAAAAAAGTTTTGCCGTATTGTCGATTCATTCGACATAATTAATACTTTTGTTTAACTAATCCTAAGTGTAATGAAAGTGCTTTGCTGGCCTTCCTCTCTGCCCCCCCTCGCAATAATCAGCGGGTGGTGACGCCTGTGATATAATTTACATTTGTTAAGCAAAGCAGCAACCACTTAATTCATTCCATTTCACAGACCCATGAACGCAAAACGTCTTTGTTTCAAAATGCATTTTCACTCTGACAATTCTCAGGAATATTGTTACGCATTGTAAACAAAGTTTTGAAACTGTGTGTAAAGACAAATCTTAGTATACTGGTTTTTCTTCCCAGATTTGTACGTAATTACATGAGAAAATTCCATTTCATAGTTACACATGGATAAAAATCTTAAGAGTGAAATATGTTTCCTGATAAATATTGTTCTGTTTACTTATTAATACTCTCTTAAAAGTATCTCTAAGCTCGTATAGAATCGTTAAATGCAATGTTTAAGAAGTAAAAAGAATTGTGTGATTATAAATTACCGAATTTTATCCTAATAGTTATTGATCATTTCAGAATTATTTTAAAATAAATTTCTTCACTAACCCACTAACTACAAAAAAAACCACTCAAAATATTGGTGTTAAATGATAAAATAAATAAAAATGTGAAAAAAGCACACATAGAATGTTACTTATAAGATGTTACGATCGTTTCGACAAAAAAGAATTTTTTGGTCGAAAAAATTGTAACATCTTATAAGTAACATTTTCTGTGTGTGTGTGTGTGTGTGTTTCACAAAGTTTATATTTATTTTAACCCACTAACTACCATGTTTTATATTCTGTAAATATATTCACAATTCTCAGTTATTCCTTTTTTAAAGCACATTTGTTTAATCAGGTCCCTCCCTCCTCCCCCGCAATAATTTTCTGTTGTTGGCTGAGGCTTGTAATCTTTTACGAAATATTGACGAAATATGATTACGAAATAATGAAACTAAAAAATTAGGGGGGGCCTCCCCCTGACGAGACTCGAACAGCCGAGTTTTATATATTATTGCCATATTAAAACGATATTAATTGGCAGTGACATTTTATCTCTCGTGTATTTCTCTTGGCAACCCTATGTTGAAATTTTTAGGATGGTAACCTCTTTACAGAAAAATACATGGGATGCCTATTCTACAGCTTACGAAATATTGTAACTATAGATTAAAACTGTTGTGAACTAATAGTATTTAAATATATGTAAAACTATGTTGCATACTTTTGTGTCGCTTTTTTATGTCTCATTTTTGGGACACATTTTTCATACAATTTTCAATAAAGGGGGTGAGAGATAAAGTGACATAGTCATTAATATATTGTAAAGTCATGAAGTATATTTTTAGTGCAATTTCGATGTACTTGAGTTTACCTATGATTGCTTCCAGACGGAAATTCTTTTTGTAACCTTATTGCTCAAAATAACTTTTCACGATGACTCTCCTTAAACTGTAGTCATAAAACACAGGAAAACATTCCTCTACAGCTACCGAAACGTTATTCGTCTCCCACTTCAAGCTTCAAGGTCCCAGTCGTTATTGATTTCTGATCAACCGGTGTATGATTGCTGATGGATGTTATCCCCGATAGCGTGGAAATCGCATCAGTATATAGTAAACCGTTCGCAACCACTCCAATGGTTGAATGAATGCATTATGCACTGAGATTATCTCCCTTTATTGTGTGTACAGAAAAATACAAGCTGTCCGAAGAACTGTAATTAAAGCACAAAATGTCGCGTGATGACTTCTTTTCCCATTGCTCAAGAGACCTGGTTAGAAAGTGAAACTGTTTGATTCAAACGTAACTCCTTTTGTACTGGTCAAGCCTCTTGCGTCCATCATTAAAAAATGCCTGCGTTGTGTGCCATTGAAGAAAAACTGCAGGTACGCACTTTTCATTCTGACCCTCATTTGCTTCTATTGTTCTTAGTTTTTTACCAATCACTCACGCATCCGGTCTTGCTCAAGCGACGAGCTGAGGGGTGTGAATGCATATACATATGTTTTAACCCTCTAACGTGCAGTGTTCCCGCTCTAGGAACACCATACTATGACGTTTTGACTGTTGCCAGTCGCGAAGAATAGATTGGATTTCTATCAAAAAAGTGGCGGGTGACAGATCTCCACGAGAATCCTTTACTTTTGAGCACGTCCTTTCCCGTCAAAAAAGGGTCACGATTCTTTTGAACGGCACTGACATCTGTTGAAAAATGAAAGAATGCGAGAACAGCTGGATAGATGGCCCCAGGCTGTAAAAAGGGCAACCGTTGCTGAACGACCCCGCAAGAGGGCGGACGATCGAAACGTTCATCGCGTGCCACAGATCGAGACCCTTCTTTGACGACAGCTGGCTGTGTTGCCCAATGATGAAAAAAGGGCAGCTGTTACAGCCGGCTGCGTCAAAAAAGGGTCTCTCGATCTGTGGCCCGCGATGAACGTATCGATCGTCCGCCCTCTTGCTGGTCGTTAAGTCGAGCGATGGCAACGGCTGCCCTTTTTTCAGAATTGGGAAAGGGCTGAGCCTCAAAGGGTTAAACGCAATGTGCATGTGTAAGGGGAGGGGAAAAAAATCCCAGTGTTTTTTTTTCCCGTTGTGTAACTGCACAGTGGAATGTAGGGACATGTTTAAGGAATAATTTGAACATCCGTGTGTTCCTAAAAACCCCTTGGAGCGATAAAATACTTGCCCTCTGTGTCAAGGCCGGAATGGGTGGTCACAGTGTCATTAATAATAGTCAAACGCATACAGGGAAAAGTGGTACACTTTCATATTTGAGTAGGATGGGCCGTACTGGGTGATCAGTTCTTAAAAGTAATAAATTGCTTTTTATATTTTTCAGTAGTAAAGAAAGTTAAGAAGCATAGCTTGATAAGACTTTTCTTAGACGTGATGCGATGTCTATTGATAGTTAAAATCTATCTGGATCTTAAATACGAGCCTCCAATCGACTCACAATAGAGGTTTGCTAAAATTAAAACTTTCTTTAAATGGATCTTTGACAAACTAGTTTTTTTTAAAACTAAATTATTAGACAATACTGCTGCCTTCATTTGACTCATGGGGCCGCTGTGTTATAAATTAACTTAAAAGACTTTCGTTTCACCAGAAAACAAACTTTCAGTGTAGGATAAGATAGAGATTGACAAATGGAAAGAATCACTATGTATTTTTACTGATTACTTGTTACAAAATATACTAACCAAATTTGTTACAAGTAGCCTGACATGCTTATTGCTCTCCAAAGATCTTCACATTTTTTAAAATTAATAATCTCCCCCCCCCCACACACACACACGCACACATTTTTCATAAACTATAAAATCTTCAAGACTCTGAAAATAACTCGGCACATTTTGAAAATAAAACATTTTGTTTTTATATCTATCTAAATCAATATAATAAAAAAAGGATTTTTTTTAGTGTTCAGTAAAACTTCCTTTAAACAAACCCTCTACTGAGGCATAATTTGGCCACCTTCAATGAAAGTATTTCCCCCCTCACTGAACCGTTGATGTGTTAACAACAATCTTTATTGAATGGGAACACACCTTCAGCAGAAAAACATTTCAGTTTCCTTCTATTTCGTTTAAAACGAGTTTTATTGTATTGCTGGTTCAGTAAAATTGTAGGGCATTTTTTTTTAAATTTAAATTTCATTAGCGATTTAACATCTTTTTTGGTTCATCGGTCAAATTACCGAACACATTTTTACTCGTTTTCTGATTATTTCTAGAATCAAATAGTATTAAATGTCTACTGATATTTATTAAAGACTTTTTTATCGGAACCATTAATTGACAATATCCAAATTTTCGTGTGATCTTAAAATTAGAAGGTAGCTTTTTAAGCTGACTCTGTTCTGATGGTTTCCCTTTCATGTAATGTAAACACAAACATATTAAAAAGACTTATCTGAGACTAGACTCAAAAACCTTATCTAAGGCATCTCCATTCAGATAAATAACTTGATGGAAAGAATTTTACAAGATCTTCTCCATTTGCTTTTGAGAAAGAACTTTTGAAGGTTAAAATTAAAAAAAAAATCCAAATTATTCATTAAACGTTGAGAATTTAATAAACAAAACCTATAATTTCCAAACGGCTAGTTTCGACTGGAGCTTGAAGAGCAGATTGTAAAAATCTGTTTCAAATAATAAGCGATTGCTTATATTAACTAGTTGCTTCTGGCTTAGGTATAATTTTTTAAAGGAATATAAATGTTATGGTTTATA
The DNA here is from genome assembly GCA_038373885.1 of Cheiracanthium punctorium. Classification (NCBI taxonomy): domain Eukaryota; kingdom Metazoa; phylum Arthropoda; class Arachnida; order Araneae; family Cheiracanthiidae; genus Cheiracanthium; species Cheiracanthium punctorium. The sequence goes on along the minus strand of JAWZYV010003326.1, from coordinate 687,988 downwards.
GTTTTGTCAGTAAGCAGATTAATCTTTGTTAGTAATCTAAAAGTTTTGTCAGTTTGTATTATTACACTTCATAACGATTAGTTTATGAAGTCTGCTAGTACTAGTTATACTGACTTCTCTGACTTGCATTTCACAATTTTTATATCACTGAAACTTGATTTTTCCATGCTTTCGCTCTCAAAATAGGGTGTTCTATTATTATAATGTATGTTTGTTTTATCAGCTCCCTTATATTTTCAATTGCAGTTTTATAAGATTGAAACTTACAAGAGAATCTCCTTCGTACCAAGAAGAAAAACCATAATTCTTGTTTAGTTATTGAAACTGTGCTTATTGCGTATTTTAGTATTAAACAAAGACAGCTGCTCTTGTGTAATATTGAGTGTCATGCTTAATGCTGGAACTAACTGAGAAAAATAAAGATACTTTTTGATATTCGGCATTATCGTAGATATGTACTAATTTTTGGTCTCAATTATTTTTTTTGTACCGTTCTCAGAAACATTTCAGCGAGAGTACCAAACGATTAGGAATATCTGGTGTGCAGTGGCGTAGACAGAATTTTGACTACTGCAACTCACTATGACTACTGCAACTCACATATATGTATACGTGTGTGTGATAAGGGAATGAAGAATGTACATTTTGTACGGAAAAAAATTCCTCATGGGGGGTGGTGACCCCCCCCCCCCCCTTGGCTACGTCCATGCTGGTGTGTCTTGTTCGAAGTTTTCTGGGTTTTAACTGAAAATCCGTTTTGACCAGGGTCTGATTTACGCCGGGGCATTCGGGGCACTTACGCTGGGCCCCCGATTTTTATAGGACCCCAAAACTTCCTAATCATAATAACTACTCAAGTTTCCTCTCAAGAGTAAAAGTTCTGATTACTTATTTCATTTCATCTCAAATATTCAAAATTTTTAATTTAATGTAACTTGTAATGTTAAAAATTATGCATTCGATTCGATATTCGGTCAATTCGATATTCGCAAATTCGATAGGATACCTCAGCATGCTTCTCTTCTTTATCGTTTCTAAGGTGCGGGCCGACTGTAAATGCCCATAAAAACATTACAGAATTTAAAAATTCGTAAAAGTGTTATTTGTCGTGACATTTTACTGATTTGTAAATGTTTACATATAGTTAACTTAGGAATGATAATTGGTTTAACTCAATTTAATTAAGTAATATTCCGCAAAAAAAAAATTGTGAAGGGGGGGGGGGGCAAAAATATCTGTGCCCTTGGGCCCCCAAGTGTGTAGATCGGTCCCTGGTTTTGACTGCATGCTTAAAATCTGAAATGAATCGTGCTATATTTGTTATTGTGCAGCTACTTGTAAGTGATAGCTGTTGAGGAGAACGCTATCTCTCAATCGCATCTTTCAAAATAATCTGCCTCAAATCAAGTTTACTGGGCATCTTCTTCACGCCATTTTTTATCTTCTCCTACCATCAAGGTCTTGTACACTTCATCATCCCGTATGTGTCTATGTGGATGCTTCGTAGAGGTTAAAACTCCAGAAGGTGAGCAAGGTTAGTCCGGTGGAATGTTGTCCACAAGTTTTTGGTTTAATGGGCTAGTGGATATTCGCTTGGAAGGTTAGTGACGAATCCTTCATCATCTGTGCCTTTTTTTTAATTGCAAGGCGCCCCATGATTTTTCCTGCCGGCATGTCAAGATGTGTAGCATTCGCTTTTGCATGGGGAGGGGGTGAAAGTGGGCGTTTTACATGCTGGCTGAAATGAATGGAAGAGGCTTTCAGATTGACTTAAACAGATTGGGTTTATTACAACTACATATATCTGTCAGTATACTGAGCTTAATTAGTTGTACATTTGGTGACATTTTAATTAGAATCTACATTTCCGAAATTGGCTGTCTAAAGCATTTTATCTTTTGAAACATCTATCATTACATAATAAATCAATTTATTTTACGATTTTTTTATTATCTACCCAAAAATATTGCATTCTTTTTATTTATTTATTTGGTTCATTTACTTATTCGTCAAAGATGTTCATTTTTAAAAAATGCACAGCAAAGCATTCTGCAAGGAAAGGGGTACTGTACTTATTTTAATATCCTATGCTTCTATAAAAATATTTTTTAGACTGAAAAGAAAAAGGCTTCTTTCTTTAAATATGAATTTTTTTTTCTCTAGTTTGAGACGACATGCAGTGACCTTTCTTTTCGTTGTATAAAGCTTTCACATGATTCACCAAGAAATAGTTAGTAATAATTACTGTTGTAAAATTATTTGTGGAAAATTCATCTACCGAAGTTAAGGTTTTGTATATAGTTATCAATGAAAAAGAGGCACCTAAATCAGTTCTCTTTACATTTATTTTCATAATGAAATAGGCTTTATGCCATTTGTCATAATTTAAACTAAATTAAATTTATATAACTGGGGAAAAAATGGAAAATGGGTTTTTTCTTCTTTTTAGTGTGTGTGTGTTTTAGTGACATAAACACACACACGCAAGTGACATGAAAGTGCTAATTATCCCATGGCAGATGGTCAGGATCTTTGAAGTGGGCTGATTCCTAAGTCCTTTCTTAAGCAAGAAATTTTAAAGAAGCTGTTTCTTTACATTACATAGAAATGATTGTATGCGAGCGTTTGTGTAATTAGAACAGATCTGTGTTTATATCTTGGATCTTCAAAATATCATGAAGCAAAAAATATATATAAACATAAGCATGGGCCCCATAAGGAGGACAAGATAGGGCACTTGCCCCCCTTCCCTAGTGTTTTAGCAAATGGTCTTATTATGTAAACAAAACTGCAGTAGAAAGCAAAAGCGGAACTGAAATCGTTGCAAGTTTGAAATTTTCCCCAATCTGTAATACATTTTTTGGATTGTGCCCCCCCCCTCCTAGAAAAATTTCTGTGGGTGCCCATAAACATAAAGTTTTGTACTCATAGTCCCCGTTCGGTTGATAAGCCCTTTCTAAAGTATTACTTTAAAATGTTATCAAAATATTCATTTAGTTCTATCAAATTTGAGAATAAAAATATCCATTTTCAACACCATTTCCAAATTAACCAAACAGTAGTTATTTTCTGTTGAGTATTTTTGCTACCCTTTGCTGCCTACGCCTTTTTATCAAAGCCAGCGCAACTGTACCACGCCAGGATCCATCCCACCAAGAAATGTGACGTTGAAGAAAGTGGGTGGAGGACTTGAAAAGCAATTGAAGGATTTCTCCCTCTTTCAAGGGGGAACGGGACCAACGACCGTCATTTTATACACCATCCGCTGCGATTTCTCGCCGAGAGACGGCAGTTTTTATAACTCTTTTCCCTAGGTATGCCGGGTCAGGGATGATTGGAATTGCTGATACCCGAATTTCAAAGGTCTGACCTTTTCTTCAGATTAAAGAAAGGTAAAAAAAAAATTGGGGATGGAAGGAGTTATATAGGGCTCTCTCTACGATGAGTCAGTCGAAGGGGAATCGTTTTTTCTGTATTGATTTTTTTTTTTTTTTAAACGTATCGCGTTGGGTGTACATTATTCATCTTTAACCCAGTTCCAATCTCCGCTTTCGGAGTTCTAATAAAAGATTTATGAAGTTTTCTATTTTTTTTTTTTTTTTTTTCTTTCCTCAAAGTTTACACTTCTCCTTAAAAAAGAAGAAAAAATGCGTTAAGAATTTGGGGTTTGACATATATTGATGAAAAGGACTTTTTATATTTTTTTTAATTCAATAGTTTATTCAATAGTACGTGTGTGTGTATATACGGGGTGTCCCAAAAAGGTGGTAACGGGTTTTAATTCTTTATCTATTGTAGATATGGGGGGCAGTGTTAATTGAAAAAATATTCAAAATAAGGTCGTAAATAAGACTCCGTTGAAGAAAAAATGCCTCTCGTTCATTTATAAAAAGTGACACTTTTTAAATTTTTATACGACCTCCGAACAATAACATTCCCGATTGTACACTCATGAGGGGATGCACCAATTTTGAGCCTTTCATCATACGAAATCGCAGAGATATCTTTAAAGAAATAGGGGGGGGGGGGGGCTATACATGATTTTGTATGTAAACATTTAATCCTAATCAGAATCCTTTTCCAATCCTAATCAGAGTGGAAAAAATATTTTCTCGTCTATGTCGGAAAAAAAAGAACTTTTTTTTTTTTTTTTTTTTTTTTTTTTTTTTAAAGTCTTGGTACACAAATTGAAATAAACTAATAGCACCAGGGTCTCCAAAAAATTCCAGAGGGTTCTTCCTTAGCTGCTTTACACACTGCAATAAGCGAAAAAGCTGTGGCTTTTGTGAAATTTTCAGAAAAAATTCTTAAACATGGATCTGAGCGGCAAGATTTTTCGAAGAGTGACACGCTTTGCGAAAATTTCCGATTTTTAAGAATTTTTACTAAAAGTTTTGAAACCGATACAGATGAATCGTTTATTTCAGAATGTAGTACAGCTTGTAAAGAGACCGTTTCAAAAAGTTTTGAAACCGATACAGATGAATCGTTTATTTCAGAATGTAGTACAGCTTGTAAAGAGACCGTTTCAAAAAGTTTTGAAACCGATACAGATGAATCGTTTATTTCAGAATGTAGTACAGCTTGTAAAGAGACCGTTTCAAAAAGTTTTGAAACCGATACAGATGAATCGTTTATTTCAGAATGTAGTACAGCTTGTAAAGAGACCGTTTCAAAATGTTGAAGTGCCTGGCATAATGAGTTTATTTGTACGTATGTACCAAAATCACATGATTTTTTCGAACAACACCGTTAAGGTATAGTTCTCAAACTTTATATGACACCTCTTTAGTGTATGGGGGCACATTTTACTAACTGGGAATTATTCCGTACGGAGGTCGTGTAAAAATTTAAAAACTATAACTTTTTGAAAATGAACGAGAGGAATTTTTTCTTAACGGAGACTTATTTTCGACCTTATTTAGAACATTTTTTTCAATTGACACTGTCCACTTATCGCTTACAGATGACTAATAAAACCCGTTACCACCATTTTGGGACACCCTGTATGTCCAGTCATAATAAAACCCCCTATCGTTTGTTTTAGTAACATTTACATTACTGGTGTGCACAGTGGTGCATGCAGAAAAATTTTGGGGAGGGGCTAAATAAAAAAAAAGCATATTTTGGCCCCCAAAAAAAATGTACAACAAAGCAAAATTTTTTGCTTAAACCGGTGTAAATTTTTTGTTAGAGGGGCTAATTTATAAAGAAAGATCATTTTACTTGTTTCAAATGTATAATAAAACAGAATGTTATCTTTTAGCTATCTCTTTTTAGGGGAGGCTGAAGCCCCCTTGCCCCTACCCTGGATCGGTTACTGGGTGTGCAGTCATTCATCAGATCAGAGATCTGCTATAATTCTATTGAACGGAAATTAAACTTAAAGAATTCATTTCAAACAAATGAAAATTCTAATTTTTGATATTGTACTAATTTTTTCAGATTATTTTTTTAACTTTACATATTAATTTAGATTGCAATTTGAATTTTACAGATTAATTTTTTAATTCTGCAAAATCTTAAAAAATGCTCTAAATACTAATTAAATATGTTTTTCTTTGTTAGAAGATCTCTTGGGTTAAAAACATTTCATCAGTACAAGTCAGTTCAGTTCATCTAGTTGAAATTAAAGACCTCTTATTGGATACTCCTCACATGCTTTTTTAAAAATTAAAATCTACATATTCTTAATTATCAGACGGTAGATTAGTCTTGTTTACGAAATTCCACTATTTTCGCAATTCTCTTTCTGCAACGTCTTCGACTGCTGTATCTCTTCCAGCTATTTAGAATGTTGTAATCGTTAGGTACTGCTTTGTACGCTTATCTTATCTCTTCAGACGGACGTGTTCTTTCTAATAATAAATTCAGATATTCGTATTCTTGTTTTCTTAAACTTTCATTAATCATTTGTGTTAGTTATTTTTCATGCTCGCATGGATGGTTGTATGCTGCGTTTTTTTAGTTATGAATGCGTGTAAAATTGACACACCTTATCTGGAAATAGCGACATGCACCCGTCAAAAAGTTACTGCAGTGAAAAAAAATACTAATCTTGAGTTGACATTCGCCTGAAGCAATCTTTTGCGACAAGTATTTTCAATTTTTGTTTCTGTCTTGCAGAGTTATTTTTTTTTTTTTTAAGTGCCTGCTGGTTTTTGTTGTTTCCAATTACAGCACGTGCATCGTAGCAGTATCTTCTAGACTACTATTTGTTACGGAATCACGTAAAATATGCGTTTCATATACAGGGTGAATCTAAACTCTTGGACAAAACTTTAAGAGGTGATAGGGCACATAAGGAATCAAAATCACATAGCAGTGTGGGGTCGACAACATCGTCTTCGTGTAGCTGTTAATTATCATTCTGGAAAAAGTGCCGAAACAATAGTGCACTTTCCGACCCTTGTTCGTCAGGAGCTAATGTATTTTTCTCCGAAAACAGAAGACTAAAATTAATAGTTTAAAAATTCTCTTTTGTTTCACGGATGAAATTTTTGGAGACGAGCCTATTGTTTATGAAACTTGGTTAAGAAAGGAGACGAACACTTCACAAAGTGATTATGAACACTTCACAAGTGATTACTTTTCACAAAGTGATTATGACCAGGTAAGTGAAAACTGCGTTTTTGACCCCACATTGCTATGGGATTGTGATTCCTTTTTATGTGCATTATCACCCCTTAAAGTTTTACCCAAGAATTTAGCTTCACCCTGTATAGACATTTATCTTATTTAGGGAAGAAGTAGATTCTGGAAGAACCTGAAGCAAAATTTAGTACAGAATGTAGGTACGAAAATAAACTTATACTTCTTCCCGCATACTAAACAAATTTCATGTTTAGTAAAATCTGTGTTTCAATCCGATGTGAACTTTGTTCAGTCGTGTTTTTAGACGTATTACTGCATTTATTTTTAATGATTTTTGAAGTTCGGTATTGTTTTGTTAAGTGTTAGACCATTGACGCTATTTGCAATTTGATTGCATGTGTAGTCATTAACGTATCATAATTATTCTAATTTGTTATTACTTATGCTATATTATTAAGCATGGTTAATTTGGAAACATGGTCAGAATTGAGCTGTATCGCAATTAGCTGAGGCACTCTCGTACCCTGATTTTTTGTAGCAATGTGAACTCGAGTTCACGTTCTAAAAGTGTCTCACAGATGTAACGTGAATACCAGTTAAAACCCCTTAGAAAGTCCTCCTACCAAGACACCCCCCCCCATCCTTGGCAGATCGTTCTAGCGTAACGTTGTCATAATCACACAAACATCGAAACATCTAAAAGTGTCTCAAGCTGGTTACTGTAGACTTTGGAAACTTTCTTTAAAACTTCTTTTGTGCTAGCAAATGCATCCAGTAACTTTTTCGAACTGTATCTGTACTTGATCAAGAGTATTCCATTTATTTATTGAATAGCATTCATCACTCTTATAAGAGATTTGAAATTTAGCTATAGCCACCAAATCACATTGAATAAGGCAAAAGCAGACATATTTAAAATACTTTTCAAAATAAATTTGTTTTCTAATATTCATGGAGATGCTTCGGACAACGCTTCTAGCATACAAGGTAACGAAACTGGCTCTCTCGCAATCAAATAGCAAGAATAATTTTGCTTCCAAGAATTTGCTTTTTAACATGCAGAGATTGTAAAAATCTCTGCATGTTAAACTGCGTGTTAAACTGCCTTTCCAAGATTATGCCCCCTCTCCCCCCCTCAAAAGGAAAAATCAATATAATTGATATTTTTTGATGTCAACATGTTATGTGAATGACTTCAGAGACAAGATAGCATTGGGTTAAAGAACAAAAATAATTTTTTAATTTGTTGGGAAAAAAATCACAAAAAATATCTAAGTTATTATAGAAATCATAATCCATTTCGGCTCGCCGGAATAAAATTAAATGAAGAAATAATTTCAAGTCCTGCAAGAAAAGGATAATAAATAAATGCAATTGAACTGAAAATCATTTATTATGTTGCTGAGCAACCTTGACTTGGATCACAACAGCCACTCTTTTAGATAGGGAATCCACCCTGTTTTACAACACTTCTTTCGGTGTTTCAGGGTGTCAACTTTAATGATGGGTTCCTAAAAGCTCTCATTTTATCTTTAGGTAATTTTTAGATGTATTCTTTCCAGTTATACTACATAAATTCTCAAGAATATTTAAATCTGGCAAATTTCCTGTCCACTTTTTCTGGGCTTATTCTTGAAACGATGGTTAGATTTCTCCAACTTGCAATACTTTTGACCAGTAGTGTAATATATTTTTTACTGTCATAATACCTGCGCTTGCATTTTAATGAATAATTTTATTAAAATTTATTTTGAACGAAAAAATTCTTGCCAGTTTCGGCCATGAGCTTTTAATATATATTTGAACTTCAAAGTGGCCTTCTTGCTTTAATGTCTAATCTGGCGACTAAAATAAAGGGAACGAGCGTTTTGGCCAACCAGTATTTTAAGATCCGTTTACATGTTACTGACCTTCAACCATATCTGGTACAGTTTTATTTTTAAAAAATTTGATAGAGAGAGGCATCGGAATAAAAAAATAAAAATGTTAACGAACTCCATTTAAGCGTCCTCTAATTATTTACGAGCCGCTTGTTTTTTCCTTCCGTTCCAATTAAGTAGGCTTATCAGGTTGCCATCGGAGCCGCAGAAATTTTGTTCATTATTTCTTCTTATTTGGCTGCTTTCAAAATATAGCCGAAATATGAATGAGTATACGTTTAAACTGAAGTAGAGTCACGTATTCGTTGTCTTAAAAAATTAAATATTATTATTATGAATGAGAGGTGCCCCCCCCCCCTCTACGTAAATGCTGATGAGTTAAACATGTCTTATGCTGCGTTTTTTGTGGAAGTCTCTGTCCTATGTTTAAAATAAGTTCATTGTTTAACTAACTGAAAATTTCTGTTAATGATAGCTTCATTGCATAAGCTATTTTAATGTAATTATTCCGCATCTTTTTTTAAATACTATATTCTTATTAACTGTTAATTAATAAGAATATAATTAAATAGCTGTATTTTTACCACTTTAATGAGTGCATAGTTTATTTTATTTTTTAATAACACCGAAAAAATCAATTAACAGCAAGAAAAATTAATTTTACTTTTATTTCAAGAATTCTTGTGAGAAATATTTGATATCTTTACATGAATTTGGTTAGTTTTATAGGGTTGAAAAGTTGAGCCTGATAGCTATGCTTTGATTTTTACTTTCATGCTTCAACATTAATCCCGATTTTCGTAAAAAGTGACTCACGATAAATATAATTAAATAAGTAAAAATAAACACATATGAATTTTTGAAACTCTTAAAACTTTTTATTTTATTGTACGTGTCACACCTCGTGGTAAAATGATGCGTTTTCCCTAAAGGATTATCTTCCGCTTTCACTTACACTGCAGGAGGAAAAAAATCTGTCTTTAGATATGAGAATAAGATATCAGGTTTAGTTTTTTCCAAAAAGAAAAATGTCCACTTTTTATTTTCTCACTGGATGAAAGTAGTTTTATCCGCTTACTCTATTAATTCAGAAAAAATAAATAAAAATGAAATAAACACCTAAAAGGCGGGGGGGGGGATATTTTAAGTCCTTTTTAGCTAGTCGTACGTCTCACTAATGTATGACAGATTTAGTTTCGAACCAGTTTTTGCTCTCGTTTATGTATTAAAAAAAAAATCAATTTATTCAGTATTTGATATTCTGGGAATGAACTGGAAAGAGAAAACGTGGAAAGATTCTTTGAAAGCGTTAGATAAAATTCCTTTGCGTCCTAACGCTGAGAAACCATACGTTTGTGCCATCCGGGTAGTAACAAATCCCCCTAAAAATAACTAAAAAATAAAAAATAATCTAAAATGGTATTAAACTAAACATCAAAGCAGAATAATGGAGAACGTACAAGGCGATCATTTTGGGTTAAAGAGACAGTTCCCATGCACAGTTTGTTACACATTTCAACAAATTCCTTTGCTACTGCAGGAAGTTAGCCTTGATTTTTAGGACAACAGTAGAACTTCTTAAATCCGAAATTTCAAACTCGGCAGTTTTTATAATCCGAAAGAGATTCAGACTCAAAATAATGCGCAACACAAACAAACAACAAACGCCGACATTTAAGCAATAGACTTTATTAGTTATGTTAAAAAAAAAAAAAAGATCTTACGGTTGTATATAATTCATCAATGAATGTTTTTTTTCCATTTATAATCTTATATTAAAAAAAGGTTTAAAAAATAGGATCTTACGGTTGTATATAATTCATCAATGAATGTTTTATTTTTCATTTATAATTTATATTAAAAAAGGTAAGTCCATTTTTTTTACAACTTTACCTGATTAATACGATTTTTTAGAATCATATCACAGGATTTCTATAATTCACAGAAATTTCTGAAATTTTGAATCGATAGAGTTTCAGAGAATTTTTAAAACACCCATTGATGTACATTGTACATTGTGATTGGTTTTCTCGATACCATTCAATTTATCTGCCACATCATCTGCAGAACTTGTTTCTCAGAGCGTGTGCATTTTCACACAGTTGTCTTAATCAAAATTTTCACAACGAATCGCTGTTTGTGCAGTTTGTTTCATTTTATGATCATAAGGCTTTCAGTCATTTTGTATGAATTAAATATAAATTAAAACTAATCACTCTCTATAATTTCTCTTCACTCATTTAACGTAATTCGTGTTGCAATTTAAAAATTAAGTAGCCTGAATGTATATAATCAAAATTCGGTGCTGGATTGCATGTTTAAAAGTATTTTTTTAAATTAGTAAACAACAAGTATCAATTGGATGACTAGCCTTCTAATATATTTAATATTCAGCCAAATTATGATGGTTCTAACACTACCAGTAAAATTTTCTGGTTTCGTTAGTTTCCTATTTCAGTAAAACTTTCTGTTGTCAAAATGTTATCCAAATAATCCAAAAGAACTTTAATTCTTTTTAATCAATTATTATACTTCTTACATTATATTAAATATCCTTTATTTCATTTTACTTTGAAAACTTTTATTGGAAAGAGTACGTGTGTATGAATGATTGATTATTGCATGAATAAAGTTATGTGCCATTAGAATTTCGACATCATTATCTGTAACAAGCATCTGAATTTTTAGTCATTATCAGTACAGTTACAGCATTTAACTATTTTTATGAACCGTTTTTGTGCGTGAAAGATAAATTGACGCTAAGATAACAACGCCATAAATGGAAAAGTGTAACGACAAAAACCCTTTATTCATAACAAACTTGGTAAGTTCGACTGCCATGTAATATTGTCTTTAGAAACTCACTCCGTATTTATTGTTTAACATATGTTTTAAACTAAAAAGATTAAACCTTCAAAAACTGTATCTACTTTTAAAAAGTCGTAGTTCTAAGTTTTAAAAGAAATATTTTCTATTTTTAGCAAAGGTAATGCATTTTATTCACGCTCTGTGACATTAGTAAAACATTTATGTGACACATTATCTTTGAATGAATAAATTAGCATGTAAAGAAGATGAAATACCTTCAAAGAAAATAAAAAGACAACATAATATAAAAAAAAATGTTTTATTAATTTTTTCAAACTTTTCTTGTCATTTAGAAATGTTTCAAAAGAAAATATAAGGAAACCAAATGCTTTAATTGACTTTAATTTATGCTTTATATTTTTAATTACTTTTAAATAACCCAAAATTCTAAACTCATACATATTTTTGTAATGAATAAATGTTGAGTTTGTGTAATTTATTTTAATGACATAAATAATAAGAGAACATGATATACTAATAATTAATATTAGTAAAATAAGTTTTAATAAACCGAATGAACATAGTTTACTTAAGAAAATAGTTACATGCGTTGAGATGACACTACAATTTACCTAAAATGTTGATTTATGTTTTGGTGTGTTTTAATATGTGATTCACGAGAATAAATAATCTACATTAAATTTATTTTCACTGTTATAATGACAAGTATAAATTTTCATAAGAAAGTTTCCGCTATCTTTTAAATGCTAAGCCTTTATCTACAAGTGGTTTTTATCCACATTTGTCGATATATACACTTTCCTCCTGCGCTGAAACGAACTTGTGACCTTGATATGTATCAAGGTAATATTTTGCGTAAAATATACCATGCTTTAATTAGCTTTCTGAACTTATCAGCTTTCGTCTAGCATTGAATTTACCAATCATTCTGAAAAATCGTTAAACTAATCGCAGTTTCTCAAGGTGACTATGTCGAGAAATTTAATGCCGTACTAATAACAGTTAATTGATACTATCTAAGCTTGTAATAAAAACTTAATGAGTGTCTATCCGATGCTTAACAAGACTTACTTATAAAATGTAAATGATAGCTTTACGAGTTTAGAAGAGAACAGAACATCTAATAAGCCTAGTTTTGTATAAATTATGAGACATAGTATAAACCGTACGTTATTTAACTTTGACAGTGTCCTTTAATTACGAATATTGAAACGTTTTTCAATATGTAAAATTTATACTAAAAATATTACGTGATCTCTCGCTTATACGCGTTTTAAGGGATCTATTTAAAATCGCGTACATCTGACAACCGCGCATAACTGAAATGGTCTTATTTTCTAACTCTTCATATAAATTATGAGAGAAAAAAATATTTGAAAAAAAAATGCTTAATAATATTTTTTCAGTCAAAAAGAGTAATATAACACTAAAAAGAAATTAACAGTGCAAATGAACTTTTAATTCAAAAATAGAAGGCCCGTGCAGTTTCCTTTCGCGTAGGAGAAACTTAACATTCTTTTATCAAAATGTCATCAATACTGGTCCTTTTTTTTTAAGGCGGCGTTTGTAATACAATCTCTTTTAACTCATTAAAATATGTTAGTGTATTTGAAATGAAGTCCTAATTTAAGAGATAACGTCTAAGTTTTCCAGGAGACAGAAAGATTAGCACCATTACTATCTTATTCATCATCATATTAATCCATAACTCATCCAAGACAGTTTCAATGTCTTAGTTACTTGATATTATATTTTTATCACCATTCCCAATATTCGCGATTTTTAACCCTTTAACGCGCAGTGTTCCCGCTCTGGGAACACCCAAGTCTGACGTTTTGACTATTGCCAGTCACGAAGAATAGATTGGATTTCTGTAAAAATAGTTACTGGTGGCATAGCTCCACGCGAATCCTTTACTTTTTAGCACGTCCTTTCCCGTCAAAAAAGGGTCACGCCTATTTTTAACAGCACTGACATCTTCTGAAAAATGGAAGAATGCGAGAACAGCTGGATGGAATGCCCCATGCTGAAAAAAGGGCATCCGTTGCCATCGCTCGACTTAACGACCAGCAAGAGGGCGGACGATCGAAACGTTCATCGCGTTCCACCGATCTAGAGACCCTTTTTTGACGCGGCTGCCTGTCAATGCTGGAAAAAGGGCAGCCGTTGCCATCTTGCTGGTAATTAAGTCGAGCGATGGCATCGGCTGCCCTTTTTTCAGAATTGGGAAAAGGTTGCGCCTCACAGGGTTAAAGTGAGAGCCCTGTATTATCATTTTGCTATTCCACGTGACCAGACCTTCCAAAATCGCGTATAAAAGAGAGACGTGTATAACTGAGAGGCGCATAAGTGAAAGATCACTGTATTTTGATTTTTATGCTGTTTACTTCTTAATTTTTTAAGGTAAATTGTCTAATTTTTATCGAAGTTTCATGTAAAAATACAATCAGCAAATATCAACGAGAAAGATATATATATATACTACTGTTGCTATCTTTATTTAGGAACGAAAGTCCATAGTTTTTTGTGGCTGAGAATAAAGCGAAATAAAATGAATTTCAAAATGAATCATCTTGTTTTTAGAATGAATGACTGTGAATGACTAATGAAATGCTAGATCAGAAAGAAATGTCAAGAAATAAAATCCGACTAGGCATGTCAGAAAAATCACAAAATATCGCTACGTTATTTTTAGTACATGATAATTTAATCTTGTACCGTGGTTCGAAGTCTTTGCCACATTTTATAAGGAAATAATTTTATACTCATACACACATATATTGTATCACAATGCAATATATGTACATTGTGAATACACATATATTCACTTTAAAATTCTCTACTTACTCTAGAAAGTGTGATAATAACATTAGATAGTGAGATTTTTTCCTCTTGGATCTTTTTTAGTGTGAAATTTTGTTAATTTTATATCCTATAAAAGATAAGTACGATTGAAATGTTTTTAAATAATTGAAATTTAAATACAAGAAACTCGTATTTTAAAATCTCTCTAGTTGAAATATTGCTATTTCGAGAATTACTAAATCTAAATAGTTAGATGCGTGTATATACTATTTCGAAGCATATCAGGTACGTATTATTTGGAGGTGTATAACTTTACGCTTTCAGCTTTCTTTTGTACCAAATTTGGTATTTCACCGTTCTAACCGTTTGTCTGTAACGCTACCGACACACAGATACACGGGAGACATCTTCTTTTATAGTTAAGTGTAGAGATGATTATATTTGAACATTTATATATTAGATGTTCTTGTGTTATAAACATGGATGGATTTTAGTTCAATCCTATGTGTGGCATCAAGATATCCAAAACTCTATTCGATAAAAGCACATAAGCGTAAAGTTTCCAAAATTATTGGGGGGGCTGGGACCCACAACCATATATATTCACGTCAGGGGCATAGCCAAAGGGGGGGGGGTTATGGGGATCATAACCCCCCCCCCTCCATGAGGAATTTTTTGCCCTACAAAATGTATATTCCTCACTCCCTTATCATACACCCGTATACATATATGTGAGTTGCAGAAGTCATAACCCCTCCCATGAAAAATTTCTGGCTACGCCACTGATTCACGTACATATAACTTACTCATAGCTGCCAACTACTACGGAATATAATTAACCACTTTTTCTACATGATTTTTCGGTTAAAATATAGCAAAATTTTTGTGCTGCGCGCGCGAGCTGGTTACTATTTTGAAAAAAATAATTAAAAAATATACTGTTTACAAAAAGTGGTTAATTATATTCCGTAATAGTTGGCAGCTATGACTTACTATATATAAGTGTAAATTATTGGAGTCGCTCGAGCTCTATGGGTCCATAGAATTCTACACCTATGTAAGGTAAGTATCCATGTTAGTATCTTCCTACCATGTTATAAGTTAAAAATAGAAGCAAAGCAAAAAATCCAAAGGAGGAAAACAAAAATACATTTTCGATGAGATAGTGCATTTTAGACACATCTGAACTTTTCTTCATTTCATACTTTACATTGCATAATCTGATTTTAATTAACAGAGCCTGGTGCCAGAGGAGGGCAGCTTATAGTAACATTGTGTGTTACGTGGCGTCACAATGAATACTAAATCATGATTGAAATCAGAAGAAGAAAATTTTTAAAAGTATAAGTAAAGGTTTTTTAAACGTTTGTAAATGTGTGAAATACTTTTTTTATGTTAGTATAAATGAGTTTTCTGTATTGAGTGGTAAATTATGGGGTGGGCTCAGCCCCTATTCACAATTTATTGGGGGGGTTCGAGCCCCACAGGCCCATATAACTCTACGCCTGTGTAAAAGCACCCATCCTTATAGCTAGAAAAAGAAAAAAAAATACTCGGCAATTTTTATTTATAATTCGAATCATCCTCCATTTCTCGGTTGCAGACATTTTCTTCAAAGAGCGAAACCGGTTCACGAAAATAAAACTGCCGAGGTTATTTTTTTCGAAATCAGTTACCACATTCGAAATATTTCATTTTATGATTAATATCCCATTTGCTAAGCTGGCCGATCTGCATATAAAAATGCGCTTTATGTAATCATTAATTAGAACATTATCCTTTCAAATGTGCCTGACACGTTTTTTCTTCTTAATCTGGGAGCTTTTGTTCTTCATTCCCTTGGGATAAAGAAGCCAGGTAACACTTGGCTGGCCCGATCACCCTTCTGTGCCAGACTCATTAGGATTGGCTGCAAAAAAGACAAGCCCGCGCCATTAGGTGCTACTTGTAAGCCTGCGAACTGAAATCGCTAGCTCCGAGACAGAGTAATGAGCCGTTTGTAAATGTCGCTAAAGTGTCGAAATTAAGAGCATTCAAAAATAGATTGGTGGTCATTCGCGTTTGTGGTGATTTTCCAAGCTTATGGTTTTTCTGATTCATGGGACGGTGACTTCTTGATAAAAATCTGAAGTTGTTTTCAGTGGGTTTCCTTTTCCTGTTTGTAATTATTTTTAGTTGATGGGTAATATGTTATTTATTTAATATACGCCGTGATTTTTCAATTCAGTGTCTTTTTAAAGAAGCGATGTGGGCCAGCGAAGCGTAATCCATTTGAAAATATAACGGAAAATAAATCTTTCATTATGTTGCTCCCCAGTTTTAACGGAGAGTAGAACTATGTATTCGCTTCTGAATGTCATTAAAGTGTCAAAAATAGATTGGTGATCTTACTTATTTGTAAGTATTTCCCATTTGTGTCACTTTTTAAGTTTTTTTCCCCCTTATTCATGGGAGAGATGGTAACATTTTTAATTAAACTGTAAAATTTTCTCTGTAATTGTTTCCTTTAACTGGTTGCAATTATAATCTGCTTTTCATCACCGATCTATTTTTGGATGCATTTAGTTTTGACACTTTAGCAACATTTACGAATCATTTCCATGATTTTTTTTAAGAAAATAATTTACATAAAAATTCATAGTGAAAATCCTAATTGTTTTTTCAAGAACAATTTCTTTTGAAGGTTATTGACCATGTGAATTTGCATGCTGTCGTTATTTTTTAGTAGTGAGTATTTTTTTTTCCTCTTTCCTCATTCGGGAATATTTTTTTCTCTCAAAATGTGTGATGAAACTTTTTTTCGAAAATGGCACAGTTCTGATCTGTCGTGTATGATTATGGAGAATAATTTTTCTCTACAGATGAACAGTTTGCAATTCATTGCAGTCTGAGTTTTTTCTTTTCCAAGGCTTGCAGGAGGACTTTCTTTTACGATTATTTGTTTGTTGTACCATTTATGTTTAGCTTTTATGATTTTAAATCACACTTTTTTGAAGCCTTTTTGTAGCATTCGTTATAAACATTCTTGTTTTTTACAGCTTTAGCTAGTTCGTAAAGTTTTACAATATATTCCCAAAACTTCTCAGTAATGCATAGCAACTTGATTAATTTATTTTTGTTCTTTTAACTGCTTCTGATTTCTACCATGAATTTCTGTGGACTTTCTGGTAATACTTCCATAATTCAAACAGATAAATGACTACAAATGAGAATTGTTTCCATACCATTTAATCTCTTTGCCAGATTGTTTTCGTTTTTCAACGTAAGTTGTTAGCTTGTATGTAATGTTTGCCAGATTCAAGAGTATGCCAGATTCAAAACCAAGATAATCTATTCTCTTTCTTTCTTTCTTTTTTTTTTTTTTTTTTTTTTTTTTTTTGAGAGCTGTGAACATTTCAACAAAGTTTGACTAAAATTCATCAATAATTAGCGTCAGGGTCGTGTCCTCTGGACTAGAGCTAGGCTTGCTACAAAGCCCGATGAATATCCGTTTTTATGAAGTTATCAGCCTAAAAGTATAGATTTGATGCATATCAATAATTCCAATAAGAACAAGAAAGATTTATGAAAAGAAATCAGCGAAAAATTCCGTTTAGATAAGTTCCGTTTCAGTTATATAGCCAACAGTTCATTTTGTGTACAATACAGTAAGGTATCATTCGATTTACACTATTTAATAGGTAAACGAACTGCAAAGTTTTCTACTGTGTGTTCGTTTGAGCTTGTACAGATATGATATATAACGTTTTACATATGTCGTTATGTAAAATTATTGCAAAAATGGATTAACCCTCTCGTCACCGAATTATGAAAAATCAGAGAAAAAAAATCTGTCTAGCATTGAATGCATCTGAAATACTATTATAAATCATGCAAAAATATTTTTTTCTAATGTCGATTCATATTAGATTTTTCTAATATTAATTTCTGCATTTTCGAAGCATTTTGTTATGCTAAAATTAATTTAAAAGGATGCACCTATTAGGTAAAGGTTGAGGAATAAGAAAAAAACTATACTTACCTTAAAAAGAAAAAAAAACGGTCAAAAAGCAGCGTCCCTATTTTCTTAATTTTTCTCCTGAAACAATGAAGCGAAAACTGTAAAAAAGGATCTAAATGGACTAGTACTGCAATCTAGGCACGATTTATGCATCTAGTGAAGAGCCTCCTATACTTTCTACATGAATGAATGATATTGATATCACTGAAAGAAAAAAATACTCAATTCAATTGTTTTCTCTCTAAATATTGCTATTTGAAGTAGGAGCCTCCTATGAGGTTCAGGGTGACGAGAGGATTAATGATCATTAATGTCTCCACAAATTAAATAATATACTTGTTGAAAATCCTATAAACTGTTGTGTTACACATTTAGTAACTGTTCTTTGATGCGAAACATCAACAAAAATTTATCTTTCGAATTTCTTCTACTCAAGCCTATGTTATCTGGATAGTGATCAATAGCAGTTCTTCCTTCAAACATTTATCTTGTATAAAGAATGACGTCAGGCTGACAAGATTAGTATTACACGTTTTTACCTTATGACAAAAATCTAATTGCTGTTCACATTTGTATGACTTAGGTGCGTGTTCAACAGGAAATTTTCTACGACTGAAAAGACAACTTGTTCTTGCAAAAACCTAGATTTATTAACTTGACTAGCTGCGCACCCGTTCTTTACAAGGAAGGAATCAAATAATTTTCTAACTCGTGTAAGGGAAATTAATATTCCATGTTTATGAAATCTCAAAAAATTCGAAATTCCCTGACTCGATCAAATTTTGCCGTACATATGCTTATTTGATATGATATGATATATATATATATATATATATATATATATAATGCAACTGCCAAATGATGATACAAAAACTAAAATTAGCGTTACTTGCAAATAAATGAATGAAATAATAATAATAAAACGTAAATTTTCGTTTTATGTAAGAAACTACAACCTCGTTTAGTTACTATTCCGAATCTCTATCATTAAAAATATGTATTTATAATAATATAGTTGCCTCATTTCCTACCGCCATCATACGTTTTTAATGGAATTCTCGATAACATCTCCAGCAAATCAGATGTTTACCTTTCAAATCACCTAAGCTTTTTGAATTTACTATAATTAATTTTGGTTTTTCTTTTGGAGTAATCAACTCAATCTGTAGTATGCACATCTTACTTTCAATGTTTCTGATGTTATTTTTATCACCTTATTATTATTATTATTTTTTTTTTACCCTACGTATCATGTCCGCAAATATCAAGTCGATTTCATTTTTTCGCTTGTTGTTCTTTTGACATACCGTCCCCCTCTTTAGATCACTTTAATTTTCTTCTCATTCAAATAGTCGTCAGCCATTTTAATTGCTTCTATTTATCCACTGGAAAATGTCCTCGTCAAGGTCATCAACCTTGCTTTTATTTCTTTATTATAAAATGTCTCATTCAACGCAGATTTTAATCTCAATTTCCAGAGAGAAAAAAAAAAAAAAATATTTCAGTCGATTAATTTCTTTCAAACATTTCTTTTTTTACTTTGAGAAATTCTGGATTCTTTTTAAAGAGAGCTTTTATGATCCGATTACATCCAACAGAATCCATTCTGTAAGAGGAGTAATCAATCTAGTTGGTTCATCCATTGTTGACTGCACTTTCAAGTTTGGGTAGCACGTGGGAACATACTACGAAGTTTAGTTATCCTTTGCTACTGATCTTTGGTAAGTATCGTGGGTGCCTTACTTTGTCATTATACTCTTTGGTGAATTCAGGAAGTATTTGTAATTCCTCTTAAGAGGAGGAACTGTTTAATCTTCCATTTCTGCGTTTTTCAATCGCCAGGCCATGATATTCCCCCAAATACTCCTTATTAATCTGTAGTCAGCCGTTTAAAGTTTGTGAATTTCTCCTGATCGGTCTGACTTCAGCGGCATCATTTTTATTTTATTTTGTTTCTTTTTATGAGGCATTGAGACACATTGGTCGATTTCAAACAAACCAGAATACTTTAGTGTAACCCTTTGTGAGAAAGACCAGAAGGCAGAGAGTCCCTTTCTGAGTTAATTCTTGTTTCCAGATATAGATCTTTGAATTCCCTGTTATGGACCTTTGAATGTCTACCTTGTTATTCCATAGCGTGTTCTTGTGACAAAAAAAAAAAAAAAAAACGAGCAGGCATTTGGCAGATTTATCTTTCTTGTATTTTCAAAACTAATATCAATACAAGTTTCATAATTTTTTAAAGATGTAGTTACAATTAAAATCATTTAATAAGTAGGCCACGAATTAATTAAGAAAAAAGTTACTGTGATGCGGAATCACAAAGATTGGGAACCACTAACCCATTGCATACATTAATATATTAACCAATCATTATTATGTTCTCTTTTTTTTTTCAATTGTGAATACAGAATCAATTTTGAAGTATATGGACCCTCCAGACAATCAGAAAAAATTATTTCTTCATCAGCAAAAAATCCCATTCAAACAGCCCCTTTACAATAGTTCTGCATAGCTGTAATTGTCAGTTACTTTACAAAATTGCAATTTTCGAAGTAATATGTCCTTTTTTTACAAAATAATTCTTAATACCCTAAGTTATATTAATTGGTTTTAAGAGGTGGTTTTTATGAAATGAGAAACACATATGTCTATTTATTTCATTTTGATTGTTAAGAGGATTTAGTTCATTTTTTTAATAACACGAGAGAAATAAGAAACTTTCTGCTGAATTATGCATAGTAATGGTAGTATTTTTTATTTCAAATCTAACCACATTGTGAATGATAGAGATAATATCTATAACGTGTACATAATTATATATTTCTGCATAAAAATAGTTGATCCAATTCCCATTACAGTTACTTATAAAACTTATAAAACTTTAAAATTCTCGATTTCTAAAAATGTTTTAAAAATTCTATAAAAAAAATCTTACGGCTTTTTTTAACACACATGTATATGTAGCGTATTCGTGTGAATACCTCAAGTGCTTCTGAAATAACAAAATCAGAAGGATAAAGCAGCAAGAATGTAAACCACTTCTTGGTAATGACTTTGCATCATTACTGTATTTCGAAATGCATATTCTATTTTCGTTACTCCACCCTCTAAGATACAATTAAAACGTTGGGAGGGAAAGAAAAAATAAAAAATTGCCGTATCTAGAGCTTAAGTCGAGAATCGGACCGTATAAACATATAACGGAAGCTGAAACTGTAAAATCGAATTCTTTTTTTCCTTTTTTCTTACTATTTCTCACACTGTCGTGGAGAATTTCGAATCTATTTTTGTTTTTGCGTATGGAAAAACGCATTTACTGGTGCTAAATGTTGTAGGTTTTTTTTTTTTTTTTTTAACCTATAACTTTTATTTTACGATGTTTTGTTCCCCGAGTTATATGCTTTAGGTAGAATAAAATAAAGGAAATTTTTCAGTAAATTATGGAAATCGCTTTTAATTGTGGTTTAAAATGCAAAGGATAATTTCAACAGCTTCAATAAAATAGCTAGCAATCGAAGTCGTTTTGTTTTGCTAAGTATTATAAAAGAAATGAGAAAAATAAATGCGAAAATAATACATATAAGAAATTTCACAGTTATGAGTTTATTTTTCCTGTAAATTTCCTTTTACAGATTTAAAAAAAAAAAAAAAAAACATAAACTGATTCCTCTTTGTGTTTCTATTTCCCATAAGCAATGAATAAGTCTGAGAAAGTTTTCAGTAACGCTAGAGCAAATATTTTCCTTCCATATTTTTTATCTGTGCTAATAAAACGTTTATTTTTAAAATAATTTGTCTCATTTCTCTTGGGAATAACTGATTGTAAGCTAACGCTTCCTATCTATTTCTGTTCACTTCTTTTTATGTAAGATATTGTGTGAAATCAGTAACGTAATCTGAAATCCGACTGAAAATTAAACGAAGATGGTTACAATATACTGGATGCAAATAGCTGACTCGGTGTAAATCAGGGTTTTAAAATCAAATACAAAACTGTATTTTGTAAAATTATAAATCAATGCATGTTAAGAATTATTCGGGACTTCATACAGCATTAGTAATTGAATTACAATAGTATTCTTAGAGCAATTGACAATTCACAGTTTGTTCTACTTTAAGAAATCAAAACTTTTACGTTATTTTTGTCTTTTATACAACATTTGCCAAAATATGTAAGAAAATAACTACTGAATACCATATAAATGAGTATCTTTTACTGTCATCAATTTTTACTTCCTTGTACGTAGTATAAGGAAGTAATGTGATCCCGAAAAATTTTGGGGGCCAAATTTCGACAAAAAAACCGATTTTGACTACCTCTAAATTGAATTTAAAAAATTTTTTCGATGCATCTCATCGTAGGCTAGCATGCACGATCATATTAACGCGTCTGCAACTCATTTTGACCAGCGGCGAGTTTATTGTGGTCAGTTTTTCCATGCCGTCTGTACGTACGTACGTACGTACGTACGTACGTACGTACGTATGTATGTAACTCGCATATCTCAAAAACTATGGGTCGTAGAATGTTGAGATTTGATATTTAGGATTGTTCTATGATCTAGTTGTGCACCTCCCCTTTTGGTCGCAATCGAATGAATAGTTTATGTACAGGACCGCCCAAAAGATTCGAAATACATTACGCTCTATGGGCCGAAAATCATTCAACTCGCATATCTCAAAAACTATTAGGCGTAGAATGTCGAAACTGCATATTTTGGATAGTTGTAACATCTAGTTGTGCACCTCCCCTTCTGGTTCCATTCGATTGGATAGTTTATCTACAGGACCCCCCAAAACATTCGAAATACATTACGCTCAATGGGCCGAAATTCATTAAACTCGCTTATCTCAAAAACTATTAGGCGTAGAATGTTGAAACTTTATATTTAGGATTGTTGTAACATCTAGTTGTGCACCTCCCCTTTCGGTTCCATTCGACTGGATAGTTTATCTACAGAACCGCCTAAAAGATTCGAAATACATTACGCTCTATGGGCCGAAATTCATCAAAGCGTATTTTAGAGGTATTGGGCTATTTCAAACGACTCAGAAGTGATATATGCTGTAAAGAGTTAGAAAATGAATTTCTCCATTAAAAAAAGTGTCTTTATCATTTACAGTTCTGCTACAGGAACACTCAAAAGATTTCCAATACATTACGGTCAATGGCAATTTTAGGAGATTCATCCATTTCAAGCACAATACCGTCCTACCACATAAGTTAGCTAATGGTCCGACCACGGTCACGTGCCTCCCTCAAGTACTATGCCAAAAGTCGCCAAGCTTGGCGACTTTTTTATGTACGTGTGTGCATATTTAACTCTCAAATCTCAAAAACTATTATGAAATTTCATATATAAGATTGTTGTAACATCTAGTTGTGCATCTCGATTTTTGGTTAAAATCTACTGGAGAGTTTATTTACAGGACCAGCGAAAAGAATTTCAGTACTTTAATGTCTATGGACATCTTAAATATAATACAATTGTAGACAGCCATTGTTTGGTACATGCCCAAAATCTCGCCGTCTGTCCTCGACCTTGGCGAGTTTTGCAGAAATGTCGCACCAATTTGGCGATAGTCAGTCATTTGGTCCATGCCCAAAGTATCGCCATTTGTCATCGTTCTTGGCGAGTTTTGGCGAAATATCGCCAAATTTGGCGATAATCTGTCATTGTTGGTCCATGCTTAATATCTCGCCAAATGTCGTCGACATTGACGAGTTTCGCCGAAATATCACCAAATTTGGCGCCAAAAATTATTTCGTATTTTGTATAACTCTAAAACTTTAACCCGTAGAATTTTGAACTTTTGTATTTAGAACTATATTATAATATCTAACTGTTTTCAATATCTTTTTTGACAGCAATCGACTGGGAATTTATTTACAGGGTGAGCCAAATGACTTTAAATACATTAAGGTGTATGGATGCATTCAATTCATTGAATGTCTGTGGTCAATGACTACTTTGTCTATCCCCAAAATCTCGCAAACTATCTCAAGTTTGTCGGCTTTTGGTGAAATATCGCCAAATAAAGTGTCAGAAAGAAATCTTTCAAATTGAACTCAGCTTGGCGATATCGAAATGTTTGGCTAGAAATCGCTATATCTTACTATTATTGATATTTTATATCTTTCAAACAAATAAGTTTAGAGGAAGTGCGTAAAAAACATTTTTGATTTAATAGACGTGCAAGGAAGTCATGTGTTGGACACATCAGATTTTTTTTTAAGATTATTATGTACATGTATAATTTAGTAATAGCAGTAGTCACATCATTTCTTTAATACTAGTATTGTCTCATTTCCTATTAGTCATGCCTTTACGCTTAGGTGCCTTGGTTTAACTAGTTTCATCAACTGTTATTCACCTTTCTATGATTAATTCCCATTTAGCCTCTCATTTTTTATTTGTTACAAGCGGTACATTTTTTTTTTTAGCGTAAATCAATCATCCTTGACTTTTGTTTTTTTCTTATAGCTTCCAAGCGACTGATAAAATTGTTAAAACACCCAGAAGTAATTTTGAATTATTAGTTTATTTCGAACTTAATATTTTCACATCTCGTTTAATGCATTCACATTTTCTCCTGCATTATATGGACTTAATACCTTTCTCTAAATTGATGAAATATTGAATTTCACTAATACTCTGATATAAACTCTGTTCAAACTTTGCAGCATCTTGGGAAAAGAGTAAAGTTGGGTAAAAATAAAGGGAGGGGTAGAAGGGTTGTTGTAACGTGTTTACCACAGTTCAACCCAGATTTAAACACTCACTCTCGTCGTTGTGAAGATTTCCTTCTGTATTCAGCCGTCTAACGGAATTGGACTTAGCGTACTACGCTGACATCTGGCTTACATTCAAATGAATCATGGAAATTTCTGAACATTCTACTGTGTTCAGGTAATTTTCTTAAAGAAAAAAAGGCAGAAAAAGTAGCTGTATTTAAGGAAAAATCCGTTCCAAATGCTACTTTCAGACATTGAAATTAAAGTACATCATGAATATTTGAAACCTAAGGGCGAGATGAAATATTTGGGAGCGCTAGTATATCGTTACGGTTGTTTCAAGCGTAAGAACATATGAAGAACTAATGATAACCTTAATAGGAAAAGATTATCGAATATGCGCATGCGTAAATCGCGATGGAATGAAAAGTCTCCATGCGTGGCAAACATTCAAGTTGTTCCAAAAGTGAAAAACCCTTTATTATAAACCCATTTCATTCACCAGGAATAAGAAAGTGTATTGCAGTGAAAACTATAGGTCAGTGAACGGGATTTTACGTCTGAAATCGTTAACTAATTTTTTTGTTTTCGTGAATTCTATGGGTGTTATTTCCGGGATTTGAACTGAATTTTTCTTAAATGAAACTCTCTCTTTTTTTTATTTTCATATATAATCATTTATGCGCTTTTATGCGGAGAATGTTTCACCTTATTCTTTCATGCATTCCGGCTTTTAGGGCAAGCACGCGTAAAGAAAGGTGTGACAATTTTCACTGGGCTATTCTTTCTAATTATTGTGCCGCGTTTTTATTAAAAGAACAGAATGCACATTGCGGATTTTGGGTGTCAATGCTCTCTCGCCGTGGGCGGCTGACTACGAGTAGTCATTGAATGCGAGAACGCGAGTTCGGTTGCAGTTGAACACTACCCTTCTTACATGATCGGTGTCCGAGTCATCTTAATACGACGGAATGGGGTAAGTTGCCGTTATTTTGATCTGTAGTTCATGTGGGACTATTTACTTATAAACCTGCGGGTTTTTCTTTTTCTTAAATTTCATTCATTTTTAGCAATGGATTTTTAAAAAAGTAAGTTAATAAATTCCAATGTTTAACCCTTTGAGGCGCAACCCTTTCCCAATGCTGAAAAAAGGGCAGCCGTTGCCATCGCTCGACTTAACCACTAGCAAGAGGGCGGACGATCGAAACGTTCATCGCGTGCCACAGATCGAGAGACCCTTTTTTTTGACGACAGCTGGCTGAGCGACACAGCCAGTCTGCGTCAAAAAAGGGTCTCTCGATCTTAGCACGCGATGAACGTTTCGATCGTCCGCCCTCTTGCTGGTTGTTAAGTCGAGCGATGGCAACGGCTGCCCTTTTTTCAGCATTGGGCAATCTATCTCAGCTGTTCTCGCCTTCTTTTTTGAGCAGATGTCAGTGTTGTTAAAAAGAATCGTGACCATTTTTTTACGAGAAAGGACGTGCTAAAAAGTAAAGAATTCTCGTGGAGCTATGTCATCCGCAACTATTTTTTATAGGATTCCAATCTATTCTTCATGAGTGGCAACAATCAAAACGTCAGAGTTGGGTGTTCCCAGAGCGGGAACACTGCGCTTTAAAGGGTTAATAGTAGTTGTTGTGAACATGTATATCAGATTTGTGTGCTTGGCTCGAAACCCGCTTATAAATCCTCGTCAGAAGAACAACACAAGGGTGCCGCCTTCCGTGGGGGTTCTTTCTAAGGGGTCCTAACCCGTATTTGCGCTAAGTTTCGCAGGAAGCAGGAAACCCCGGAAAACTCCGTAGAAGGTAGACCGCCTTGGTAGGAGGATTTTCTAAGGGGTTCCAACGCGTATTCATGTTACATCTGGAGAAAACCTACCAAAACTCCAGACCGTCAGTCGCGCGAGCCGACCCGAACCCGGGAATTTCACACCTCGGCCGTCTACCATTTTCAGTGGCATGACCACTGTGCCATGGTGAGGCCGCCAACTGCTCGGAGGGCCTGTGAAAATAAGTAGATCGTTTATTTATGTACTCTCAAAAACAAGTGGCTTCTCATAACATCCTTTGCTTTGTAAACTTCATAATTGATACTGATCTTCTGTAGTGCATAATTAACCCTTTAACGCGCAACCATTTCTTCATTTATGCAGGAGAACAACTTTATAGAGTGCCCAACACTGAAGAAGTACGTCCGTCGCCACCTCTCCAGTTTACTACCAGCATCACGACGGTCGACCGAATAGACCGTTGCATGCTGCAGAGCTAAAGCATGCGATTTGGGCGATTCGATCGACCGCCATGCTCCTGGTAGTTAACTCGAGAGGTGGCGACGGGTGTACTTTTTCCAGCACTGGGACCGTTTACCCCATTTTTTTTTTGCGACCAGCAGTTTGAAAGCTTGCAAAAGAGGTGATTTAACGGCGCAACCTCCGAGCATTCAAGGGTTAAAAATGGGCACAAAGCACTAATCTTTTAGAAATTAATTCCACAAGCTGGGTTACCGCGATCTTCGCGTGGAAGAAACAATTCTCCCTTCCTCCATCTTTAAATATCTTCTGGAAATTCAGTTAAAAGTGAGCACATTTTCCTTTTTCCTTGATGATCGTAAATTTTGTCCAAAGATTATCTTCCTTGTAAACGGATGTTTGCTCGGGAGATTATGCGCAAAGGGTTAATTGTCTTGTCTGGCAGGTTCAGAATGAAAGTGCCTCCTGCTACCATTTATTTACCGAGATACGCTTCTAATGCAGATAATCGCAGACAGACAAGACGTAACTTTGAATGCTTCGTTTGACTTTTGAACTGATGGATAGGTGTATTGCGTCTAATCATGCATACAGTTTTTGACACATCCCAACAAATTATGATTTCGTTTTGACTGTCTTGACTGGCCGTTGGTCCTAACTACAGTCGAATGTCCTAAATGCAGTCGAACCTCGATTTAACGAATGGATTGGGACCCACAAATCGGTTCGTTAAATCGAAGCAATTCGTTCAATCGAATATCCATTTTTGTAAAGTGTATGGTATAAAAATATCAATGCAAAATACCCTTAGATATAGACATGGAAAAAAAGAATGATTATTGTTTACTGCGAGCTTAAAAATTATAAGTTATAAGTTCAATTTTAAAATGATCTAAATTCTTTAATGTTACTTGTTCTTAAAACTTAATACGTAATACATATACTTATTGGCACTTTGAAAAGAAATCCTTGATAGTGCTTTGTCTTGTCTTTTCAAAGCTCTTTGAATTTTTCGCACAGAAAATTAATATCGACATAGTTTTATGTGCGAATTTTATTTCGGCGATCGTTGTTCGTTCAATCAAAGCTAAAAATTCGTTCAATCAGAGCATTTTAGCATCCTTTTTGTCGGGACAGAAAAAATATTCGTTAAATCGGTGAATTCGTTAAATCGAGGTTCGACTTACATTGATTTGTATAATTTTTATATTTTATTATTACCACTTTTGACTCTTTAAGAGGTCTCGTAAAGCTGCATTAATATCGATGCAGCATTTTAATGTTTCCCAACAAGCCTGTTAGCAAAATTAATGAAAATCGTAAAGTATAGCACGCATAAAACGCTACTCATCAACAAGATGGTCACTTCGGGTCGTACAAGAGGTCCAACATTCTTGCTAAAAATGTTTAATCATTCACTCGAGAAGAAGGAATAGAACTGAAATTAATAAACACAGTTGAATATTTTTACAACCGAAGAAGGATAAACCTTTTGTACGAACCGAAATGATCATCTTGTTGATAAGTACCCTTTTATAGGTGTTATTTTATAAAGCGTTTATTAATTTTATCTTATAATGCCATTTTTTGTTGAGGGTTTTTATTGTTAAGATTGTTATAGTACTTTGTAACCTCGTTGCAACGTGTTTACGATTTCGGTTTGTCTGTCTGTCTGTCTGTCCGTCCGTCCATTCGTCCGTCTATCCACTGTCCTCCTCTCAATCGGTACACACTCCGTAAATAGTTATTTCTATGTACTGTATCCTGTACCCTAGTAAAAATGATGTATATAGTAGCATGAATAATTCGTGTGCAGGAGCTGTCAAAAAATTCCAGTCCCTTAGGTCTGCGGACAGTTGCTCTTTCAAAGTGCATTTCTGAAACAAATTTATTCCAAACAAAGGAAAATTACTATAAATAATTGAGGCTAGTAAAAGAATGCTTGGCTTTGGAAATGCTGCATGTAGTATTTACAATTCTTCTAATGGAAAAACAAAATAGCACTCCTAGATAAGGCTGTAACGTAAAAACATTCTTTGTTGTATTTGCTTTAACCTGTTGGCTACTTCATCATAACAAGACGATACAGGTTTCCTTTCTGTTTCCATCGTTAGTTCTCGACATGAGTACATGAATCACGGTCAGCTGTGCAGGGACCTGCTTAGGGTTTCAGCGGCCCTGGGGGGACCCTATTGAGAGGCCCAAGAGAAAAAAATATTGCACATCTTTCAAATTTGTCTATCTACTTAGTTGTGAATCTTGACCTGTCCCCCCTTCCCCATTAAAAATCTGCTGCTGTTACTGACTCTAATTAAGTAAATTTAATTAATTAATTTTTTAATACAGTACCTTTCCACAGTGTAAAAGCTGCATGCTAGCAACTTACCATGCTGTCCATTTGAAAAAGAAATCTACACACGAAAATGCAGATTCTGTATCGTTTCTCGACTATGCTTACTAGGGTGGAGCGAAAAACACTTTTTCTCAAAATTGACATTGCCTGAGTTATTAAATGGTGCGAAACTGATACGAACAAATTGTCTCCCAATTTCAGCTCAAAATATTGCCATCTTCAGGTTGCAAACCTCAGGCGAATATATTCTTAGTGTCTTTTTTAGTCTTTTATTAATTTCTATTGAAATAACTACGTTTAATTAATTAATTGAATAATGAATACTCCGATACACCTGCTCTATCAAGGACAACGGCTAGTTCAGACATTGTGTCTGTCTTGGAGATTTAGGGAATCTCATCGTCAGTCGTTTTCCGACATTTCCTTCCTGACTAACGGAATTGTCATCCTTTTCTGAGGTATATATGCATTTCAGAATCAGATCCTAAGTCGGCTTTGCTTCTAAATCAAAGATTTCCTGCATTGACGTGTGATAATAACGTATTAACGTATTAATAAAGCACTTTAATAATGAAAACATAACTTTATTCAATTAATTAATTAAACATTATTATTTGAATAAAAATAAGCTAGAAATATATTCGCTTGAGTTAGGGAACCTGAAGATTTGTTCTAATCAGTTTCGCACCATTTAATGACTCAGGCAATGTGAATTTCGAGAAAAGGTGTTTTTTGCTCTACCCTAATGCTTACTGATGTGCAATTTTCAGTTCTAAGTCACTAAGTTTGTTTGGGTACCTGATACCCATGAATTGAACAGTTTTTTGGCAGCCCTAAATTTTAACGGCCCTGGACAGTTGCCCAGTTTGCCACTCCCTAAGCACGGCTCTGCAGCCATGGTCCTATATTCCTCAAGCATAAAGGCGCATTCGCAGACCCCAAGCAACAGTGGTTGCAGAAATTAGAATCACTGCTGACTTATCAGTCGATGGAAAGAGTGGATAGATTAACTATTCGTTACGCAGTAGTGCAAATAATATTGTGTTAGAAAGAGTTTTATTACTATGGATACTTTCAGCTTGACTTATATCTTGTTTTTTATTTGTTTGGTTTTTCAATTCGTGATTTCTTTTTTTCCCTTCTAGCTGGAAAGGCTGGTCCAGTATGAACGATATCTGTCGTTACTGGCCGAACAGACCGCCCCCGATCACCCTGACTACAACGACATCTGCAGAACTGCCAATAAAGCTGCAGCTGTGAGTACAAGTTTTTTGGCACTATTATCCACATTTGTACTATCTTCTCAGCATAATAAGCCTGCGTGTGTTAAAATGCATAGCTTTTTTTTTTTTGTAGATTTTTCTTTTCCGCGCTCTTTTCCAAATTAACTTTACAATTTTAAAGGCCAAAGCTAGGAGCAACAAATCACTGTAAAATATTTTTTCATGATTGATTTAACGTACACAGAACTTAACTCTTGCAGCATCTTTCTTCATCGTAACACTACTCTATTGTAATAGTCATAAATATTTAAAATGTCATTTTTCTAGAATGTGAGAAATTGGCAAGAACAAGAGTAAATTGACAAAAGCATTTTTAAATGTTATGTCCGCTCATCAGTATGTATCATAACTTAAAACTCCTACCATTTAATTGTGTGTGGGGGTGGGGGGAGAAATTCACTGTTTAACATTTCGCTGTTTTTTCAAATTATATTTCGTTTTAGAGATATGGAATTTCTCATTGAACTAGGAATAAACTGTTTAACATATTATCTTAAAAACCACAAATTATAAAAATAAATATACATGCATTTACTCACTTTGCTCTCAAATAGTGTAACCATCTACGTTAGGCAGCGGCGTAGCATGAAAATTTTCATGGGGGGGTGGGGTGGGTTACGACTACTGCAACTCATATATACGTGTGTGGGTTAAGAGAGTGAAAAATATACATTTTGTATGGCAAAAAATTCCTCATGGGGGGGGGGTTATGACCCCCCTAACCCACCTTTATCTACGCCACTGACGTTAGGTAATCATATAATTGGCATTAGATTGCCATTACAGTAGATGTGTTTCTAGAATTATCTTTTTTTTAATAACATCAATTCTGTGTGTGCATGCTTTTCACTCCCTTTAAAAATTCAAATAAAAATATTCCACCTCTAAATAGGGTTTACCTTCTTAATATTTCTGAATTTTCACTAATTAAAAAAAAAAACTCATCATTTATGTGAGGTTAAATTCTAATACTATCCATTACTTGTCTTTAATTATGACAAGCATAATCGTTTAACTAAACATGAAATGTAACAGAAGGTAAATTTGCTGGATTTTTGAACCATTACTTTCCACAACTGTTGTCATCTATATTAGCTTATTCCCTAATTATGAACTGGCATTACGATTATCTAGGAGATATATGGGTAACCTCCGTCCCTCGGAGGATATCGAAACCCCCGTGTAAAACCCATATAAACCACTCAAAGTCCCATATAAGTTCCAATTATACGGCCCGCGACTTTGCTAACATTCTGAAGTTCGGCCCGGAACTTGGCTAACATCCTAAAGTTTGGTCGCAAGCTTTTCAAAGGTTGCCCATACCTGATCTAGGCCTTATCTTTTTAGATATAATATTTATTTCTATGTAGTTTTCAATCTTTGGATGTTGACTCGGCAAAATCTTCTTCCTTTTCCATTAGCAGACATTTGCCGTTCATAGGCATCGGCTACAACTGATGCCGAAAACGTTGGTCACTTTGTTATGCAGGCCCCAAATAGGTGGCCAAAATGGTGGTCTAAGAAAGGACCGGCGAAATGACACCCAAGTTCATGCCGGGCACCGAACTCCGGACCCATGGTGTGTAAGAATGGGGCTTTATCCACTATACAATCCTTGCAGTTGACTCGGCAAAAAATGTGCACTTCTGCTACACAATACAATTTTCTGAATGACATATTTTAGGGATGAACACAACATTTCAACCCGGTTGTGATAACGATCGTTCAGGTTAAATTAAAACACTTCCCTTTTCATGGCTGCGTTGATTTTAGATTACTTACTAAATGGAGAGAAAATGTTGAAACACTGATGAGAATGAAAGTTTTTTCAATGCTTAGCTAATTCGAATCTCTTACCAGATACATATTGCAAAAAACTCTTATTTCACTTTCTTATTGAAAAAAGAAATTTCATTTAAAAAACGCCGAAAGGTATGTATTGTTACCCTTTAGAAAATACCTGATGTAGAAAAAGTCCTTGCATGTGTGTTAAACAATTTCAACTCTGACGATTTCAAACCCAATTTGCCTGCAACAATACATCACGTTGTGAAAGTAAAATAGAACGTTTGTCTAGCTTTGACCTAGTATAAGCGAAGCGTGAAGTGGCGCTGCCAAATATTTGAAAGCCGCCTATCATCAGAAAGAAGAAAAAACGAAAGCTCCTTCCACAGCTTTCTAGTATCCAGAAGACATTTTGACACAGTTTTGTGACCAACAGGATTTGTCATGAATTTATCAAACGCACATCTGCACCGCTGTTTACACAATAAGTGCGTACGTCAGGTTCAGATCTGCACCTCTACCTTGAATGTAGTGAAAAATCCACTGTGAAGCAACTTCGAGACAAACTGTAAACGTTTAGATTACTCACATTTAGGACCATTATTCTGTTTACTTTGTTAGCTATTCAATCTCCTCGGTTTACCAATGAGAAGGTTTCACTTAATAGTTGACATCGTATGCATAACGTGCTAAAGATTGATTTTGATGACACCTGAAATGCTTTTGTACTGCATGTGATCTTGAACTGCAAGTTATTAGTGAAGGTGCAGAAAACGAAGTATCTGTATTGTACCGAAGTATCTCTAATGTTATATTTTATATAGAAACTACTGTAAATGGATCTCATATTTTTCGGAATTTGTGATCATTATACTGATGTGGATCTAATTCAGTGATTCTCAAAGTGGTCCACAGGGGTCTACGTTGGCGTGAAAAAATTGGGGGGGGGGTTGAATTATTTTAGTACAGATGAGAATGTCTTGATGAGGATATTCATGCAGAGCAATGATGACTTCAAGAATAGATTTGAAGATATTCTGAAGATGGAAATAGCACCATAGATCATAAATCCATTTGTGAAACGGAAGTGGCGAATGTGGTATTACAAGAGGAGCTACTCAAACTTAGCACCAATGAGGAGCTGAAGGTGAAATTTAAAAAATGCTCACAAGCATTTTGGCTGCTGTCAGAAATGCCCGAAAAATATCCTCGACTGTAGGAAATTGCGAGAAAGCTTTTGATTGCGTTTCCCTCGTCATGCCTTGTCGAAAAAAGTTTTATTGCGGTTACCAACCTATTAACAGAAAAAAGGAACAGATTGAACATCACAGAACGGGGAGATGGCGGTTATTCCTTGGAAAACTGAAGCCAAGTATTAATAACCTGCTGTCAATCCATCAAGTACATCCGTCACATTAAAATTATGACTTTTTTTTTAATTGCTGATTTGCATTGCTGAAGTTAAAGTACGTTATTAGTGTTCAATTTTAATACTACTCTGATAATATTATTTTAATAAATAGAACACAAGAAAATATACTATTCTTCTTTCATTTTTATCACTCCGAATTTAGGGTTGGAACTCAGCCGCGACGCAAATTTCTATCGTTAGATCTGATCTTTGTATTTTTTGACAAGATTTTTGAATATGGTAGAAATGTAGCATCAAGAGGGTCCACCGAAACCAGTAAAATTTTGAAATTGGTCTACGAGGAGTTTGGGAACCTCTGATCTAAATTATGCCGGGAATTTCCATGAAAGATTCAAGTAGCAGCAAACGATACATTTGATGATGCGAGATGTCTTCTCCTGGCAAACATTCTTCTGAAGTAAAAATTGTTTCTCCAAACAAGATCTGATATGTATGTATAACTATCTTGTTAAAAATAAATGCTGTGCACTTACTGGCAAGCGCGGGGAGCATTTTTTGTAAATTCAGTTTCAGAGAAACACACACTTTGCTCAGGTTTGCTGTGCATCCACCGTAAAATAAGAGAATGTTAAGAGAATCCTTGTTTAACATCCCTACATCCGGTGAGGTTGCTTACCATTGTAGGTAAGTCTGTTAGATATTCACGCGTAACTTTTCCTTTTATAAAACCGAAGTCGGCTAAATGGTTTGCATTCTTGAGGCATTGGGTCATTAAAACAGGGCGGTTTCAGCTATCCAACAATAGAGTTTCCGTGACTTTTCTTCCATTTGCTGACGTATAAGTCTTGTCTGACTCAAGTGTAAAAGCCTCGATCTCTTAATTTTGTTTCTGCCTTCGCAATCTAACCTTGTCCGAGCAGTCTCCCCCTCCCTCCTCCCTCCCTTTCGAAAGTACTTGTTAAAATGTGTAGGTGGATTCACACGTTTGAACCTTAGTTAAAGGGTTAAATACGCTGTATTTGGCCGTTTCTTTCTCCACCCATCCCTTTCGCCTCTTGTTAGTTTCATTCTTCGGGGTTTCGTTACTTAGTATATTTTGATAATAGTTAATATGCTTTTTTTTTTTCTTTCTTCTGTTAAAGAGATTGACGGGGCCATAAGTGGGAAATCTTGAGAAAACCTATTTCTTTCTCCAAAATTAACTGCTCTAATCATTATATTTAGTATTATTGTTATCATTAAGTACAACCTTGTAGCAGCTCATCAGTTCACTTTCTGCTTTTGTTCGTTGCCACGACTTTAGCTGCAATTTTCAGACTCATGACTGGCCATGATTATCTCCATACCCACCTTTACTGTTAATAAAAGTAGTTAATGTTTCACCATAAAATAGTGTTGAATTAGCTGGCTGTGCGGCACAGCCAGCTGTCGTCCAAAAAGGGGTCTCTAGATCTGTGGCACACGATGAACGTTTCGGTCGTCCGCCCTCTTGCTGGTCGTTAAGTCAAGCAATGGCAACGGCTGCCCTTTTTTTCAACATTGGGCCATCTATCCAACTGTTCTCGCATTCTTCCATTTTTCAGAAGATGTCGGTGCTGTTCAAAATAATCGGGACCATTTTTTACGGGAAAGGACGTGCTCAAAAGTAAAGGATTCTCGTGGAGCTGTGTCACCCGCAACTATTTTTATAGAAATCCAATCTATTCTTCGTGACGGGCAACAGTCAAAACGTCCGAGTTGGATGTTCCCAGAGCGGGAACACTGCACGGCAAAGGGTTAAGGAAGGACTCATCTGTTAGAACTTCCTGCACTGTTGAGTCACCAAAATGCGAGTTATTGTAAAAGTTCATAAAGAAGCGCAAAAAAATCTTCAAAAAACTTTAGGCTCCAGCACCGATGTAAAATGGCTAATTCCATCTTTTGTGTTTCCGGACAGCTGACGCATTTTAAGCAAATCCCTCTTGTATGAATTGTAGCCATTCGAAATCGACAATCGTATCTTACGCATGAACTTCCTTTGATTAGATTCAATTGAAATATTTTTGTTAACACTTGCATTTTTTGTATAACATGCTGGTACTAGCTTCCATGGGATAGAGAAAAGAGGAACTCCACTAACAGTAGGCCGGGATGATCTTTTATCGTAGGCGTTACGCGATTTTTTTATTTCTTTCTAACCTCCCGTCCTATTCAATTGAATCAACAGAGGTCGCTCCGATAGTGAATCATTATTTGATGTCTAAACTTGATCTGAAAGTACATCGTTAAGTTGAAGTACTTTCGGTTTTTTTTCCCCCCCACCTCCCTGTGTGTTTTTGAAAAGGATGCAGTTAGTTCAAGCTCTGTTGAGTATCTTTTATTTGTGGAGTCCACAGATGGGGTTAACAAGAAGTGTAGAAGAAAACAGCAATAATAATGAAAGACTATTCACAAAAATACTTTTATTCGAGCTGGCAACGTTATTAAGAGGCTTTTTTATGCTGGTCTTAGAACTATTTAGGCTGCTTGTGTAGTTTTCCCAGGTGCTGGCTGTAAGCAGCAGTTTTTCTTTGTATCTTGAATGGCATTTAAAATGCAACTAATAATCTTATATGAACTTTAGAGTTATTTAATTATTTTTAGGTATGGGAAGTTTGAGTCATTGAAATATCGCATTAAGGTAAAAAATAATTTGTTAAAAAGTTACGCAATGAGTCGGAACACTTAGCAGTTGAGAAAATGAAAAACATTTCTTCAGAATAGTCATAACTAAGAAAAAGAAATGATAATAATGTGTAATATATAGGGAGGTAAAATAGATAAGTATTTCTTTTCAATCAAAAATATTTAAAAAAATTATTTTTAACTAATACTTCTTTTTTAGCCTATGTTTTCAGAAATTAGTTGACGATCTTTATACTTACTAAAAAGTTAATGAATTACATTTGGGAGCATAATATTAGCTTTTATTTACATATTCAATCCAATTTCTTTTCCTGGATGGCAAAAAACTTACAAGAAACTTAATACACCCTCTCAAAAATGTATGCAAACCTAAGTCAAATTTCCTATGCTAATTTCATGTTTAAAGTATTGTTTTCCGTAAAATTGAAATCTGCCCTTTTTTCAGTAATTTCTATTTTTTTCCTGATTTTGTACTGTTTCAAAAATTAATTAGCTACTCACAAAACTAAAGAAGCAAATTTGGCTTTTTATTGTTCCAAAAAAATAATTAGTTATTTACAAAACTAAAGTAGGAAATTTGGTTATTACTCGAATACTGTTTTGGGTAGTGTGCATTTGTGAAAATTTGCAAAATTCTGTTATTACTTTCAATTTAGAAAAGATCTAGAGAGCTCATTATCAAAAAAGAGCAATTTTTATTTTTTTATAATATTTATTTTATTTATTTATTTATTTATTGTGTGTGTGGTTTTTCATTCTATTTACGTTTTAGTGTGGTGGAGTTAAATGGGTATAACAATTTGACTTACTTGATACTATGTTTCTAAGTACCCCTAATAAACTTTTTAATGAGTATAAATATTACCTACTAATACGAGAAAACATAGACTAAGAAAACCATTTAAAGCAAACTATTTATTTTTTTATCAAAAAGAAATGACTATTTATTTTAACCCACCTTAACCTGCAACAATGAGGAGTCTAAACACAATGTTTATAACCAAAGTCTAACAGCCCTGGTCATAAAATTTTAAAATTTGAATAATTTTTAAGTCATGACCGGAAATAAATAAAATTTGATAACGTGTACGAATTTTTTTAGCTTCTTTTTTTAATCTTATCTCCCATTTTACCCCCCCCCCCTTTTAAGGGGGAAAGTATAAGGTTTTTGCATTTAAAACTAATATAGTTTTACATAAATTCTTTTTTTTTCTTTTCGTATGAGGCATTCGGCCCCTAATGAATGTATTACATAAATGAATGAAGAAATGAATGTATTACATAAGGAACACAATAAAGTGGCATGTATAGCATTATTAAAAACAGAAAACAGCCAATAAATTAAATAAATGGTTGTTTTAACCCATTTTAGTCTTGCATACCCATGCCTCATAAACTACTTTACCTTAGATGACATAAACTAAATTTGTAACTGGGTAACTAGATGCATTTTATTCAAACACAATTAGAAATACGTTTTGCAGGTTTACTTGCTTTACAATACGCACAGACAAAGAGCAACATACTTTTACCCCTTTTTTTTTTTTTTTTTTTTTTTTTAAGGAAAGTTAGTTACGAAGCGGAGATGAAAGGTAAACGTTGAACAGTAATCAATAGTTTCGATTGGAAAGAGAAATAAGTTTTCCAAGGCCTAGAAACGTATTCAACGGAGACTAACAAATGAAATGATGCAATTCCTTTGAAATTTTTACTGCCTTTGTAAATAGTTCCAAGTAGATCCTATGTATGAAAAGCTAAAAATTATAAAAATAAAATAAAATGCATTTAAATTTATAAATACACTTGTTTAGAAATATTTAATTAAACTATACTTTTTTTAACTACAATTCTCTTGAGACATTATCTGTACGATTCTATTATTAATGATGTAATTAAGCCTGATATTTAAAATGATGATGTAAAAATAAATAAATAAATTGATCTCTGTTAACGGAAAATAATTTTTAAATTAGATACACGATGCACTTACTTTCACGATAGTTACACTTTCCTCATTAAATTTATTGAATTTTTAATTTGTTTAATGTAATGGAAATATATACACAGGGTGTCCCGAAAAGGTGGTAACGTGCTTTAATTCTTTAGAGATAAATGGGCAGTGTCCATTGAAAAAATGTTCAGAATAAGGTCGGATATACGACTTCGTCAAGAAAAAATTCCTCGCGTTCATTTTCAAAAAGTTTGCTTTTTAAATTTGTATACGACCCCCTTACAAAACAATTCCCAGTTAGTAAAATTTGTCCCATACACTCATGAGGTAAAATACAAAATTTGAGAAATATACCTTAAAAAGTGTCAGAGATAGGAAGATAAATATGACGCTGACGTAAACCACTTTTCCGTGGCTCTCGAAGGGAGAAAACCACGTCGGAAGATCGCATTTCAGGGGTCGTACAGAAATTACGAAATAAAAATCTTTTTTTCCCACTCTGGCAATAAACGTTTTTACATTCCAAAATCATGCATGCCCCCCCCCCCCCGACGATCCTCTTTCTATAAAGATATCTCTGCGACGTTGTACGATGAAAAGCTCAAATTGGGTAAATCACCTCATGCGTGTATGTGGGGGGAACATTTTACTAATTGGGAATGTCTTCGTACCGGGGATAATATAAAAATTTAAAGAGTTTAACTTTTTGCAAATGAACGAGAGGAATTTTTTCATAACGGAGTCTTATTTCCCACATTATTTTGAACATTTTTTTTCAATTCACAGTGCCCACTTATCACTTATAGATAAATTAAAGCCCATTACCAACTTTATGGGACCTCTGTATGTAATATATATAGATATATACACAATTTATTGACTCAAATTGATCCCGAAAGTGTGATTCATCGGATAACTTTATTTAAAAATAATTAACAAATAATTAAAACTTCGTGCATAAAAAAAATTAAATGCCTCTAATTAAACTATTCAAAAGAACTTATTATGCATCTGGTAGTTGTCAAGTGATAAACTATATTTTTGGAGTTTTTCGAAAAGTCATTCTAACGTATTGTTCATAATTTTATTAAAGAACTATCAAATGATCTGTTATCTTAAACTTTGGAAAGTTGCAAATAGTTTAAACTATCTTGCGATAAGAAATTTATTTCCTTTTGTGTTCTGATTAATGCCTACGTTTGTCACGTCAGAGCAACTAATGTAACTTATTGTGAATTCCGATATCGGGAGTTAATCATTCATTTCACCAAATTTTTTTGTGTTGCTATGAATCATGGCTAGATTCTTTGTTTCGTAATTGTAATTTTAGCAATTCGGGCTGAAGGTACAAGCTCATGAAAGACCAATTAAGCGACTTCAAGAAACTTTAGTAATGATGAAATATGCAAAAGAGAAAAAAAATGAAAGAAATATGCTTTATTCACATATTATATTAGGATTCAAGAATAGTGCTAAATTTGTGTATTTTTATCCGTTAATTATTTTTTGGATTAACTAGTATTCCATAGTATCAATAGGGGGGGCGGGGGATAACTGAATGGCAAGTTTACAGTTTATGAAGAAAAAATGAAAAGGTGAAGTCACAATCGAAATTCCTGGCTGACAAATAATGTTCTGATGGATGTGATTTTTCTTTTTTCTCTATTTACGATAGAAGCACTGCTCTAGATATAGAAGTCCAGTAAAATGACGTCGGTCACATGCATGCTTGCCAACTTTTATTCACGAATTTACGGTACTTCCGCAGTTAAAGTTGGGGACGTGGCTAAAAGAAGTGGGATCCAGCCTGCTAATTACAGGAAGGCGATAAAAGCAATTAAAGCCAGATTTAATTTTTGCATTTTAAACAGTTTAATTGAATATTATATTTTACGTTGACTAAAGTTCAAACGATCCGGCATACAAACGAAAAATTATTATTAATTATTGAGTCCTCTATCTTTCAACTTTATAATCAGAATAAATACTACTATCATTATCAATTAAATTAAATTAACTTTTTAATCCCTTTCACAAACAAAAGCAAAACTTTTTACTTTGGTATTTAAGAAATATTTAAAACTATAAGTAAGTATAAATAATCTGCCTTTATAATAGAAACTTCCAAGTCTTAAATCACATCTACTAAGATTATGATAATTATTTATTGGGGAAAAAAAACATAAGCTGCATTTAGGGATGGACGCGAGACGAAAAATGGGCGTCTCGCGTCTTGCAAAACAGCCAAAAAGCTTGTTTCGTCTCGCAAAAATCCCTATATCATAATGTTAAAAATGTTTGTCTCGTCTCGCAAAAAAGCTGTAAATCTCTGTCTCGTCTCGCAAAAAGTCGTCTCGCGTCCATCCCTAGCTGTATTAAACCACTTTTGCTGAAATCATATTACCTACTTGGAAAAGAAACTTACAATCACTTCTGCTGAGATTATATTTATTTGTAAAGTAAACTTAACGCATAAAATTTCTTCATTTTATCAAATTATTGAAATACTTATTCTATTCCAAAAACGGGACAAAGGGCGTCCCGCGCACACCATTCGCGGGACATGCCCTCTACAGCCTTAGAAACGGGACGGTTTTCAACCCCAGTCGCATATCTACCTTGGTCGGACCCATCCCATGGATTTTAGACATGTTTACATCGAAATACGTTATCTTTCATATACGAGTTCGATGTATTGTGGCTGGTTTCGATGCGACCAGGATGACTTTGCAAGGGACCGGTTTCAAATCGTAAAAAATCTTTCTTTTCTTTTAACTCAGACTTGCCTTATCGGAATGTTCAATCGCCAAGATGATTCAATTCCAGTCTGTGACAGAGGGAAGAGGACTGAATCGCAAACAGTCCTCCTTTTCCTTTTCTTCACCTTCGATTTTCGTTCTAAACAAGTTGTGCAACCCGGCGGATTACGGGATAGTTGCGTGGTGGCAGAATTACTCGGAATACGGGAGGGCAGGGGATAGGAATTAATGCTAATAGTTGTTCTTACCCCGATATTCCCATTCATCGGGAACCGAATGCGCTGTTAGTCGAGGATTTATGGGTCGTGAACCTGATGAAATATTTTTGTGCAAGAATTTCAGATTGACTGTGTCTGTGTGTATGCCGTGACGTTAGTTTTTATTTTCTGCGTTTTTTTTTTTTGGGGGGGGACTATTGTTTCTCGCGCGGAGCTATAACCGCAGAGGTTTATGTCTGAAGGTCAAACATTCGATTAGCTCAGAATAGCAATTTCGTTGATCCCTCATGAATATCGTAGTGTGACTTTATTTGTGAGATTATATTGTGAGATCTTCCAAGAGTTAAAATGTTACTGTACATAGACAATACAGCAGAAACTGAAAACCAATAGAGATGGCAGAGATCGAACCAAACGGGATTCGTCAAATCCTCTGTGGTACTGGATGAAGTAAAATGGAAGTTAACAACCGCAGTTTCTCTCATTAACCCTTTGAGGCGCAACCCTTTCCCAATGCTGAAAAAAAGGGCCGCCGTTGCCATCGCTCGACTGAACGACCAGCAAGAGGGCGGACGATCGAAACGTTCATCGCGTGCCACAGATCGAGAGACCCCTGTTTTGACGACAGCTGGCTGTACGCGGCACAGCCAGCTGCGTCAAAAAAAGGGTCTCTCGATCTGTGGCACGCGATGAACGTTTCGATCGTCCGCCCTCTTGCGGGTCGTTAAGTCGAGCGATGGCAACGGCGGCCCTTTTTTCAGCATGGTGCAATCTATCCAGCTGTTCTCGCATTCTTCCATTTTTCAGCAGATGTCAATGCTGTTAAAAATAATCGTGACCATTTTTTACGGGAAATGACGTGCTCAAAAGTAAAGGATTCTCGGGGAGCTATGTCACCCGCAACTATTTTTATAGAAATCAAATGTATTCTTCGTGACTGGCAACAGTCAAAACGTCAGAGTTGGGTGTTCCCAGAGCGGGAACACTGCGCGTTAAAGCGTTAAGCTTCCCGTTATACCTGAAAGACCGTTATTAACAGACATTGCAGCATAGCAGCGGAGCTAATTTCAGCACGATAGAGTGCCATCGCACTCATCAAAGTCAGCTCCAATTAAATGAAATTAGTACGAAAACAATGATTGTTCAGTTGTTGTAGATGTCTGTTTATTTGAGTCATGGCAAGCTTACACAAGAGGCATATCTGCCTATGGAGGAATGCCTTGGTCGGAAGGACTTTTTAAGGGCTTCTAACGCGTATACACTTTATGTCTGGAGAAAACTGGCCCAAAATCCAGACCCTGAGAACGAGAGCCACGCGGTTAGGCCCGAATCCGCAGGGCCCGCTCATGACCAACGCCCCCCCCCCAGGCATTGGGCATTTGGAAGCCCCCATCTATGAAATTTGTTTTATTTTTTCATAAAACTTTGATATAAAAAAGAATATTTCAGAACAACATTTGAAAATAGAGGCCCTTTCGAGCCTGGGACCCTGGGCAAAGTTCCGATTTGCCCATGCGATAATAAGGCTCAGCGAATGCGGGACCTTTACACTTCAGCCGTGTTTCGCGTTCAGTGCCTTTAAGTATTCGGATGAATAACCCATTTCTTATATTGATTTTTAAAGAAATACCTTAGTCTGTGTAAAACTAACTAGCTAAAATTAAGTTTTTTATTTCAACTTTGAACTATTTCAACTAGTCATTAAACGACTTAGGAAAATTGATTTTTACTCAAAAAATTTTTTTTGGTGTGACTGTTATAAATTATATTAGTTTACTTCGATTTTTATATGTAAATTATTGTTGATATAAATTATAATTATTTGGTATAAAATCAATAATTTGATAAAAAATCAATATTAATTTTTTGATATATCAATTATTGATATTTTAATAAAAAAATCAATAATTTGCTATAAATTATTGTTCAAATGAGTTTTTTTTTCTCCTAACGGCGGACACTTGCCGTTTATAGGCATTGGCCACAACCACAGCCGAAATGACTGGCCTCTTTATTATGGAGGCCCCTAATAGGTGGATCAGCGTTGCCTCCTACGAAGGGACGGGACGACGTGACGCACCTAAGCCCATGCCGGGAATCGAACCCGGCCCCGTGGTGTGGTAGAATGGCTCTGTAATCACTTCCCAACCCAGGCGGCTTGCTCAAAATTAGTCTTAAATTGAGAATTTCAGACTTTGCTTTCTATTTACTCATTTATTTATTTTTCGAAAATGTATTGTTTTCTATTTACACATTTATTAATTTTTCGAAAATGCATTGCTTTCTATTTACTCATTTATTTATTTTTCGAAAATGTATTGCTTTCTATTTACTCATTTATTTAATTTTCGAAAATGTGTTGCCTTTTATTGACTCATTTATTTATTTTTCGAAAATGTATAATGTTTCGGACAACGTATCTTTGAGCAAGCAGATATTCACGGGTTATTTTTTTAAGGATTCCTGCAATGAATGACTGATCTTTTTAATTTCAGATGGTGAAACGGTCAGACCATGGTCGAGAGGAGTCGGATCTGGATCGGATCCAGGATTTATTTCCCAGTGACCATCTCCGACTGCACGAAAAGGATCCACTTTCTCCTGTACGTGGAATTTATTTCATTATTTACTGTTGTATGCGTACAT
Source organism: Cheiracanthium punctorium (assembly GCA_038373885.1). Lineage (NCBI taxonomy): Eukaryota > Metazoa > Arthropoda > Arachnida > Araneae > Cheiracanthiidae > Cheiracanthium > Cheiracanthium punctorium. The sequence continues at coordinate 643,859 of JAWZYV010003326.1, read as the reverse complement.
ATCCAGTGTTCATTATTATTATTTTTTTTGGGGGGGGGGAATGATATTCATATAAAAGAATATTAATTTAATCACGGTCTGTGTATTTTTCTTAGGGACTGATCTATACATTGAAATCGAACCAAATTTTACGCAGTGGTGAAATTATATTTTTACTTTTTATAGCCTTTCTCTTTAAAAAAAATCTGAAATGTAACAAGACTACCAATCTAAAAGAAATTTTAAAACTTTAAGTGATAACTCGCGAAATAATCAAAAAATAATTTATGAAAACTCAAAGATAACCGTAACGTCTTTTTGAGGATTAAAATATATTTTCATTTTAATCGTGAATTTTTAAATGGCATTTCAAAAAGTTATAAACAGGAAACGTAACGTAAATTTTGATTTATTAGAATCAACATTATATTTAAAACAACCCAAAATAAATTTCATTGCATTCGGGCGATTATTTTAAAAAATCAACTAATATGGTTGAATTCCAGCCTTAAGGTATCGTACGTTGAATTATACCATTCTTCGGATTGCCATATTCAATTTTCTGATAGTAGCGCTAAATATTAAAGCAGTACAAAGTCGATAACTTTTTCAGTTTTCACTGCGCAGCCATGATATTTCATATCTGAGGTACAGCAATTTTAATAAGTCAAATAAGCCCGTAAAAAATGGTTTGTGTTGGAAAATTGATAAAAATAGAAATTAAGTAAAATAGGCCTTTGCAGAGCCTGTTGAAATCAAGAACAGACGGGCTGCTGGCCGGGTCCCCAAAATTAGTAAAGTCTCTGTTTGTTTACTGAACGAATGCGTGAATTGCGCGTGCATTACACGTATGTAAGCACGTATAATCCATATACAATAAAAAAACTTCATAAAAAATATTCATAAAAAAGCTTAACGAATGTTTGAATGCATATGCTTACATTAATAAGAAAGGGTCTTGCCATGAGCGCTATCTGCCCGGGCCTCATAGTTAGAATTTCTGTATGTGTACTTATATCATCCTAAACATTTATGTAGAAAGAAAAACTCGGCTGTTCGAGCCTCGTCAGGGGGAGATCCCTCTGAACCCCCCTAATTTTTTAGTTTCATTCTTGCCCTATTAAAACTATATTCATTGACTTTGTCATTTTATCGCTTGTCTTTCGCGTATTTCGCCTGGTAACCCTATGCTGAAATTTTTATGAGTATAACCTATTTATAGAAAAATACATGGCACGCATATTCTACAGCTTACGAAATAGTGTAACAATAGATTAAAGGTATTGTGAACTAATAGTATTTAAATATATGTAAAAAATACATGCGAAGCCTATTCTACAGCTTACGTAATAGTGTAAGATTAAAGCTATTGTGAACTAATAGTATTTAAATATATGTGTAAAAAATACATGTGAAGCATATTCTACAGCTTACGAAATAGTGTAACAATAGATTAAAGGTGTTGTGAACTAATAGTATTTAAATACATGTAAAATCATGTCGCATTTTTGGGACACATTTTTCAATAAAGGGTGTTGAGAGATAAAATGACATAATTAATATAAAACATTAAAACACAAATGTTTATGCAAATTAGAACTCTCGATATCTTAAAATTTTATTATCCCTGTTGTGGGGGGACTCTACATGTAAACAATTTATAGCTACGATTTCAAGATTTGTTAACACAACTGTTATTTGAAGGGCTGTTGACAAATTAGGATGAGAAACCGTGTCTTTTTCTGGTATCCATCCGTATCTATTTAACTGATTTCTGACATAACTACAGTTGCGTGAAGCCGACGGTATAACGCCAGCAGGTGTTTTGCTTGTAACGGGGCCATATGCCGCTATTCCATATCCTCTCTTATTTCTCCCCTTTTGCAGGATATCCGAAAAAGACTACCTATAGTAAGAAAGAATTTCCTGTGGCCTCATACAGGAAAGTTGTTTGAAGAATTGTAAATGTGTGGTTTGGAAATAAAGGCATGATCGCCGGGACGCATTTTGCGGTTTTTTGTTTATGAAGAGGAGGAATTATTGGGGGATGCGTCCGATTGTTTTAATGTGTAATAAATTAAAAATAATAATTTTAATATCACTTTGGTGATTTATTGCGATGTCTTATTTTAGTTGGTGTAATATTGAAATAAATTAATTAAACTTTCTAAATCAGCTTTTTTTTAAAGTATTGAAAATTTATTATTGTTTAATTATTTTAAAATAATAATAATAATAATAATCAGAAGCAAGTAAATTAATTACATCGAAATGAGAATTGTTTTAAGATATTTTTTTACTTAATTTTCTTACTAAACTGATAAATCAGTCGAAAAAAAAAAATCATTATTGGGAGGAGAAAAATTATGAAATTTGTATGAACTTATTGCTCTGCAATTTTATAAATTTGATTTTACGATAAATGATTACTGAAGAATGTATTTATTTAACGTAAACTAATATGGAAAAAATATTAGCTTTATTTAATAAAATTAAATAATAAAATTCTACTCAATTTCTAAGGTATCGTAAAAGAAATTATGCCTAATTTTTAAACTACACCATACAAATTGAAAATTTATTGTTTAATTATTTTAAATTAATAATAATAATAATAATCAGACGCAAGTAAATTAATTACATCGAAATGAGAATTGTTTTAAGAGGTTTTGACTTAATTTTCTTAACTAAACTGATAAATCTGTCGAAAAAAACAAAGAAGTTAAAAATCATTATTGGGAGGGGAAAAATTATGAAATTTGTATGAACTTGTTGTTCTGAAATTTTATCAATTTGATTTTACAATAAATGATTACTGAAGAATGTTTTTATTTAACGCAAACTAATATGGAAAAATTATTAGCATTAATTAATAAAATTAAATAATAAAATTTACTCAATTTCGAAGGTATTATCTTGTAAAGAAATTATGCCCAGTTTTTAAACTACGCCATACAAATCGAAGCTTTACATCATAGAAGTTTTGGATGCCAAAATACCTGTGGTATTTTTACGCTTTAAGACGGTTATTTAAAATTTCGGACCTTTATTTCGACCGCTCGTGTGTGTGGCGCACACTACATGTATGCGCCATGTGACATGTGACATTTATACATCTGACAGAACTTCCCCTGGCTCGTGCGTTATCACGAGCAAGTCGCGTGTTCTGTTTACCGAAAACTTACGCATCTTTTTTTTTTCTGAACTCATAGATTTATTTCGGGGTGATAAATTTATTTTTAAAAAGGTGTTTTTAGTTTATTTTATTTATTTATTTACTGTGTTGAATAAAAGTGTTTTCCGTTTCCGGGTAACTTAACCCTGTGACGCGCGGTGGTTGCGCCGATAAAAAAAAGCACCTTATTTCAGCGCTTTCTCTGCTAGTCGAAAAAAAAAAAAAAAAAAAAAAAAAAAAAAAAGGATTAAATGGTCCTAAAGTTGAAAGAGTGCAGCCGTTGCCATCGATCCATTTAACTACCAACAACATGGCGGCCGATCGAATAGCTCATTTGACGACACAGAGCTTTGGATCCATTTTGTGGCAACCCTGCACAAAATTACAATCGGTTAACCCTTTAACGCACAGTGTTCCCGCTCTGGGAACACCAACTCTGACGTTTTGACTGTTGCCAGTCACGAAGAATAGATTGGATTTCTATCAAAATAGTTGCGGGTGACAGAGCTCCACGAGAATCCTTTACTTTTGAGCACGTCATCTTCCGTAAAATCAATGTTCACGATTCTTTTTAACAGTACTGGCATCTGCTGAAAAATGTAAGAATGTGAGAACAGCTGGATGGATGGCCCCATGCCGAAAAAAGGGCAGCCGTTGCCATCGCTCGACTGAACGACCAGCAAGAGGGCGGACGATCGAAACGTTCATCGCTTGCCACATATCTAGAGACCCTTTTTTGACGACAGCCGGCTGCGTCAAAAAAGTTAAAACAGCCAGTTAAGTCGTGCGATGGAAACGGCTGCCCTTTTTTCAGCATAGGGAAAGGGTTGCTCCTCAAAGGCTTAAAACGGCCCTTCATTGGCATTTTAATCTGTTTTATCAATTATTTTAACAAAAAGTGAATTTTGTGAATTTTCACACCAATTATGTTGAAATTCACAAAAAAAAGTGTTGAAATTCAGAGAATCGAGTACTGAAATTCACAAAAATAAACAATTTTCACAAAAATGGGACCCTGGAAAAAATTCCGGGATCGACCCCTGGCTAAAGTTTCCTGCCACAGCTGGTTGGGAAATCACACAGCCAGCAGTTCAGGAAACTTCTTTATCCTTGTCGCGCCAGATGGGCGATTCGATGTACCTCCATGTTCTTGGTAGTTAAATGGATCGATAGCAACGACTGCACTTTTTCAGCCTTGGGCAGTCTATGCATGTTTGTCTTCTATATTGATTGCACTTCAAAGGGTTAGGAAGGCATCTGAACTTTAGTTACCTCACAAAAATTCCCGTCTTTCGTATAAAATGCGATATATTGGATATGCATCTGATAAGTCCGATTTTATCTGCGGAGTATCAATTGTATGCGCTTAAAATTGGATCGATGTTAATATAATCTGAAAACGCACTTCACCCTCAATTGACGCATAAGTATTTTGTCACTACAGAGCTCTCCCTATCAATTGTGGGCTGCGATAACACGATTAAGTATTTAGTGAGCTAAAGTATGGTCGAAACAGATCACACCAAATCCCGGGATATACGTTCGCAAGCTTGCGAGTCTTTTCTATTTTAATGTCATCACTAACATGAAAACAATGATTTTACCACTTGGGCTTTAAAATCAGCATTAAGGTAAGTCACTTTATTTTTATCAATCTTTGTATTACAATAGAGGCAATACAAATTTTAAAAAATAATAATAATAAAGAAAGAAAGAAGAAGAAAAATTCTTTAAATTAATTAAATTTCCAAAATACAGCTTTGAAAAATTTTGCACCTTTCAGAAAATCAGATATTTTTTAAAATTTTTATTCTGCGATCTCAAGCTCTAAATCAATGGTCTAAAATAATCTCTATATTTTTATTGTTTTTAAAATAGTCTCTATATTTAAAATATTTAGAATATTCTTTGTATTTATTCTCTATGTTTATTCAATAAAATATATTATCTATAGTTAAAATATTCTCCATATTTTTATAAAACTCAAATTGGACCTCCAAGATTAAGAATATTTGTATGAAAATTTCGTAACCCTCATAAGTTTATCGTACTTGAGAATTTTTAGTGATGTACTTTTTTAAATAGTTTTTTTTTCCTTGATCCTAAGATTGTTGTTTTGAAATAACAAGATGTTGACGCAAAAATATTTAACTATTTTTAAATGTCCTAGCAAAAAATTGGCACATTTTTGCTTTCTTTGCATCATCCAACCTTTTCTAATTCAAATATGAAATATTTTTAACGAATATTTCATATTGTTAACATGACATTGGTCAATACGAAACCCGATTAAAAAAAAGATTTTAACGAAAGGCATCTAATTAAACTTGTTTTAAAGTTTTTTTGAACCTAGAAAATGCTTTCAATCTTTAGGTAAATAGTGAAAGGACAAAAGGGTCTAAATACTCCAAACATAATAAATTTAGCTTTATTTAGTCCCAATAATGACAAAAGTTTCTGAAAAAAAGAATTTCTCCTAAAAGAAAAAAAAAATGTATAATAAATTAAAGGAGTAGTCGTGTCAATTGGATGACTAAGAAATTCCCTAAGGATAGCAGCATCGTATGGCCATACATCCATTCGAAGTATATTGTTTTCAGCGTATTTTCTTCCATGTTTTACCTTGTAAAGAAGGCAAGGTCACAGGAAAAAACGATTTTTGTACTATCACGTGACCTTTTTATCTTTGTCCGGAGTCAGTCATTTTATACTCGCATTGTCCTTTACAGGATCTTTATTTTTAACTACTCTCGTCTGCAATTTATCTTAATTTTCCTTTTTTAGATAACTTGGCAGAGTCATTATTTTCCATATATTTGCAGTGATAGTCACGTGTTTTCGACCTAGGAAACCATTAGGAAAGGATATGTTAAGGTTAAATTCAGTTGTAACTAGAACCCAGTGGCGCACCCAGGATTTTAGTTTAGGGGGGCTGGTCTACAAATACTGCTGAACTCGGTTATAGTGACCTCAATTATAGCTATAACTCTCTTCAAAATATTCTGTGCCAGTCGACTTGCCCGTAGAATACAACCACACGAGCAATATAACTCATTTTAGAATCAAATAATTATATGATCTTTTCAGTGATGTCGTAACCAAGTTTAACCGTGTTTCATGCTCTAACTGTAAGTTTTTATTTAAAAACTAACATCTTTTTTTTTTTGGTAAAAAGTATTTTAGAAATAATTGGAAGACAATTTTTAAAAAGAAAACATTTAACTCATTAGTGACAATTTTCAATACTTTTCACTTCTAATTTCCCAGCCTTTAGGGGGGCTTCAGCCCCCATAGCCCCCTCCGTGGGTGCGCCTATGCTAGAACCTCTGAAATTTGATAGGATCCGCTTGCCAGAATTTTGAGTTACCCTAGATAAATATTTTCTGTACTTGAAGATAATACTTTTCCCCATAGGCATAGTATGATTGAAAATGTTGGGCAGGGGTTCCCTCTGTGACCCCCTCCTCCCCCGCCCCCGACGCTACGTCTGAAGTTTTTTTTTTCTGTACTCTTCAGTTACATTGTTATAAAAAACATTTTTTTCTGCATTTTTTGAGATTTTCCTTCCGCTACTAAATAATCTAAATAAAAGTTCCCGCACGCCTCTTTTATTATCATCCTTATTAATACTTTCATAAATTTCTAATCTATTAACTGAAGTCATTTATAGCAATTTCCAATTTTTTTAAAACCCTTTTGGACTTCAAAATAACTGCAATAAACAGCATCAATATCGCGTTTTCTTTCCAATTCTTGAAAGGTCCAAAAAAAGGAAAAAAAAGAAGCAAATAAACAGAATGCTACTGACTTCCTTATTTTGATTGTTATTCATATTCTACGACTGCCTGACTGCTTTGGACTGCGATATTCATTTCCGTTCTTTCAGAAACTAATTTCATATTTTCCTTTATCTTCTTTCTGAAATGGGATGGAATCTTTCCTTTTTTTTTCTTTCTTTCTTTTTCATCGAGTGTCAGGGAGTATAATAGATCGTAAATAAACGAGATGAACAAGTGACCTGGACAGTTATGTCCACTTTCTCTCTCCACTCCACCCTCCCCCCCCACTTACCCTCCGGTCTTATTCAGATTGTACACGTTTGATCTGGGGATGCTAATTTAGTGAGCTGTATCGCGCTTCAGCGATTGCAGGTTCCATGCAAGTTCAGTTCGGTTTAACTGTTGGAAAATGGTCAGCCCATTGTAATGGCTTGACCCTTCCGCTGTTAGATGAGAATACTTTGAGTCATTAAAAGCGACCTTTTATGTATACTACAACATAAGCACACGTATTTATTACTCACTCCAAGTGTAGGTATCTCCCTGATCAGTATTATATAACCGGCGTGTTTTTATACAAACCTAAACAAGTTTAGTTGTTTTGTTGGGGACGATCAATGAAGAAGTGGATAAGACATTGGTAGTCTAATGGCCTTATCACACTAAAGGGAAAATCTGAGCCACTTCGCGCTGGACAAACTTTTCCGACGGACTTGAAGGCGTGGTTATCTTTAAGGGTTGCAAAAAATAAACAAACTCTCTCCGACGCCAAATAGTCATCGCATGGCTGATTTGGCGTGTAGGTTCTTATTTTACTTATCGTGCGCTGGTATATTTACATCGGATCGGCAGCATAGGATGGGCAGCAATCTCCAATTCCAAAGTCCACTTGAACGCGGCCATAATTTTATTTACACGTGATTCTGACATAGAGCCAAGGTTCGAACATAGTAGTAGTCGCCATTGCTCGAAATTGCTTATGACGTATTGCAGGAAGAAGTACTCTGATTGGCCGAAATTTCGTCCGACTCGGATTTTTTTCCTTTGGAAAGGAAAAAGTTGGAGTTCGCGGTCGTCAAGGTAACGGCGAAGAAAATCGGCTGGAAACTTGATTTGCAAGGAAAGTGGGTCGGATTTTTCTCAGTGTGTTAGCCCTATAAAGTGTGAAGGTCCTGGGTTCTAGCCTATCGCGCGGCTTTTGATCTAACTGTTTGATTCTGGGGCGGTTTTCTCGAGATGTAACGGTAATACATGTTAGAACCTTTTAAGTCCTCCGCTCAAGGTATTCCTCGCACTAATAGCCCAGGAGTGCTTTGTCTTAACAAGGACTGCTAATTAATGTTCTGTAATATCCGATATTTACTATTGTAACTTTTTAACATATTTATATTATTTTCTGGATTTATGACTATTTCATCTCTTGCTTTATTTGCAATATATTTATAATACTTATCCTCCAAATATTTTAGATTTAATCGTGAAAAGTGCATCCTTTCCTAAAGTGTATCCAAAAAGGGTTCGAAGTTGATCCTAATTTTTTTTTAAATGTAATACTTTAGCTGACTGTAAAGTTTTTATACAATATTTTAAAAGTAACTTTTAATAAATTGGAAGAAGTTAATGAGAATAATAATGAAAATTTATTTGACCTAAACCTAAACGAAATGTACAATGAAGCGAAGTGTACTTTTTCCTACCTTAAAGCATTGTTTATTTATTTATTTATTTTCATTTTTATTTATTTATTTACTGATTTATTTATTTTTTTTTTTGAGGGGGAGGATTGTGATACCCAGCCCTTCCCCTGGATCCAACACTGTGCTTTAAAATGATCTGTTTGCTTCTTATCTTTTATTTCAAGATCGTACCTATTTAATGTATTAACTTTTATGCATCCGCAAAAATATCCTTGACAAAGACAATGGGTAAATATTTTATGTTTTTCACCTTCTATTTCAGTTTGAGAAAATGTTCGGTGTAATAGTGTAGAATAATTGTCCCACGTGCAGAAAAGCTCATGCTTCGTTCAACGCATTTCCAGATACAATGCTAAAACCCTGCATAAAGTTTCAACAAATGTTAAATAACTGATTGTGATTGATGACACCTGTGACAATGAATGGGTGGTTGGTGTTGACAGGTTCATTCGAATTTGTAAATCAGGCGCGTAGCCAGGAAAGTTTTTCGGGGGGGGGATATGAACAGTGTATAATAGACGGAATTTCGTCGCAAATCCAAATATTTCGGGGATATCCCCCCCAATGTCACCGGGAAGGGGGGGGAATAAAATTGATTTTCTTTTCCCCAAGGACGGAGTTAGTTTTAGTGAAAATGTTTAGCTGATTAAAAACGAATGGATTGCTCAGAAATATTGACTGTGTCGAACAATAGACCGGCATTTCTTGAACTTTTTTCAATCTTTTATAAGTCACAGTTTTGCTTACTACCAATTTCTCCAAAAATAAATTTATCTGCTTTGAAACAAATGCTGATAGCACTGTATATTTGTATTTAAAAAAAATTCTGAAGTCGAACAAGGAAATATATAAAAATTCTTGATACATTTTCTTTTTAATTCAACAAATAAGATTATTTATAAGTTCAGTTAATTTACTTAATATGACTGTAAGTTAATTAAATTAAGACTATAGTTCGAAAAAACAAAATGAGTTTCTTTTTCATTAATTAAAAAGACTGTGTTCGAGGCTTGAAGGATTTCGAAAGCTCTACAAATTCTGTTAGCTATGTTAGCTATGAAACTTTCTATATATATATATATATATATATGTAATGTATAAAAAGGTAATTTGGGTTTTACTAGTTTGGGTATTGGTCAAGCGGGTACTTTCACTGTAAATTTTACTTTCCTGTCATACTTGCCACGCGCGCTCTGGAGCTATGTTTTATTTATTTTGTTATTTGTCAAACATCAGGCCGTCGATTCTGAATTCTTTAGATGTACACGTGCCCCCACGCCCTTGTGTCCCCGGATGCGGGTCACGTTGGTAAATGTGTGTGGTTCGATCAGAGATAAGAGAGAGGAGGAGTTGTGTCTTCGCAGACCACGTGGGGTGGTAAGCGTAAATACTCCCGCACATCGAAAATCGGGGAACTTCTGCCACTGGAACTGCTCCATGAGTCCACGCTGATTCTTGTACCCGTCTCCCCTCCCCTCCCCTCTTCTCATTCTAAATTGTAACTTAATTGTAATGTTCAATAAACCATATTACCTGCCTTAACTCTGAAGTCTACTTGAAAAATCTGACGTCTCATATATATATATATATATATATATATAATTCCTTTGCAAAATGATCTAATGTACGACACATTGACGCATTTAGAAAAATACAGTGAGCTCTCATTTATACTTTTTTGAAGGAACGGACTTCAAACCCTGCACAACTGAAAACCACAACTGAGAGGTCCGTATTTTCAAACTCAATATGTAAATTATGAGAGACAAAACATTTTAAAATATCACATGTTCAGCAATTCATTTATAAAATCTATTTCACCGTAAATCCCGGCGTATAACACGCATCAGTAAATTTAGGATATCTCAACCCATTAATTCTATATTTATTTTGTATTCTAAAATTTATGCTTGATGTATAACACGCCCGCGGAAAAAAAAAAAAAGAAGTTATTTTTTGAAGTTGAAAGTTCATGTTATACGATATTTCGTTTTTTAATCAAAATTCGAATGAACGAATAATTTCATTTGTGACTTGCGCTGATATTTTTCTTCGATAACTGAGACAGATGATCCAAGTGGTGATCCTAAGCGAGAGATCTTTAGCATTATGGACTTGACCTTCTTGAGAGGGACCTTGCGAAAGGCGCGTGTAACTGAGAGGTGCATTAAGTAAAAGGTCATCGTATGGCTTATTTGAGAATTTTTTTCTAGAAATTTCGCAAATGCCGTAAAGTCGGCAAACAGGTTTATCGTTTGTTACACTGTGGAGCATTTTGTAAAGGAAGATTTTAAAATTTTTAAATAAAGCAGCGATTTATCTTTTCGTATTACAGTCTCAATAAAGCAATGAAATGATTTATGTTTTTACGTATATCTCTCGAAAAATATTTGTACTGTACTAAATATCTTGACTTCTATTGTTCTCTTCTCTTTGAAAATGTGCTTAATCTGCCCGGTAGTATAGAAACCAGATAGAACAATAGCTAGATTGCTTAGAAAAGGGACGTAGCGACATTTTTATGTTAAGAAATCTATATTAATCGTTTCTATGAAGTGTTATCATACATGCTAGAAGTTATTGGATGCCAAGGAGTGGTGTCTTTCATTTTTGTAATTGTGGTGAGGTGCAGTAACCTGCGATTGCATGCTGAACTGAAATTTGGGGGGTCTATTCAGCCTCGTTTATTTAAGCGAACGTTCGGATTTGTGACGTATTTCGAAACGTATGCTAATGTAAACATTCGGTAGGGAGTAGCTATACCTAAAGCTCTACCGTAGCTTGCAGAATACCAACATACGTTAGCAGGATGCGAAAAACGTCATTTTGATGTCACATTTCCGAACGTTCGCTTATACTATAAGCGAACGTTTATACGAACGCGGCAGAATAGAGCCCTACGTTTACCGTCTTCTTAAGCAATTTCCAGTTGTAGCAGATGATAATATTTATAAATTGTATTTCGTTGTACCGAAGAGCGATTATTGTAGTGCTGCTAAATATTTCATAATTGAAAGTGAACACATTTTCATCTATTTATTTTTATAAAAAGGCTTTGGTTATGAAAGTATAAGCTAAAATTGGTTCGAAATATTTACTTTTAAAAAAAGTTCCATTTTTTTCATAGGTTCAACTGTCATTTTATATATTTATCCAAATGCTTTATTAGTTTGGTGTAAGTCATTTTTGTTCGGTTCAAAAACAAAGGTTTAGAATGTAAAACATGCATTTAGTAATTCGAAGATTTTGTAGAATTGAAGATGCAATTTGAAAACTGATTCAGCAAAGAATATTATAGTATATTTCCTAATAATGAACATTTCATATGTGCGCATATTAAATAAAACAATCTAAATAAACTTATGTATGATTGAATACTTAATAAAAAGCATAATTTCCAAATAATTAAAATTTGTAATATTTTAAAGTAAACTTCATATTTTAAATCATTCAAATACTTGGTATTTGGAAATAAATTAGTAAATAAATAAAAGTAAATAAACTGCCGAATTTTTACATAGTGAATTGTTAGAATTTAAGAAAACTTTCTCTATTTTTAAATAAGCTCACTGGTTTAATATTTAAGAGTAAACTTGATTTTTTTTTTTCTTTTTTAACTTTCAGCACTTAGAAACAATGTCTAAATTTCCAAGAAGCCCACTTATTCAATATTTATTAATGCTCTCAAATGAAAAAAAAAATAGTAATAATAATTTACTAATTTTGTAGTAGAGTGTTCAGGCTTTTAGTCGCGGTCAGTAGCGTATCTAAGGCATGGCAATTAAGGTGCATACCACAGGCGACGCAGATTTCCATAGCGACATTGGCCGTGTGAACGCTGGTCCGCTACAGGAGCTTTCGAAGCCGGCAAGCAACGATGGTTACAGAAGGGGAAATGACTGCCGTCGCATCCTTCCAACGATGGGAGCGAATAGGTTACAGTCAGTAAGATTCTAAACTACTTATTGAATCATTGCCGTTAGAACCTAAACTTATGAGATTTTCATTTTCATTTCTCACGACAAAAATCAATATAAAATGGTTAATCCTTCAACCTTCTTCAGAAAAACATATACATACGAAGTCATCGATGGGGTTCTTACCTGAAGACATAACGTAATTTTGTTGTCTGCTATGGACGCTATTGGGATGTAGATCACATATTTAATATTTTGCCTTTCCTTAAATTTAATGTATTCAAAATCAACCATTTTAACTTTGATTTCTGTTCTTAATTGTAAGGAAACAGGAAACACGAAATCCCTCTGTAGGCGCTTTTTTGGCATGTTTTATTTTGATGCCATGCACCAACTTTCAAAGTTATTCGTTCACAACTTGATTAATTTAATTTCATTGGTCTAAATTTATTGTAACTCTGTAATGGACGTTGGTTATCTCGGTGAAGTTTACGTTCTCGCCAATGTCAAGTTCTGTGTTAGCATCCTACAAGTCACTCTACCTTCATTCAACTGCTCTTCGAGCAACGTATTTTTTAACTGGCCATCACCAGCCGTTATTTTTAATATGTTTATTCTTTAATAGTCCTTTTAAATAAATAGTTTATTTTAAGTACCTTACGCCTTCTTCATTTATTACAACTGAAATGTTTTATTTTATGAATCAGTGGTAATTCACACCGCTTTTTAATCATCAATTTAAAACTGCAAGCATTATCTACATTATGGTTGCTTTACCTTGGTACTCAAGTTCGCCGTATAGTTGTTGAAAAAAAAAAAAAAAAAACATATATTCAAATGCATAAAACTCCTGCTTCCTTTATAAACGATAAGGAGTGGGGAGGGATGAATAGCCAAACGTCAGTTTCTTATTGTTACCGCTTACACTGTCACAATTATTTGCAAGTTCTGTCGTGGGGAAAAGTATAAAGATATTTTACTGATAGTTTTGTTTCGAAACTCCTCCCCCCCCCTCCTAAATTGCCACTCGAAAATCCATTCCTACGTGCAGTCATCATGCTAGGGCAGCAATCGTGAAGTGAAAGATGTCACGCGAAATTTCTCACTGTGGTTCACGCACAGGTACCAAAAAAAAAAAAAAAAAAAAAAATGACGTCGCTGTTTTTCTTTCATCACAGCACACAACACCTGTTACGTGCGCGGTTCTTTGATATGTGCGGATTCCGTGTAGAAAGTCATTCTCCGTCATTGTAATATGTTTACTTAGGTCAAATTCATTAAAAAAAAAGAAATTGAATGAGCTTTCACCTTTCGGTGTTTGCTTTGTGTGGCGTACCGCCACTTATTGATTCAGATATCGCCATAGCAATTTAATTTAAATTCAAAATTGTTGTCAGACAGGTACCTGAAAGTCTTCAGAAAAAATCAGTATGTGTAATGTGTCATAAAATGTACATCATATTAAAAAATTTGTTTTTGACTATTTTCTAAAATTAAAAAAAAAAAGTGTTTTTCTGATATCTGCAAAATGTTTGCAAAAAGTAACGTTTCGAAATGTAATTCCTCAACCATTTTCAGTTATGTGTTGAAATGCATGTCAAATTTACTTCCGACTCCATTAAAAAAAAAAAGTTCTAAATTTTAGAGTAATTAAAAAAAAGTTTAAAAAAGCGTTTTAAGGAAAATAGTTTTTGATTGATTTCAAAATAAAAATATGCAAATATTATTTTATATTTATTGTATTGGAACTAATAAAAGTACTTGTGTGAAAGAAATTAGAAATGCTATAATATCTTTCTTACCTTAATTAATGAAATCGCGACGAACCGATAATTTTCACTTAAATATATGCATCTTTTTTTTATTAATCGGGGATTTGCGGTACCAAAAAATTGTCATCCTTTTAAGGTATGCTTTACTATATACTGAAAAATATTACTGAAAAATATATACTGAGAAATTTTAATTGAAATGTGAAAACATGAAACTTATAAAAATGAAAATTCATCTGGATCCATTAGCGTACGGTTGATATGAAAAAATTTCATACACATTTCACTTAGTTTGGATGCTATGGACACTAACTAAATATTTACCTAAATTTTACTTGCCCTTTAGGATAGCTTGACGCAAAAGATAAATTATTGAAATAAATTCATTTGAATACATTAGATAGACTCTGTGAAAGTGTGATATATTTGACAGAGTATTACATAATTAAAAGCATTGCTTAAATGCGTAAATCTTCTTTAGAAAATAAAATTAAAGTAACTGCAATGGAATTTAAAAACAAATCTTTAAACATCCCAGCAGGGCATCACTCAAAATTTGATATCATTATTTTTAAGACCCATATTTAAAATTCATATAGTTATATAGTAAAAAGCTGCGTCACAAATTTTTAACCCGTTAAGGGTTTTTGCATGGGGTATCAGATTTCTTTTCTTTTCTCTCCAAAAGAAAAATTTTGGGGGGTAAGCTCCACCAAATACTTAGATACCAATATGTGTTGTAAAATATACTTTCGTTTATTATTGATAAAACTTTCCATAAATTTCCTAAATACTTCTAAAAATCAGAAAAGCAGTATAATTATTATTCATTTATTTAATTTTGATTCATTGAAAGCCTTTTAAATAGTCCACATAAAAGTATTATATTCAGAGATCGATACAGATGAAATTTGAGTCTGTTTTACTGCCCCTTCACAAAATTATAATCGATTAAAATGTCCTCTTCACAAAATTATAATCGATTAAAATGTCCTCTTCACAAAATTATAATCGATTAAAATGTCCTCTTCACAAAATTACAATCGATTAAAACGACCACTGCACAAAATTATAGTCGAGTAAAACGGTCCCTTCGCAAAATTACATTCGATTAAAACAGCTTCTTCCCAATATTATAAACAATTAAAACGGCCGCTTCACAATATTATAATCGGTTAAAACGACCACTGCTCAAAATTATAGTCGAGTAAAACGATCCTTTCACAAAATTATTAAAAAATTAAAACGGCCGCTTCACAATATTATAATCGATTAAAACAGCTTTTCTACAAAATTGCAATCGATTAAAATGGCCACTTCACAAAGTTATAAACAATTGAAACAGCCTCTTCATAAAATTATAATCGACTAAAATGGTCCCTTCACAAAATTACAATCGATTAAAGTGGTCCCTTCACAAAATTACAATCGATTAAAATGGCCCCTTCACAAAATTACAATCGATAAAACGGCCCCTTCACAAAATGACAATCGATTAAAACATTTCATTTTCATTTTACCGTTTGCTTTAATTTGTTTGGTAAATTCTTTTAAGAAAAAAATGACTTTTACAAAAATTGGTTTTAAAATTCACAAAAATAGATGTTGAAATTTATAAAAATTGAGATGAAAATTCACAAAAATAGATGTTGAAATTTACAAAACTTGGTATGAAAATTCACAAAAATAGATGTTGAAAATTATAAAAATTGGTATGAAAAATCACAAAAATGGAGATTTGAAATTTACAAAAAATTGGTATGAAAAATCACAAAAATAGAGATTTGAAATTTACAAAAAATTAGTATGAAAATTCACAAAAATAGATTTTGAAATTTACTAAATTGGTATGAAAATTCACAAAAATGGAGATTTGAAATTTACAAAAATTGGTATGAAAATTCACAAAAATAGATGTTGAAATTCACGAAAATGTATACTGATATTCACAAACATAAACAGTTTTCACAAAAATGGAACGCTGGGAAAAAATTCCTGTAAAGACCCTTGATATTTGTTTCTATCCAAAGCGACCGATGCCGAAATTCCTCATCGTGAACAGCGAACTCTAATTATATACACTCACTCTAAGGGAGCAGAAAACTAATATAAAAGGGACTGCTTCGGGTTCAGTTACTTATTACGCAGTGATTGAGCAGTTACCCTGACAGTTCTGTAATTTCTAGACGGAGCATATGGAGCAGTCCGGTGGGCGTGTATACTTATGATGGATGCCACACGAATAGTCTCATCATAACATTCTTCGGTGATAAACAGTGGACCGAAATCGTAGAACCAAGGATATCATTATATTCAATTATCAGCTTAGCTCTATCTTTTATTTTTTATCCAGCTTCACTCTGAAATTATACAGCTAAAGCGAGTATGCTTTAACTCTATCAGGCAATTGCAATTATTCTTTAGTAAAGCTTGAAACGTGCTATAAAGCCTTTTCCAGCCAAGCAATTGCGTTCATTGAATAAATGAGAGCCCCAAGATATCTCAAATATTAGTCTTGTTTATCAGTCCTTTTGTTTAGTGCTAAATTAAATTTCTGTGCTGTTTTTCTGTGAATCTGATAGTATTTTGAGAAGCTTCAGTGTAACTTCTGTATTACATACAATAGAGCACATATGGGCAACCACCGGCCCGCAGGCCGATGTGGCCCGCCACGGCTTTGGATCCGGCCCGCGGAACATATCATAACCCTGAATAAAACCCATATAAACCATTTAAAATCCCAAATGAATCCCAATAATACGGCCCGCGACTCCGCTAACATCCTGAAGTTTGGCCCGCGACTTCATTAACATCCTAAAGTTTGGCCCGCAACTTCTCAAAGGTTGCCCATACCTGCTATAGAGTCTTGCCTTTCGCGAGGGATATGTTCCAAGACGTCTCGCGTACAAAATTAAAATCGATTAAGGTCCTTTCACAAAATTACAATCGATTAATATCGAGGGATATGTTCCAAGACGTCTTGGAAAATTTCGCGTTGTGAAATAGGGTATATATGTATACGACTTTTGTGAAACGCATACGCAAATATTTTAGACACTTATAATCATCCCCTCAAATTATTTTAAGCAATTGCCTAACTAAATATATACGAAGTATTTTTTGTACAGCAATGCGGTGTCGGAAATAAAAAGTACCACGCGATTTCAGCAAGATGGGGATCCTCCTATGTTCACAATAATGAGCGTAACTACCTCAGTATTTCCATTTTCCGCCTATACTTTACAAAGAGCATCAGAAATGGAAAAAGCAGAGAATTCTAAAGTACTTCTGCGCGCGAAATGGGGAGAGCCCCATCGTGCCGAAACCACATGGCACTTTTCGTTTTTGACCCCAAAATTT
The DNA here is from genome assembly GCA_038373885.1 of Cheiracanthium punctorium. Taxonomy (NCBI): domain Eukaryota; kingdom Metazoa; phylum Arthropoda; class Arachnida; order Araneae; family Cheiracanthiidae; genus Cheiracanthium; species Cheiracanthium punctorium. The sequence goes on along the minus strand of JAWZYV010003326.1, from coordinate 626,180 downwards.
GCTATACAGAAAAGATTCTTTATTATGTATTTTACTTACCCGTAATTTTTGGCCAATGAATTCGGAGATACCCCTGTATGTGCGTCTGTGTCTGTGCGTGTGTATTACTGTCCAATCTAATGCCTATTTCACATTAGCAGGGGTCGCGCTGTCGATCGCCAACCTCGCAAATTGCGATAGTAAAATTAGTTTGGCGAAAGAAAATACGATTTGGCGAAAATATTGGAAATTGCATTTCTTAATGACGTCCGGCAAAATCTAATTTGGCGAATGGATTGGCGAAACTTTTAAAAAAGCAAGCGCGACCCCTGCAATAGTAATAAAAAACAAAACCGTTTGACTCTGCATTAGATAACTACTGTTTCTATAGAATAGGTACCTATTTGCAGATTGTAGTGACACCTGCTCTTACTCTGCGACCAGTAAAATTATTGGTATTTACCCTAAAAAAAAGCGCTTTTATATTTCTTTGCACCTGTATCAATAGATGAATATTTATGCATTGCCGGCCGGACGGTGTGTCCTTCGAATTTCAGTCGCATTCTATCGAATGCTTTTTCAGTATGTTATGAGTAGGCTGGGATAAGTAGGTAGAGAGCGGGTCGCATTTGAAGGTCACGGTTAATGGAAAAGCTATTTTATTTACATTTGAAGCAGTGAATGTGTCCATTTTATATTGTAAATATGCACATATGGCAAATGAATTTAGCCTCATGTATGAGATGAATCAAATTTAATACGCCGAATATTGCATATCAAAAAGACAACAGGGAAATAATTATTATGCTATTTATTTTAATATACCTGCATGTATTAAAATTCGATTACTTTAACTTGAGTATACATTTGGAAGTATTCTTTGCATGAATATTCAGCATGCATTTATAATGTTAGTATTCATATGATTAATATCTTTTAAATTCCATGCTTTAGGGTTATGGAATATTTTTGGATTTATTGTAATGTATGTCTGCCGTATTTATCACTATTGTAACTTAATTATGGATCTGTTGTGCAATTTTCACTTGAATAAATAGCTTATGCTAGAATTTATTTATGCTATAATTTTTTATATATAATTTTAAAATTATATGTATGAAACAGGAGGCTGGTTCGTACACATTGCGGCCACCAGCCACAAAGTGTGCCCACCAGCCCGCCAATGCAAAAGTACCAAAAATTTGGAAAGTTGTTTATTGTACACATATAAAAATGTATTATATGAAAACGTTTATTTTGTATGATTTTTGATTAACTTTTTGACTTTAAATTTTAGAGAAAAGGTCTCATGAGGTCTAAGTCATCGGCGGCATCCAAAATTCAAAGAGCTTTACCTGGCAAATCAAAGACAAGCAACGGGGAAATGTAAGTACAGCATGTATTTTTATATTGTTTTAATAAGTAATAGCCCTTTGTACTAGCTGACTGGATTTTTAATAGCTTTCTGGAAGTGTAACGAGTTTTCTTACTCGAGGCATTACATACTCTTATAGCATTTATTCCAGTGGCAGGTATAAAATAAGATATGCGGTGGGAAGGTAGACCTACTGGAAATGTATTAGGTTGTAACGAAAGTTTCCCGCCACCGCAAACATCGTCAGCACACAGTTCGCGTTGGCGTATTGGCTCCTATTTTGTCAAACGATTTTTGGCATTTGAAAGAAAGAGGCTTACTTTATAACACTGTGTTGTGAAATCTGTAAAAAATAGAGTTATCATTAAGTATAAGGTGTTCCAAATGGAACTATCACTCTAGAGTATTAGAACCATCCTTTACTTCCATTTGTGTTGCAAAAAGTCAGCTACAGAATATCAACAAATTATGAGTACAGCTTTAAGTACTATTGTTGTATCATGTGACACTGTGCAGGTTTGGTAACGAAAGTTCAAAATCAGTTATCTAAGGAGTTAGTTTTTCAGGCAGATATGGCGGAAAACTTTCGTTACAACCTGATGATAAACTCTCGAATAGAAGACTTTAAATTGAGCATTACAATTCTGTTTTACCTAATGTACACTGAAAGGCTAAAACATTATGACCTTCCCTACATTTTCCCACAAGAATTCGTCTGAATGACGTTGAGGACACGTGATCAAGTGAGAATGGTATTTAACATTTGCTTGAAAGAATAAAATATCTTAATTTGCTGTTACTTCTGCGTGCAATGGAAAAAGTTGCTGATCTGTGCAATTTTTATAGAGGGCAGATTGTAAGACTCGGAACGACTATCTCCGAAACTGCACGACTCGTGGGTTCGCGATCTGCTGCTGTTATGCAGAGTGAATAAATGATGGTGAAATTACCACTAGATGCCACGGCAGTGTACGTCCACGCGTTATCAACGAAACAGGACGTCGGAGACTGCCCCGTTTGGTTAATCAAAATCACCGCCAGACAGTGACTCAGCTAACAGCGCAATACAATGCAGGTCCAAACAGAAGTCTTTGGGAGCACACAGCCCCCTAGATATGGGACTGTGTAGCAGACATCTCACTCGTGTGCCTCTGTTGACCAAGCGTCTTCGCCAACTACGTTTACACTGGGCCCTAGGAGGTACCCAGGGGGGTGGGGTGTCCTGGGGTCCTTACCCCAGGACGCCCCATATCCCGGAATTTCAGTTTCTGTTAACAGAATAATAATAATGATGAAGTCTTTTTGCGAAAAATTCTGCCTGTTCCACCGTTTGGACCCTCCAGAATTTAGAGAAAAATAATTTCCACGGTTTGGAAATTATTTTTCTGGGTACGTCTCTGACTGGTCTGGGATCAACGGGACTTGACTATGAATCAGTGGGGGCAAGTTGCCTGGTCAGATACAACAGGCTATACACACGCTGGTTGTGGCGGTATTATGCTTTCTAGGGCGTTTTCGTGAACGTCTCTCTGTAACCCTGGATTGTGGTAGAAACAGATCATGAAATCTGAAGACTATCTGAACATAATTTCGGATGAACTGAACCCTTGCGTGGCGTCTATCTTCCAAAATGGAAATGTAGTCTTTCAACGCTCCATGTCACAAGACTCTGATTGTGATGATGTAGTTTGAAGCTTAATGATGAATTCCATCTAATGTCCCGGCCATCTTACTCACTGGATCTAATAAAGCACAATCAGGAGTCCATGGAACGCTCAGATTTGCGTAATCGCTGCTTGGAAATCTGGCAGACCTCCGTCCAAGAATTTGTGGCATCTTTGCCAAGGTCAGTTGCATCTGTTTTTCATGCCAATCGTGGGCTAGTGCGTTATTAAATAGGTTATAATGATGTTTTGGCTCTTCAGTGTAGATTCCAATGAAATGGGAATGGTCCATTAATTCCTCCCTCAAGTGGAAAATCAGGTGTTTCAATCAAAGACTAAAATTAAAAGAATTAATGAGATATATATAAAATCTCTTACAAACAGATCTTTGAAAATATATTCTACTAAAGAAGTCTATTATTGACTAAGTAGTTGGTAAATAACTGTTTTACACTCTTAACACACATATTCAATAAGCAACAGCCACTGTTAACTTAAAAATCGCCGAGTCGTATCTGACATGTTGGTGTGAAATCCAGGTCTCTTCGTATAGCATTCGAAAACAAATAGAGATATGTCCGCAAAGTATCCTGCTGGTCACAGCTTCATGCTCCCTAAAACAAAATTCAGCTGAATGGAGACGCTTAGTGGAAAATGTTATGCGCTGCTGCTATTGTAGAACTTGGGCGAACTTTTCGGGAAAACTCTTGCAAAATTGATTATCTTCATCTGTGAAATCAGGCTTATGCTTGTTTTAGAGTGGTTAAAATTACATTATCGCCACCTTTTTCCCTTCTTGATGGCAATGGGTAGCAGCTACTTGTGCAACTTGTATAGGAACTTTTAAAGATAATTGAGAGCATAGACCTCTAAATGCTTTCTAATTACATAGTAAGTAAGAGAGGAAAGCTCTTAATAACAGACATCCCGAATCATTAAAATTTCAATGATTTAATCATAGGAATTTTCGTTGTTTTCTCCCTTAAAATAAACAAACAGAAAATTTCTGATGAGTATCTGCAAATGATGAGTATCAACAAAGACAAACTTACGGTGGCTCCCCCCTCACATTTTTCAGCGTACATACAGTTTTTTAATTTTTAACAATGAATATGTAGTCGAATTTTCTACAAAATAATGTTATCAGTAAAGTTTGAATGAACATTTTAAGCGAAAATAGATATTTTTTGAGTAAAAATGAGAATAAATAAGATGATTTTTTTTTTAAACACGCATCACTACTTGCTCTTTGGTTTTTATCGAGCCCCCCCCTCCCTGCAAACGCTCTGCGCCCCCCTTGGGGGTCGCGCCCCACAGGTTGAGAAACGCTGCATTAGATGACAATACATTTTTTTGTCGGCATTATTGATATAGGCGGCGATATTGGCCTTTTTTCATGCTGTGCGCTCATATGTACCACATACAAAAAATTAAATATTTCTGAAATAAGAAACCAGTGTATATTATTTGTAAATATTCCTAAAAGGACAAATAATATTTTCCATTTATTTACTGGGAAAGTATCGATTTGTACTATCTGTGTGAATGTTTTTTTTAATAATAATAATTATTATAATTATAATAATTATTATTATTTCTTGTATATATTTCAAGAGCAACCTAAAATTTTCCCCCAAATTTAAAATAATTGAAATTATATTGAGAAATAATTTTTTTTGCAGTTTTTCCAGTAAAAATTTGTTGTCGTGTATGATAGTTTTCTTCAAAATTAGTGTTCTTAAGAGGTTAAGAGGACAGTGCATTTCTATATGTGATCTTGGTGTGCCTTGCTCTTCCTAGAACTTTTCATAATGAATACTGATCTGCCCTTTTTACATTGAAGTGCTCCAGGAATAAAACAATAAACTTTTATCTCGCCATCTTTTTAAGCAATATAATTATATATATATATATATATATATAATACAAAAGATGCAGGGAAGGTGAAGGGGAAGAAAAGCTTATTACTTTAAGGAATTTTTCACCTGCTAATTACTCGGAAACTACTCAATTTTGACCAGAAATTAATCACGTAAGATGAATTACATGTTAGTTCATCTTTTGTGTCTATCCCATGCAGTTGGTTCATCTGAAGTGGATGAAGGAAAAGGAGCGCATTTTTCTGGCTTTAATTACGGATGATCGATCACTTTTGTAAACATTTTATTATTATAAACAACAAGTATAGTGGAGACATGAAACTTTTAATGTAGCAGTTAATAGTCTTATGTTTCTATTCTGTATTTTTAAAAATTAATTTAAACGCTAATTTTAGCAAATACATTAAAAAGTAAGGTAAAAGTAGTTAAAATAACATTCTTAGTAAGTCTGAAATATCAAAAGCATCTTTCAAAATTAACTTGGTGGTGGTGAGGGCGACTTTGTTCAATAAAAATGCAGTAGTGTAGTACAGAAGATAGTTTTTAAAATTTTATACAAATTTCTGGCGTATTCATAATAGTTAACCATTTTATTCCCAACAATTTTGTGACAACTCTAGCCCGGAGCGTAGCATTTAAACTTTATTTTATTTTTTGAGGGGGACGGGAGGCTCAGCATGTCCCCATGAATTTTGGAAACAAAAAAAGAGATACCACATGGTGCTGATGTGTGGCTATCACCCCTCCTTCAAGGGTACGGGGGGGGGGGGATCTCGTTCCCCTGAGCCTAGACCCCTTTCCTACGCTACTGGCACCAGATAACATGTTACGTTCAATGTTACTATTTTCCAGTTATAAATTTTCGGTTTTCATTATTCTTACATACTCTCGTATTTGGAGCTTTTTACATCTTGTAGTTAAAAATTGCAATTTTATTTCGTGCAAATGGGTGCAGTAAACTACGCCTTGACCTAAAGTTTTGTTGTCTTACATTCAAGCCGTTTAATTAAACATATACTTTTTGTGGAAGAATTGCTTAAAATGCATGGTACTTCCTGTGTTTCTGCTAGCTAAAAGTATCTAATAGGGTCACTAAGTTTCCCAAAGACCTTGAAAAATGTTTATAAAATAACTTAGCTGAAGGACCAGGTCTCACACTCCTGACACATGAACGGATTGGCCGAAGACTGTTCGGAAAATATTATGTTTTTTTTAGAAATTTCATTAAAAAATCAAATTAAAAATTAGACTAATAAAGCTAATCTTATAAAAGTAAATATAGGGACCGTGATCATCCAGTAGGTGTTTATACGCTGCGGGTTTTTACGTTCTTTGGGATTCAGATTAATTCCGATACTACGTAACTTCATAATTTAGTAAAAATGTAAAATTTAAGTTTGCGTTTTTTTTTTAACATATTTGTAGTTCTTTCTTTGATCAGATACGCTTTTTACTGTCATTTCTCAACTCTAGCTGTAAAGGGTAATTTTGGATTTGCGTTTCGACACCCAGCAATCGCCTTCGCAAAAACCTCTCCCCTTCAACACATCTACAATTGGATTTCTTCCTTTTTTTTCATGGGTTTAAGGTCGTTAAAGGCGTTTTGTAGCGACAGATACTTCCCATGTTAAGATGATGAGATAGACAAGGCAATTAAGGTCATGCCCAAAAAACTTCATAACTGCTTGTGAAAGAGAACAACATTTAACTGTTTTTTTTTCTCCAACAGGTTAGCAACCTGTGTATTTACAGCGTTTACGATCTCTCAAGATTTGTAACATTTCTTTAAATGGCATCCCTCCTTATTATCCCCCCCCCTCTTCAAATTATGGGTAGGACGTGGTAGTTCATGGTTAGGGTAGAGAGAGCCTTTGCTGAGAAATACGTTCAAGGATTGATGTGGTTTTTTTTTTTTTTTTTTTCCCCTGTGCAAGTCGACGTAACGATCGTATGACAACTGTTTTAGATTGTTTCTCATTGTTTGAATGTTACGTTTCATTGTCTAATAAAAATTGCAGGTTACCACGAATGTGCTTAAATGATTTTAAAGCTTACGAGTAAATGTTAAATGCCCCATTTTTTCTGTGGTTAATAGTAGGTATGCTTGAACCCTAAAATTCTTGATTTTTAAAATGAGCGGAAAATAAAAGAGTAACATTATGCTTACGCCTTCTGGGGAAAATATTTTTAAAAAAATTTCAGTGTGTATTTTCCCGGAAAAATCATGCATAAAGCTTAAATTTGAAAAATTGGAACAGATAGATCTCATAAAACAGAGAGTAATGTAACCTAATTCTTCTTTATTCAGTTCTACTATTACTATTTTTGAATAGTTTTGTATTCATTTTTTATTTAGAAATAAAAATTAGAAGCGATTAAAAATTCAGGCAAAAATGTGTTCAGCAAATCGGATACACGCGCTATAAATTCCCTGCCTATTTGCTGAAAGAAAAAAAAAAAATGTCGTCGCACATTTTTAAAACTAAAAATTGCTTGCATAATGATGTTATATTTATTATTAAATGCATATTTATACGAAAACAACAAAATTTTCTTTTTATTACGAAAAGATGGGAGCTTAGCTAATTGGCTACAGTATGGACTGTAGTGTTAACGGTGTTATTCGAAAAAGTCATGTGATTTTGGTACATAATTACAAATAAACTAATTATGCCAGGCACTTCAAAATTTTGAAACAGTCTCTTTACAAGCTGTATTACATACTGCGAAGACAGGTCAATCTGTATCCGTTTCAAAACTTTTAGAAAAAATTCTTTAAAATCGGAAATTTTCGCAAAGCGTGTCACTCTTCGAAAAATCTTGCAGCTCAGATCCATGTTTAAGAATTTTTTCTGAAAATTTCACAAAAGCTACAGCTTTTTCGCTTATCGCAGTGTGTAAAACGGTTTATAAAGAACCATCTAGAATTTTTTGGAGACCATGGTGCTATTAGTTTATTTCAATTTGTGTACCAAGACTAAAAACAGAGTTCTTTTTTTTCGAAGAACAGCCTTAAGTTTTCAACCTTGTTTTCACAATGAGCTTATTAGTTTAAATGCATTCTTTATTGTTTTTCGTTTTTCTCGATTTTAATGTAAGGGGAATTCAAACGAAAATGGTACTGAATTAAAAAAAAAAAAGAAAAGTAGCTATTAATTATCGCAAAAATAATCACCGCAACTGTTGATGCACCGCAATTGAGACAAGTTGGTCACTAATTCGGCATTCGGGGGATGCAACCAACTATGTTTGACGTTCCCTAATGGAACAACGATTGAACCCAAGCGTGAGCGCGTGCACCTCTTCGTCTGAAACGAATCGACAGTCACGAATGTATTTCTTCAGGGCTCCAAAAATATGGAAATCATGGGGGTAAAAAATCTGGACTGTATGGAGGATGTGAAAGGGCTTCCCTGCGGAATATCTGCAGTTCTATCTGGTTAAAAAAACTTGGCCACAAAAGGGGGAGATTATCGTGCAACAAAATGATGCCGTTTACTCAAATATGTACGGACGTGACATAATGTGTTCATCATGCACTGCAAACAGTTGCGCATTAACCTTACTTTCTGTCTCTCCCTCTATCGAAAAACACATTACACCACAAAGTTGCCACACTGTTACTTGATGTCACTTCAAACACGTCTAACAGGGAAATGGCACAGTGGTGAAAGTCCGCACTGCAAATTTCTCATTCCCAGTAGAGAGCATTTCTATACAAACATCTGCCTGCGTTATCAACTTGCTCTCCATTCTGGTTATGCAATTAGTTTTGTTTTCTTTTGACTGCCTCTTATAGTTTAGTAACCATGCCCATAAAATTGATTGTATTCATATTCCTTATTGTTACAAATCTAAATGAGCAAGGCTAATCGGTAGTTACGTGTAACTTCACCAGCTAGAATACTTTTTTAAAAATATTCCTCATTAGGGGAAGAAGAAAAAAAGATGACGAATTATTGATAGAAAGTTTACGTATTTCAGAAGTTCCAGTAAATTTTGCAACAAGGAGGAAAAAAATATCGAATGCCGCCTCATTTGCATTAGTTTGCATGCAGAACGTAATTTACCTCAGGTCTATTTTCTTGTCAGTATTCATGCCCTTAGATAGCTGGAACGAATACTTTCACTTACATGTTACGCTGATTGTGGTAACTTTTGCATTTTTTTTTTTTTCCCCAGGGGGAAATCCTAAACGCCGTTTGCATTTGTATCGCCTGCTTAGAATTTATCAGCTTTACAGCAAGTGTAAATTTCAACAGTGACGGGCAGAGTAAAAGAAAACGGCCAGCGTTTTTAAACAAAAGAAATATAGTAGTAGGTGACATTTGACTTTTCCTACCTTGTCGCTCACGACTGGCGTGATCCCAGTTCACGCTGCATTGGGTATGTTCCCGGCGTTCATCGTGAACCAGCAGCACCCTCACGCGGACTAACACTTGAACGGGTTTGTGGCATGGGCCCATACCATACAGCCCCGTCACACATTTATTTCACTTTCAGGCTGCATATCCCGAGATCATGTCCGAAATAGCAGAATCGCTGTTTGGAAGTCTCGATCCCATATTTTACCGGCCCCAGTTTCTCACGTAACTGCCAATTGGGGGATCGCTAGACATGCATATTGCCCCACTGTTGTTAAGCGGCATGGGACGTTTAGCGATGCTATTTCGAACACGTTTTAGCTATTACAGTTTGATTCCTTTTTTTTTTAGGGGGGGGGCTGGATTTAGGCAGCTATCCATTTTGAACTGAGTTTTTCTTAAGCCTTTATCTCATGCTCTTTTAGCGAACTTTGACTTTCGCTTTCGACGATGCTTTTAAAAAAGATTTTATTTATTTATTTTTCTTTCCAAGCCGAAGAGGTCAACGAATGTTTGTTTCGTCCCTCCCTCCCTTCCTACACACTCTTGGCTCACGTCTGCGGATCAAGGAATGTGTGTTAGAAACATCTGGAACATTCGAGGACTCCCTTAACCCTTTGAGGCGCAACCCTTTCCCAATGCTGAAAAAAGGGCAGTCGTTGCCATCGCTCGACTTAACGACCCGCAAGAGGGCGGACGATCGAAACGTTCATCGCGTGCCACAGATCGAGAGACCCTTTTTTGACGACAGCTGGCTGTGCCGCACTGCCAGCTGTCGTCAAAAAAGGGTCTCTATATCTGTGGCACGCGATGAACGTTTCGATCGTCCGCCCTCTTGCGGGTCGTTAAGTCGAGCGATGGCAACGGCAGCCCTTTTTTCAGCATGGGGCAATCTATGCAGCTGTTCTCGCATTCTTCCATTTTTCAGCAGATGTCAGTACTGTTAAAAATAATCGTGACGACTTTCTTTACCGGAAATGACATGCTAAAAAGTAAAGGATTCTCGTAGAGCTATGTCACCCGCCACTATTTTTATAGAAATCAAATCTATTCTTAGTGACTGGAAACAGTCAAAGTGGCAAAGTTTGGTGATCCCAGAGCGGGAACACTGCGCCTTAAAGGGTTAAATGTTTATAGCCTCCTTTAGAAGAAAATGAATTTTTTGAATTGGAAGAAATGAAGAGTTGAAGTATCTAGAAATGTCTAAGCGGGTTATACCTTTTCATCCGAAAATATTTGAAAGTCCAGGCCCATTTACAGCAGTGGTCACCAACCCGCTGGCCGGTACCGGTCCGTAAATCCAGTGGTACCGGGATGTCCAAGGAACATTAAATTATTTCCGTTTTATTTACTGTAGTGTATTTCTTTCGGGTTTGTACTCATTTATACCTTTGGAACTGAAGAAATCTCGCTACTATTTTAAATTAGTTTATTGGTTATTAAAAATTTCAAAATTATGAATTAAAATTGTAGTCATAAAATTGAAAATAAGTGTACTTTCCTGAAAAAACTTAATGAACAAAAAAAATAAATAAAACGAGTTTTTTATTGAGCAATAAATAAGCGTCATTTATACTTAAGAAATAGAATAACATCATTATCGAATATTATAAAATCAAAACAATCGAAAATATAAACAACTAAACCCCCCCCCTTCCTCAGCGGGCCGCGGTAAAATTAGCAAACGGTGACCGGTTTGCGGCTATAAAAAGGTTGGGGAGCACTGATTTACAGCATTAATGACTTATTGAAATTTTAAGCCAAATATATCAATATAAATTTATTTATTTTAACTGCAATAATTGACTGCATAAATTTGAGCACATATTTAAAAAATTCTCATATTTTTACTCTAACGAGAAAATTAATTTCGCGTTATTGTACATATTCACCTAAGAAAATTGCCCCCTTTTTTTGTAAATCAGCCCTTAATAATAATAACAATAACAATAATTTACCTTACCCAGTTACTGCTCCATAGAATCGCAAATGGCTTACGTGCGAAGATAGTATGATGCAAGTAGGCACAAAGACAGTTCGTAGCCGCTGTCGGAAGTAGAGGTCAGTTCACAGTCTGGGAGACAATCGACTCGATAAGGGTCTAACAAAACTTTCATTACTGCTATTTTTTCTCCATGCAGTCAACAATTGTTGACTGCATATCATTTAACATCGCAATCATAGGAGGCTTTCGAATTGGCAACAGTTCGCTACGTTAATATCGATGCTAATTTGGACTGTGTATTTGCACCAGAAGTCATAGGCGTAGAGTTATGTGGGGCTCGAGCCCCCCCAATAAATTGCGAATACGGGCTGAGCCCACCCAATAATTTACTACCAAATACAGAAAACTAATTTATACTAACATAAAAAAAGTATTTCACGCCATTTACAAACGTTTAAAAAAAACCTTTATTTGTACTATTAAAAATTTTCTTCTTTTGATTTCAATCATGATTTAGTATTCATTGTAACGCCACGTAACACACGATGTTACTATAAGCTGCCCTCGCCAGGCTCTGGTTAATCAAAATCAGATTATGCAATGTAAAGTATGAAATGAAAAAAAAGTTCAGGTGTGTCTAAAATGCACTATGTCATCGAAAATGTTTTTTTTTTTTTTTTCTCTTTCGGATTTTTTACTTTGCTTCTATTTTTAACTTATAACATGGTAGGAAGATACTAACATGGAAACTTACCTTACATAGGTGTAGAATTCTATGGACCCATAGAGCTCGAACGCCTCCAATAATTTACACTTATCTATAGTAAAGTCATAACTGCCAACTACTACGGAATATAATTAACCACTTTTTGTAAACAGTATATTTTTTAAATCATTTTTTTCAAAATAGCAAATAGTTCGCGCGCGCAGCACAAAAATTTTGCTATATTTTAAGCCGAAAAATCATGTAGAAAAAGTGATTAATTCTATTCCGTAGTAGTTGGCAGCTATGAGTAAGTTATATGTTCGTGAATCAGTGGCGTAGCCAGAAATTTTTCATGGGATGGGGGGGGGGTTACGATTTCTGCAACTCACATGTATGTATACGGGTGTATGATAAGGGAGTGAAGAATATACATTTTGTATGGCAATAAATTCCTCATGGGGGGGGGGGTTATGACCCCCTACCCATCCCCTTGGCTACGCCACTGACATGAATATATGTGGTTGAGGGGCCCGCCCCCCCAATAATTTTGAAAACTTTACGCTTATGCCAGAAGTACAAGAGCTTTCCTGAACAATTGCGTCTCTACTCCAAGCAACATTTACCTTATTTTCGCCCGTTTTAAAAGTTATGATGGTATTTTATTTCAGTATCAGCTGTTTGTATTGGCAAAATGATAGAAAAAGAATTCTTCAACGATATCAGGTCAATAAGTCACAGTTCAATTATACACACATTCTTCTATTACTGTGACCTTTCTGTTTTCTTTGACCTTCGCTGCTCTCTACGCACGCCAGAGAAACCTTATAGTGTACATTAAAAATAAAAAAGATGAATAAAGAAGTAAAGAAAAGTTAAAAAGCAACCCAATTTACCCTCTGAACGATCTCCCCCCCCCCCGATTTCTTATGAAAAATGTACCCTCTAGGCTAGTAGACAGACATGTTGGTGGGAGGGGGGGGGGGGCTTTTAGAAGGTCGGCCGAAAGCAACTGTAATTTTTGCAGAAACATAGCGCTAATAAGGTTGAAGATTATCTAGGATGTGAAAATTGCTTTCTGAGAACTTTGGGGGGGGGGATATAATCCTTGATAGACTGTAGTGACAGATTGTGTCTGTGCATTGTAGGTTACTATTTTCGGAAAAGTGTATAGGATGGTTAATTAGCAGAAAAATAGATTGAGAGCCGGCGTGTGCTTTGGAAAGGTCATTCCTGCGTGATTGTGGCTGCACACCCTTCAGTTAAAATTGCATCATCTTGTCTCTCGAATAATGGGATTGGCGGTCGTTCTTTTGTGGAAGGTTTATTATATTTATTTATTAGCGCTATGCTTATTGTTTTCAGACTTTCTCAAAGCATCGATGCCTATTAGTGTTCATTTTTTTAAACATGGCGCATCGAAAAAGCAAGGGTGATGGGGTGGTAATGAAAGGCGTTTTTACAATTTTGGAAAACCCGCGTATTGCCGTGAATGCATACACACATTGTATCTAGGGTTGATAAACTTTTATGGCCTTTCTGATATTATTTCCGTGTAGTTTATGTACTATATAGTTATAAAATTACCATGCCCCCCCATCCCATCCCACCCATTCTCCTGAGGACATCCTAAGTTTAACCCTTTAACGCGCAGTGTTCCCGCTCTGGGAACACCCAACTCTGACGTTTTGACTGTTGCCAGTCACGAAGAATAGATTGGATTTCTATAAAAATAGTGGCTGGCGACATAGCTCCACGAGAGATCCTTTACTTTTTAGCATGTCATTTCCCGTCAAAAAAAGGGTCACGATTCTTTTGAACAGCACTGACATCTGCTGCAAAATGGAAGAATGCGAGAACAGCTGGATAGATGGCCCACTGCTGAAAAAAGGGCAGCCGGTGCCATCGCTCGACTGAACGACCCGCAAGAGGGCGGACGATCGAAACGTTCATCGCGTGCCATAGATCGAGATACCCCTTTTTTGACGGCAGCTGGCTGTGTGGCACAGCCGGTTCCGGACCCCTTGTGTGCGCCACTGCACAGAAATAATAATGCTGTCTAATTTACAGATTTACGTAAATCTATTTCTCTTAATAACGGTTTAAGAATTAACTTACATTATAAGAGAAAGGATTTTAATTTTGGGGTGAATAGAAATTTATCTGATTTGCATAAAGCTGTATGCCGTAATACCAAATGTCTTTGTTCGGAACAGTTTAAGATCTATAAGCATAAATTGCTTTAATTTTAAGCTACAGACGAACTTTATCATGAATCTGCTCGTAAACTGATCACTATTTTTCTTTTCCTGGCAATTTTCAGAATTTCTTAATTTATGTTCTTGTTTTTGCAGAGCTATGAGGGGTTTTTAACTTGGTGCCTCTTCATTGACGCAGTTATTTTTGCTTCCTCGTACCATGTAAAAGAAAGAATAGCCATCGCCAATAATTCGGTATTCAAATTTTGAAGGGGGAAATCGATTTTGAACATTTCTAAATTTAGTTTTAGGAATTTTTTACATGCCTCTCAATGTACGTATATGTATGTATGTATACAGTAAGTACCGTGAGTTTTAATTGAATCAAGGGCAGATTTTTGAGTTTTCCAACTTTATCTAAACGCCCCAATGAGTCGAAAACTTATCCTGAGTGCCATTGGTGTTCAGCAGACATTACCGCGCCTGCCCATATTTTGGTTTGTTTGGGTTTTAGCAAAGACGAAGTAATGCGGGACCCTCAGCTCTTTTTAGACTTTTTGGACGTTTTCGGATTCATGGGGATTGTCTAGCCCTGCTAGATAATTCCGAGATTAGTAGCAACAACAACAAAAGTAAAATATTAAGAATGAATGAAAAAAATTAATTTTAAATTGGAGTAAAGATATGAAATAAGTTAAAGGGGGTGGGGGTGTGTATCGATATCTCTATAAAAATTTATGAAAATGTCCATTTTCATGGGTTTTTGTCCAGTTTCCCACTCGTGATAGAAATGCAACTTCAATTTCAAAAAATAAAGTCATCTCTATCTGCTGATTTATTTCAAGTCAATAGTGATAAAATTTCCATTTTTGAACAGATTTTTCATTTAATGTTCCCAATTGGGAACATTGGCCTGTAAACGATTAATTCATACGATGGGATAAAGCCAGTCGTTCCTGTTGAAGGCGTGATGAAAAGCGACCAGAATGAGAAGATAATAAAAAATAAAAAAATAAAAAAAAAAACAGTTAAATAAGGGGTTTTTCCCGTCCAAAAGTGGGATATTTCAGCACAGATTTGTCTCCTTTACCACAAGTGCAGCTGTTTTGCTAAGCTTCTTTTCTGAAATCTTGCTTTATTTTTTTTTTTTTTTTTTTTTTTTCACCGAGGTGAGTTGTAGCTCTTGTTATTTTAACTACTGAAAGTTTGCAACTTAAAAAAGGCTATCCAGGGTCAGTTATTCTTTCATAAACAATCTTCTCTTGAGGCATCATTTTATTCTCGGAATAAATATCAGGTAAGAAAATGATGCCTTCTAGTATCAACGCCGAAAAAAAAGAAAACGTTGATTATTTTTATTTATTTCACTTTTGTGGTTTCGATATGTATTCGCGTTGCTACAGCTCTTCTCGTAAAAGAATTTTTTAGTCATTAACAGTAGTTTTAGGCAATTTATTTACTGCATACGAAAATCAAACAAATTAGGAACTTATTCCATCTGAACTTTTAAGGGGTTGTTATTCTTCCGTTCTAACGATAGTTTGCGGCAAATCTATGTCTTCAGGCAAAATATTTTTTTCTACCAACAGCACATTTTTCCGGTAATGTGTTGCATTTATTTTCGATATACTTTTTTTTTATTGTTGTTTTCTTCTCAATGAATCTTGGATATTGTATTCATATCGGAAGGTCATAGGAAATTGTTCGGCGGTATGACCTCAAAGTCTCTCTGTTTACAATAAATACGCATTGCCAAAAAAATTTACATTTGTCTTATCCTTTTTTCTTCAAATGACGCTTTATGCCCTGCGCTCATTCTTGCCCCCAGATGCCGATTAAAAAGCGATTACTCTTTGGTCAAATGATACCGTGAATGTGATAAAAATGGATTTGGCCATGATTTGCCGTAAAGATCTTATTAAACCGATTTTAAGTATGAGATTTCTCTACATTTGTCGTGATTTGGGATCTGATATTAACAGTAATATTCGAGTGTAATTGGATACACAAACACGTGCACATATAATGGAAGTAGCCAAACTGACGAAATAAGGCAGCTATGAGCAATCTTTGGAAAGTTGCAGAACAAAATTTAGGATATTAGCAACATCGCGGGCCGTATAAGTAGAATTTATATGGGATTTTGATTTGGCTTATATTGATTGTCTATGGAAAAATCAAATGTTCCGCAGGCCGGATCAAAAGCTGTGGTGGGTCACACACGGCCCGCGGGATAGGTATCCAAACAGTGGTCAATACAAAACTAGTATCCGTGGAAATATATATATTCTTTATTATGTATTTTTTTCTTTTCTTACCTCAATGTTGTAAGCTAGGAATATGAAATTTGGTGGCTGGTGACTTATCATAAATGGTTGTTGTCAATTTTTTGTAATTCAGAATTTTAGAAATAGCATCTAAATGTAGTTAAATGTTAACATAGCATCCCTAGCAAGGTAACCTCAACCCCCTCAAATTGACCCTTAACAGATAATCGCAATCCGGCCACCAGTAGTCATCATGTAGTCACCAGTAGTCATCATGTTTATGTGAGGTCTATATAAAATATTCTTGTGACGTTTACCTCGTGACGACACGATGTGACTATTTTGTGTCCATCTGGGCTATTACGGATATAATAAAATAACTTGTGTAATTTTAGTTTTGTTTGTGTTTATGAATCCATCTCTTCTAACTGTTCCTCCTTACAAATGTTTTTTTTTTTTTTTTTTCCTAATGTCCTACGTGAAATAACATAATTGATTTTTAATAACTGATCAAAACTTTTTTAAAAAAAAAAAGAACGGAATGTTTGAACTAAATTAATTTTTTAATTTCGCAGGAATTTCTAATTTATATGTTTGACAACTTTGAGAAATTAGAGCGCAATATTCGTTAGTTTGCGAATAGCAAGCTCACTCGTGTTTATATATATTATGACTTCCAAACTAGTTATTTCATATTTCATGATGGAAAATGATTACTTTTGTTAAACTGTAGTACGTCAAGAATGTGCATCACTCTAAGCAACCAGAAATTGAATTAAACAGTGAATAGCAAAACAGAAAACTTGTCGCTCACACTGGAAGCATGAAGATAGATCCATACAAGCTTGGAAGTGCTACGTACATAATTTATAATGCATTCATACACGATAATTTTATAATGCATTCATGTACAATGCCTGCGTATATTTCGCTAGAACTACCCACAACCCATTGAAAATTAAATCTAAAAAGTTAGATTAATTTTGGAAATGTGGCTTTGAAAAAACTTTTAATATTTCAGCAATAGGGCTTTATCTCAGTAGAGGAAATTGTTGATGATAAGAAAACTTTTGACAATTTTAGAAAAATTGTGTTAATAGAACGTTGTGTGGATTTATATTGTATTCAATAATTTCGAATTTGTTTACAAAACCATTTATTTTAAATTTTTTTTTTATTTAGTTCTTTTCTCATGAAGATGTTTTGCTATCTTTATGCTTGAATATGTTATGTGCGCTCTCTACCAAAAAGCAGAAAAAAAAAAAGGGTTCCGATATACTGTTGCGCTATTTATAAACAGTAAATATACATAAATTAATAAATAATTTATTATATTTTTTACTTAGTTCAAAGCCATGTGGCGCGCTTTGATTTTTCATGGAACAAATTGTACGTAAAATAAATCTGTACTTTAAAAAAATGTAGTTTATGAAGAAACATGTAACAATTATTCGGAAGACAAATGATTCATTTATTTTCAAAATGCTCGGACCAGGGACTTAGCCAAAAAATTTTTCGGGCTATACTTTATCCCAATATCATTTCGAGAAACAGGTTTTGTCTTCGAGCAGCCTTCAAGAGCCGTGTGACATGCAATGTCTAAAGTACATACCGGGACATTACATTTGGTGCTGCCATCTACCGTACTTCGATAAAACTAAATTCTTTATCAGCAATTATTTTATTTTCAATTTGTAGGGACTGTTATTTTTTACTACAGTAAAACCTGTGTTGAACGACCCCCGTATTTAACGACCACCTGGTCTTGTCGACCATGTCTTAGCGGTCCCGAGTGCAATATAATTATAAATAATGGTTTATTTTCCTTATTGAACGACCACCTGCCTGACGCGACCAACGACCGCTCTGTATAAGAAACAAATTTATTTAAAATCCTATTTTAACGACCGCGAATTCATTAAAAAAATCTTATTTTCCCCCATTCATGAACAATTTAGTACATCAGTGACGGAATCTGAAAATAAGAATGAATAAACTGATTGCAGTGAAAATATATCATCATCCGGTGAAGACACTGAAAAGGAAGACACATCACAAAAAACTGCAATCACTTTCAATGAAGCAAAAGAGTGTTTTAACACCTTGCTTAATTATTCCGTGCAGGTGGGGGATGATGAACTATTTAAACATCTGACATGTGTACAGAAGCGATTAAACAAATATACCAAAATGTATCTGTTATTACATCATATTTTTAAAAATAATAAAGTACCTACGATGTAAAGCAAAATTTTTTTTTCAATTTAAATATATTCTAATTTCATTTATTAAAATATATAGAAATCTCACTGTCTTTCTCTACATATTATAAAAAAGTAAGTACACACAGGCTTTTTATTATATTATATTTTACATAAAAGCCTTTTCAGTGATAATCAGGTAATTATCAAATAAATTCCAATTCTATTGATAAAATTAAGTACGCTTAAAATTTTGTCAAAATGTATCGTATTACCGGAATTCAAAGACCGACCCTCCTTAAAGACCACATTTTCTTGGTCCCAGTGGTGGTCTTTAAAAACAGGTTTCACTGTAATGAAAACGGAATAGGTATAGTCAGAGCCTTATTATCGCATGGGCAAATCGGGACTTTGCCCAGGGCCCCCGGCTCAAAAGGGCCCCCAATATCAATTGTTGCTCTGAAATATTCTTTTATATGTATCATAATTTTATGAAAAATAATACAAATTTCATAGATGAGGGCCCCTAAATTCATCAATGCCCGGGGCCCCTGCTGGTCATAATCAGGCTCTGGATATAGTTAAGATACAGTCAATGATATTTTTAATTAGAAGTTCATCTATAAAAAAATAAAAGTTCTGTAACTTTACTAGATCTTTTTTTTTTTTCAACTGTTTATTACTGCATCATTTTTTAAGAGAATCAATAGTGATAATGGCATTCATTCCTAATATTATGAAATAATATCATCATATTATGAATGCCATTAGATTTAAATAATTTTATAATGCATTCATATGGAAAATTAAATTATTAGAATCAATCAATGTTAGAAGATATTAAAAAGATAACCAATGAAATAGGTTTTCCCAAATACGGAAGATGTTGAAAATGTGCATGGATACATTTTTCTTCACTTAACCCTTTAATAAAAACAGTTGTAATATTTTTAGAATGTATAAATGAATTTTCAAAGTTTTAAATTTATTGTGGATTATTATAATTTAACAGATACTTCTACAATTCTTGCATTTTCACTTTCACTAATTAGGGTAGATGTTTAAACATTTAACTTGAACATAAAGCAAAAGCAACAAAAATTGATTAAATGTATTACTATTAATTTTACTAGTAACAGGATAATGCCTTTTCTGTATATTATTGATATGTTACAGAAGTAAGTTACCGAATGTTACATACTTCTGTATGTTACAGAAACTAATTTTTGAAAGCTTTAGCAATTAGAAAATTTTATGACTGTAATTCATTATTAAATAAAATTTAAACAATGTGTACAAGTTATAAAATACACAAAAATTAATTCTTATCCCATAGAAATTAATTTGAAGCATCTGTGTTAAATCAGTACTTCTGAATCCAATTTTGTAAAATGAAAAATACAAATTTTTCAACAAATCATAGGTAAAGATTATAAAACGCGAATCTTTGGCAAAAATAATAAACATTTAGGGTATGATTTTTTCTAATTCAAACCTTTTGCGGCAAGTTAAGGAATGTATGTGTTATAGTTATGTGCATATCTCCACATACACAAATTACACAGGAAATGTGAACATTAGACTTACACATTCAGACACATTCAATATTCATAATTATTGTTAACATATGTAAAGTAGAGCATAATACAGTGTGCATATGAACTTTATTTTATTTGTTTGTTTTATACATTGTCATTTACTTTCTTTATTTAATCAACCTGCTACAGATAAATTATATTTCTTTCCGTGCACCAGCAATTTGACAACTTCAAAAGAATTTTTAAGTATTTTTTTTTCTTCTTCTTTCTCTCGCTGCCCTATATCCAGAGCCGTGCTTAGGGGTTGGCAAACTGGGCAACCGTCCAGGGCCGCTAACTATTGAATTTATGGACATCTGTAAAACCGCAATTGGGGACAATTTTTAATTATTGCATTGTTCTTTAATTAAATGACTGTTAATTATTTCATTAATTAGAAATGTCCCCAGTTCTCTTTCAAAATCGGGGACATCTCCCCGATTCTATGTTCAAAAATCTGGTTCACTTTAATTAAGATTCACAATTTTTAGTCAATAAAGAAAAATGAAAGACGTGCAATTGTTTCTTGTCTAGGGCCGTAAAATGTGCCTGCAAGGGCCGCTAAAACCCCTACTTTCGTCTCCTTCCTTCGACTTTTCGCCTCTTAGATGCCATTCCACCTGCAACTGCATTTTTGTAAAACTAAATCTGGCTTTTTGGCGTAACAGCTTTTTTTTTTTCTTTCTTTTAACGCTTTCTCAAACGTAGCGTAGCAATATATATATATATATATATCCCGATCATATTCGAAATATGACATTCTTTGATACCGGAATGTCTTTTCAGAAATGTACCCCAGACGGACAAAAACCATCTGATTTTTCTTCCCCTCCCCCCTCTCCCCTTATTTTTTTCTTCGGTGATTTTTCTTGCGTCTGGGGTATACAAATGTCTTTGCCATCGGGGTGGACGGGGGAAAAAAAAAATAATAAAGAAAATAAAAATGAGGGGGAGTCGCTTCTGACTCTGGTGGCACGTGATCCTTTGCACGTACTCCCCTTGAGATCGACACTGATAGACTCTCAATCTGAAAAATTTGGGAGTGCAAATGTGATTTTCGGCTGCTTTTACGTTTATCGTGAAATTATCGGGATTCTAATATTTACGTGTCGATTTGGGATAAAAAATAAACCATTTCGTAAATAGAATAATCATAAAAAAATAACAGAGTTCACAACCATCTTCTTAGAGTACAATTTTTCAATTATCAGGAGAAAATATTTATTTAAAGTCTTAAATCTTTATTGGAGGATTAATCATTTATTTAAAGATTATTTATTTATTTAAAACTTTAAATAAATAATTAAATAAACTCTGTGAAGGACTCTACGAGTAGCTGAGAGGTTCTGCTCTCGAAACTGGAAGGCGAGAGGTACCAGGTTCAAACCCCGGTCGCGCCTGCCGATCTAGCCGTTCAGAGTTTTCCGTGGTTTTCTAAGAAACCTCGGAATTGTGCTAGGATCCCTTAGAAAGCCCCTCACGGAGGACATTGCTCCTATAGGCCTAGGACTCTTGTGCAGTCAATCGACCTTAATCCACAAACAAACAATTTTGGTGAGGGAATAGGTAGTTTCATGCATTGTAATAGTAACGTTATGGTTCTCTTATGACTTAAATTCGTATTTTTATTTTATTTTATTCATTTATTTATTTATTTATTTACTTATTTGTTTATTTTTTCCTTTTAATCTTTCGTTTTGTATATCTTCAAAATTTGATAACCCCAAAACTATAAATAAATAATTCTAGTTTTTATTAAATTCATGTTTCGTACTTTCCCCCTGGCATACAAAATATTCTTTCAAACATTTCATACACCTACAGACAAAAGCCTACCTATAGATCAGTGGCGCGACCTACGGCCTGTTTAATCCGGTTACAGGTTACCCTCCCCCTC
Source organism: Cheiracanthium punctorium (assembly GCA_038373885.1). Taxonomy (NCBI): domain Eukaryota; kingdom Metazoa; phylum Arthropoda; class Arachnida; order Araneae; family Cheiracanthiidae; genus Cheiracanthium; species Cheiracanthium punctorium. The sequence continues at coordinate 604,130 of JAWZYV010003326.1, read as the reverse complement.
CGCATTATATACCCTCATCAAAAATTGGAGGACATTTGGACTGTCGCCGTTTCTCGGAAAATGCCAACGACCGCTGGGCTGAGAGGACATTAGGTACAACGTATTTATATGCACGTACGATGCATGTGCGTAATGGACTTTCATGTTTGTTTTACTCGCGTGCCCAAATCCTCTTTATTCACACAGGATTACCCTATCTAAATCATTTCTGCAGTATATTATGATATATTGCATGTTGTAGAAACAATCGTATTATTAACTTCTATGAGTATTTATTGCTGTAGCGTGTGTTAATAAAATAGTAAAAGAAAATGAAAGGTAATTCGTCTCTTAACTGCGGAAGCTTTAATTTTCGGGCTTGTTAAGCAGGGGAGCTAAACTCTTTTATACCTGAGTATAATATATCAGTCTCTGCTTGCTGGATAGTGTTAAGCAAAGCTTTTTATATATTGGGTTGGCAACAAAGTAATTGCGTTTTCTTGTATAAAATTCAAGCAAATAAGTTTTCAACAAGTTTTTAATTACAGGTAAGCTGTGCCTGAACATACGATTCATATTTGTTACATTTTAAAGTAAGAATTTCGCTGGCAGTATTTTTTTTCGTCCATAAAAGATGGCCACCCTCCCCCTTTTTTCGCTTCTATCCGCCTTAGAGGACAATATTAAAAATGTCCTGAAATTAATTTTTAGGTATTCGTGACTGCTGCATTTTACAGAAAGAATTTCACGGATATCTCTATTTTTATTTGAGATCACGCGGGATATGTGAAAGGAACTTTTTGGCCCCTTACCCCCCCTAAGATTACGAATTTTTGAAAATGCTCTCTGATCTAGAACTGTTTTTAAACCTGAGTATAATATATCAGTCTCTGCTTGCTGGATAGTGTTATAAGCAAAGCTTTTTATATATAAATATGTGTAAGTCATTTAAAAAATTATAATATTTTTAGTGTTGTGTTGGAGAATTTTCAGGCCTTCAATGTAGTAGAATAGTAGCAATTCCTTAGCAATAATGACCAGAACCTAATCATACTTAAATGGGGCCCCAGTCAAGGAGTTATTTTAAGGGCCCTATACTAATACAAACATTTTAACTTATTTTTGATTGCTCTTCTATTTTTCCAGTATAAACATAAAACATTTTTAAGGAATTCTAAAATTGAATTAAATATTACCTGTTTATTAGGTATATTAATGTACCTATATATTACCTATATAGTAGGTACACTCATTTAAAACAAGACTATGTATTAAAAATGATTTTAATATTTTTTTAATCCATTTGTATTATTAACGTACGTGTCCGCTAAGTCAAGAAATGACAAAAATGGAAAATGTTCCTGCTATTCCAAAAAAAACTTTTCAATTTTTTTGTTTTCTTCATCATAATATAATAAATGTTAACTAATGGATATTTTTCGATGAAGTATGCATGGCCATAAGTTTTCAAAAACGCTTTTAATTTCTTATTGATCCATGCGTCTTGAAACCATTATCATTTAGAACAGAAAATAAGTAATTATTGTTTACACAATTACAGTGACGCATCCAGGATTTTAGTTTAGGGGGGGCTGAGCTGAAAATACTGCTGAACTCGGTTATAGTGAGATCGATCATAGTTACAACCCTCTTATAACGTCAAAATATTCAGTACCACTTGATTTGCCCATACAACACAAGCCCACAAGCAAAAACTCATTATAGAGTCATAAATAATGATCTGATCTTTTCAGTGATATTGTAACTGACTTTAACAGTGTTTCATAAACTCTCTGTAAGTATTTATTTAAAAACTGACATCTTTATAGGTAAAAAATACTTTAGAAATAATTTGAAGACAATAAATAATATTAATAGTAATAATTCATTAGTGACAATTTTCATTTTTTTAAAGTTTTTCACTTCAAACTTTCCACCTTTAGGGGGGCTTGAGCCCCCATAGCTCCCCCCGTGGGTGCGCCTATGCACAATTATGTTACAGATATTGTAAGGGAAATCTAGTTTCAAAATATATATATATATATATATATATATATATTTGCAATATACGCAAGTTTCTAATGCAATAAATCGGGAGATTTGGGGGGGGGGGGGTCTTATTTTTCAGGGGCCCCGGGTTATTGCCCCTTGTGATAATCAGGCTCTGCTAATCACTTTCGACACGATTTCTAAAATCCTGACAGCCATGATGGAAAAGGTCATCGGGTTCGGAGAGGCCTCGAAACACATAAACATTAGAAAACCGAAGGCCCCCTGAGAGAGATACTGAAATACACTTTCGGCCCTATCTATCTCTCTCTTTACTTTACTTAGGTGCGGTCATCAGGAAAGAAAATGTGGAGTCAATTGATAAGGCGGATGAAGATGCCCTTCGGGACGGAGAAATAAAAATTTTTAATGTCTCTGGTGTTTTATCTCGGAGGGGCAGAATTTGGGTCACTGGAACGGATGGTGATGCTTTTATGGGGTCGGCTGGAGTTGTGAGACTGTGAAACCTCGAAGACGCGGACTTTTTGAACTTTACAGGCACTCGATGAAGAGCTGAGGAGAATCTGAAGGGCGTTCCGCGCTGGTGCAGAACTGACAGACGAGAAAGTGACTAGCTGAAGTACCCGTTCTTCGCACGGAATGGATATTGTTAAACCAAAAAATACAAATGGAAAATAAATAAATAAATATTAAACATATTTTAGATATAATCGCTTTAAAAACTGTTTTACAGTATTCGTTAGGCATATTCTATCTATGCTTGATCTTTCTAAATACTATTTGGAATGTGCATCATAATCCGCAAGTGTGCCGTATTTATCTTTCTTTTTCCATAAAATACTTCTTTAAAATCGAAATCTATATTAAAATCACCTACTAAAACTGTTTTAATTCTCGCGAGGCATATTCTAAGTATACTTCACTTTTATTTTCATGAATATAGACACCATTATTCCAATTAAATAAACAGTAGGGTTAGGCAGTTTCTCGACGCAGCTCTTTTACGACAAAGTGTATTTTGTATATTACCTCGAAAAATGGTGCGTTTATTTATTTTTTATTTCAGAAAAAAAATATTTTGGGCTTGAAAAAATCTTTAAGAGAATTATTACCACTTTTTTTAACCCATATTTTTGCGACTTTCTTCGATTTTTGCTATACCAGCAATAATAGATAAATTTATGATATCAACTTCTTGAACAAGGGAATATTTCTTTTAAATCTTTATGTTTAAAAATTAAAATGTCAACATCATACTCTGTCACGTTAAAATATTTTGTGAAGTCGAGGTTCAATACTCGTGAATAAAAGCTAGGAAAAATAAATAACGTTTTCGACTGATAGTGAAAATGCCTTCCCAAAGTAGGTACACTAGCCGTAAATGGGTTAAAATGGATGCAAAAGAGTTTCTAGAAACAGCAACCTTAGCGTAATTTTAATCTATTTAAAAATACAAGTGTCGCAAATTGCTTTGTTTATAAAAAATGAGCACTATACATTTAGGAAGCCTCCATTTTGGTTACGAAAGGCAAATATAAAAGTTTCGATGAATGGGATAGACGAATTATCTTTTACTTTGCCTTTGTTTTTTATTAGAACGTATTATTGTGCATTAAAAATGATAAATGAAATCACTTTTGCTGTTGATTCTGCAGCATGCTATACATTATTTACATAGCAAAAATACCCTTAATAACACGCAATTTTCTTATCTTTGATAAAAGTTATTTCCATGTACTTTGGCACTTGAAGTAAATTTTAACTTTTGAAGGTGTGAGTAAATGACATTTCTTTCTTCTTGATGATCGAGTCAATATGTTAGGTGCTATATCGTTTAAGTAAATATTTGTAGCTGTAAACGATCGGACGTATTTTACGCTCATTAAGATTACGCTCATCAAACACTGAAAAGGTTTGATTTAAAAATTTAACTATTTTTATTGACAATTGAAATTCACCTGTAAAACAGTTTTACGACTAACTGATAACCGGGTTAATATTAAATATTAGAAATAAATCTGCATTACTTTTGCTTTACCCTTTGAGACGCAACCCTTTCCCAATGCTGAAAAAAGGGTCTCTCGATCTGTGGCACGCGATGAACGTTTCGATCGTTTCTTGCTGGCAGGTAAGTCGAGCGATGGCAACGGCTGCCCTTTTTTCAGAATGGGGCCATCTATCCAGCTGTTCTCGCATTCTTCCATTTTTCAGCAGATGTCAGTGCTGTTAAAAAGAATCGTGACCATTTTTTGATGGGAAATGACGTGCTGAAAAAATAAAGGATTCTCGTGGAGCTCTGTCACCCGCCACTATTTTTATAGAAATCCAATTTATTCTTCGTGACTGGCAACAGTCAAAACGTCAGAGTTGGGTGTTCCCAGAGCTGGAACACTGCGCGTTAAAGGGTTAAAGAAAAAGAAAAGCTATTATCCGTAAAAATTTGCATTCTTGCTCCTAAAAATATTTATTACACGGCTTAATATTATCACATCATCTCATCTGAATTACTATTCAAATGCTTGTGCGTTTGTATTCACACGGTAACATGGGCATCCATAAGGGGGGGGGGGCAAGGTAGGGCACTTGCCCCCACCTAGAGTTTTAGGTTAATGTCTCATGTATACAAATGGCAAGACCATAACTAAATTTGTTAGAGGGGGGGCAAATTTCAAATTTGCCGCCCCCCTCTAGAAAAAATGTTTGCCCCCCCCCCCTAGAAAAATTCCTATGGGCACCCATGCACGGTAAAATGATATTTTAATTTTTCGAATCATAATACTTCTTGTACCAGATAGAAACCATCTGGCATTTTATTTTTTCCTCGTATCAGTCGGTAACACTGAACACCAAGACTGCGTTGTGTGATTCTGGCTTTTTATCACTGCACGCGAGTGTCAGGCAGTGCAGTCAAACGATACAAGGATATTGGGTTTTAGATTTTATAGTTAGCCATGAAACACTTCACCGCACAGTTGCTTATTTTCAGGTCTTTCTTGCTTCATTTTAAATAGTTGCTTTTTCAGCACACACTTTCCTTTACCTCACGTAAATCAGTGTTCATCAATTGAAACGTTTATCTCCCTTTCTCTGTTATTTCTTTTTTCTGTAATCCCATTTAGCGCACTTTCACTTTAAATTTTCCCTGTAATTAATGCTTGTTTCAAAAAATATCTTGATAGGGATTACATCTTATTTTTTTAGTTCTTTCTTTTAAAAAAAAGTTCATGAATTCACTTTTCCGTGAACGAATTTTTACTTGGTTTATTATGAGTGTTGCCGTAAAGAACAATAAGAAAGCTCTATTTAAACAACAAAGATAAATGTTTATTATATTACTGTAACTCTTTTTGGGCCTTTCCAGGCTAAACCTCCTGCTTTTGAAAGTAATTAGTTTGGTGTGTTTTGAAGAATTGGTGTATTTCTTGATACATACTATTGCTCCAAGAAATACCAGTCTATTTCAGTATTTCTTGGACCTTTAAGAAAAAATGTCTCTCCTGTTTCTGAATCATTATAAAAAAGGAAAATGACTAGAAAAACTGTTTTTTTCAAGCTTAAATACACCAGTTGAAAGGACCTTTATTTATCGATGTATTTCCGCTAATAAATTCGAGCAAAAAGAACTGTCAGTATTTGCTCTATCTAGGAGGGCTGGTGTTTCCTCTGCAGTGTAAAAGTATTCGAGGGGACTTTGATGGAAAAATCGGAAATATATTATTTATGACCATTGTTAAACGATTGGTAGCGTTTTGTATAGCAACACAGGTGATTATAAAAGTACCCATCCTTTGTGAACTTCAAAAACAAAATCTAGATTTTAAAAACCTTTTGATTTTTAAAAATCGCTCTTTTCTTTGTTGATTCCGTACAGTCTGTGTGTAATTTTAGCATAGAAGAATGAGAAAAACGGTTGAATGCAAATAAAAGTGAACGATTTTTGAACAGGTGTGGGGGAAAAATTCTAATTACAGTTGCTGTATAAATTTAACTACATACAGATTAATTAAAGGTTATTAAAAATTACGTAATCCAACATTTCACTCTTTTAAATAATTAATAATTAGGTGAGACTTTTTTAAAAGTTTCAAAAATGAAAAGTAAATAAAATTAAATTGACTTGAGTATAGAGCTCACCTTAAAAATTACTTGAATATAGAACTTACTTAAAAAATGATAATAATTAGCTGAAACTCTTTTATGAGTTTCAGAAATGAAAAATAATTAAAAATAGACTCAAATATATAGAATAACATCGCATGTTTATATGTACTTTAAAATCGTTACCATTCAGAACAGCCAGACAAAATTTCTAAGTTTATTTAAATAATTGTTTCGAGAAAATAATGATCCATTTGCTTAAATACTGAATTCTTCGAGGACTTTACTGGTATAAAGAAGATTTATTCAGATAACGTTTTTATTTCAATTATGCCGGCTTCGGAATAGAATTAATTTTCTTTTACAGAACTATTTGAACGCTAAGCTTTTTTTCACTTCGTTTGTAACTACGGAAGTCAGAGCCTGATTATGACCAACAGGGGCCCCGGGCATTGATGAATTTGGGGGCACCCAATCTATGAAATTTGTTTTATTTTCCATAAAATTTTGATATAAAAAAGAATATTTCAGAACAACATTTGATATTGTTGGCCCCTTTCGAGCAGGGGGCCCTGGGCAAAGTCCCGATTTGCCCATGCGATGATAAGGCTCTGACGGAAGTGCCCCCATTATTTTATCTCTCAGTACATACTACACAGTAAAATCAAAAAAGGCTTGAATCCTTTAACCTCCCCCTCCTGGCTACGCCACTACTCGCAGAGAGGCTAAAAAGCTTTATTAAAGAAATATTTTGATGGAAAAGCTCTCTAAGATTAGATATTGAACCCCTTTTTAACCAATTGGGACGTTCCTGAAATCTAGAGCTTTAGACCATGGCCTATTTGGCCCGTATAATAATCAGGCTCTGCGTCTGTCTACTGAAAAATGTTTGGAAAGTGAAAGCAGTTATTTTCCTCCCAGAAGTGAAGCTGTCTCCGTCACTATCACGCTGCGTCTCCCTCTTAATCCTTCAACCAACACACCTGGGCACTTCTAGGAAAAGTTCTTGCAGGTTGTCCTTTTTGTGGTTCTATTATCTCGTCGTCTACTGGACTTAGAGACTGGCTCAGATGAAAAACCCTCTCTATCTACGGCGATCAATCCCTCCTTCCGTAATCTTGGTATTAGTCGGGAATTCCAGATAATACGAAACTGGGTAATCATTTGAATATGACCTACCCAAAATTCCACAACATGATCATGAAGACCAGTTGGTCTTCGTGTTGTCTCCGAAAAATTTTAAATGCGACTGTCCTTATGAACTACACTACTGGCCAAAAGTATTGCAAGTTTGAGAAATCTAACCATCGTTTCAAGAATAAGCCCGGAAAAAGTGGACAGGAAATTTGCCAGATTTTAATATTTTTGAGAATTGATGTAGTATAATTGTAAAGAATACATCTAAAAATCACCTAAAGACAAAATGAGAGCTTTAGGAACCCATAATTTAAGTTGGCACGATAAAACACCTAAAGAAGTGTTGTAAAACATTGTGGATTCCATATCTCAAAGAGTGGCTGTTGTGATCTAAGTCAAGGTTGCTCAGCAATATAATAAATGATTTTTAGTTCAATTGCATTTATTTAGTATCCTCTTTTTGCAGAACTTGAAATGAATTCTTTATTTAATTTTATTCCGGGGAGCCAAAACGGATTACGATTTCTAAAATAACTTATACATTTTTATACTGTTTTTTCAATAAATTAAAAAATTATTTTTGTTCTGTAACCTAATGCTATCTTGTCTCTGAAGTCATTAATTTAATATATTGACATTAAAAAAAATATCAATTATATTGATTTTTCTTTTTGACTGGGGAGAGGGAGCTTAACCCATTTATGCCTAGTGTCCCTTTTTTGGGACGGCATTATCGCTATTAGTCAGAAACGTTATTTATTTTTTCTGGCCTTTATTCACGAGTATGGAAACTCAACTCCACAAAATATTTTAACATTACGAAGTAGAATGTAGACATTTAAATTTTTATGCATACTGATTTCAAAAGAAATCACCCCTTGTTCAAGAAGTTGACATCAGAAATTTATCTATTATTCCAGGTATTAGCAAAAATTGAAGAAAGTCGCAAAAATATCTGGGCACAAAAGGGTTAATATTGAAAAAGGGTTAGATTTCTGAAACTTGCTATACTTTTGACCAGTAGTGTAGCTGATTAGTATACCTTAGTCTCAGTAATGTTTGCCAGCCGATACCAATGAGGATATTTGTTGCTACTGTGAAATTACCAACGCGGACATTTCCATATGGACATCCCCCGCAGTTGAGCAATTTTCCGGGGAGCCGACTGTTCTTTAGAATTTACATTGAATATTTTATTTGGGAATCGAGTGTGACTACATATTGAACTAATTATTATTATTGTTTAATCATGATGACTTAGATTAACTTTGTGCCGAACGTCACAATCCTCACTAAAACGTGCGTGAATCTTTCTATAATTTTAGGAGGGGAAGGGAATTATCATGGAAATGGCCTACTTGTTTTGATACTCTCGTACGGCTTCTAAAATTCCCTGCCGTTGCCACCCAACGGAACTCGTGTCCCTGGTATATATTTACAGCCTTCTGTTTACTTTCATGCATGATCGCCACCGAATTCTTAAAAGTTCCGCTTTACCACTCATTTACTTAGACTGCCCCCCCTTCCCATTTACCAGGAGGCGCTTTGTTCCTCACCGCTCTGCAAAGCCACATACTTTTTGAGCACCCGGATCTAGAAGGGCCGTCGACAACGCTTCTTTTTATTATTATTAAGGCTCGTTCTTTCCAAATAAATAAGTAAAGTGTCAGAGTTTCTTAAAGAAAAAATAACATTGAGTATTTTTTTAAAAGTGTATTGAAAAGCAACTTAAAAAGAGGTAACTTGGCGTCAAATTCAACTTTCCAACATTCATTGAATTTTTCTTTGTAAATATTCAAAAAGGGATAAGCGCAGGCGGGAGTTTTGAATGTTTACCCTCCCTCGGAAAAAACAAAGATCCGACACGCTTAAAAGAGATCGTAAGAAGCATAAACTGATAAGGGCCAAAATCTGAAAAAATGCAGCAAGATAGCACGAAACCCATTAGCACAAATGAGAAAGATACAAGAGACTGAGAAAGAAGCTTGAAGCGCTTTTCAAGTACCACGTATACACTTTAGTATTTGCATTTAACTATATGCTATATATTTATCGAGTTAAATGCAATATGTAAATCAAGTAGGAAGATGGGGAAACTGTACTGAAGAAGACTGCACAATCACTTAGTAACTACAGATTGATACCTTAAAACGAGGCTTCCATAAGTAACGTAACGCAGCCAAATGTGACAGTGTGTCACAATGAACTGTCAAATTTTCGCAGCTCTTGTAATTACAGCATTCAAAACATTACCGCTGTTCTGGCTGGTTTATACACAAAAAACCAAGAATAATTCTTTACAGCACGGCATTCTGATAAGCAAAGCATGTTAACAAAAACTGATGTTCTTCACACAATGCCAAAGCTGCAATGCTACCTTCCGTCCGCAAGTCTTAATTTCTGGACGGGAGACTCTTTCATTTATAAATACATTCTGTGAGTTACGATTAAGCCTTTTATAAGAATGAATACTAAGGTTGCTACGTTATGGAAGGGGGCGGGGAACAGGTCTTGTAACAATGGGGGAAGAGGGTATCAAAATTTATGTAAAAAAGTATTGCGTAACTTATGGAAGCTACCAAATTCACTAGTGTTATTTTCAAGAATTGAATTAAGGGTACTGTTCAAAGAAAGGAAATTTCCCTCACGGGCTTTATATACAAAGGAAAGGAAAAAAAAAAAAAAAAAAAAACTAATTGTCCCAGACAAGGCCGTACTATGAGGGGTGGTCCTATGGGTCCGGACTCCCCCCCCCCCGAAATTTTCACATATTTATATTTATATGTGTGTGAGAGTATGTTTATATAATAATATGATGATATTCAATAAGTCAGACCCCCCGAAATATCGGACCCCCTCCGAAATTATTTTCTGGGTACGGCCTTGGACGCGAAAAAATCAGAATGTTTCTTCATAAGCCGCACTTGCCACCGTAATAAATGGAACTAGGGATGGACGCGAGACGAAAAATTGCCGTCTCGCGTCTCGCAAAACAGCCGAAAAGCTTGTCTCGTCTCGCAAAAATCCATATATCATAATGTTAAAAATGTGTGTCTCGTCTCGCAAAAAAGCTGTAAATCTCTGTCTCGTCTCGCAAAAAGTCGTCTCGCGTCCATCCCTAAATGGAACAACAGTGTCCTTTACGAAACGTCCAGAAACATTTCTTCAACATGGAGTTTCACATCCTGTTGAATTTTCGATTTTTAAGATTTATTTCTGAAAGTTTCGTACCTGATGCAGGTTTATCATTAGTACAGATTGTAAAGAGGTAATCTAAAAATTCTGAAGGTCTTGACATTATTTCGGTACATAAATACAAATACACTGATAAAGTAATTTTTTTTCAAAATACATTGTTAAAATTTATGATTAAAAAAATGTCTTCTGGTATATTCTTTACAATTTTATAAAATACTTCATCAGACCTGTAGTTCCTTCCATAAACTTCTTTTGGTTATTTTGCACAGTACCCACGATTCTCTTTTCGAGGGCAATCCACCAGGGGAAATATACAGAATTCTCCGTATCCGCGTTTGTACAAAGATTTATAGTACGGAGGGGAATTAATTTTTCAAACCTTGTCCTTTTTACCTGTAAATTCTTTCGACCGGAAACCAGCTTCGAGGAAGGCGACAATTGAAACATCCAAACGGGGAGTAGAGTAGAAATTTCTGTCAGTTTTTTTTCCCAAAGACAAGGTGATGCCAAAGTAAGATAGGAACCCATCCCCTATTTATTCGGCACCCCGGGGCCTGGCGCGTGGCTTAAAAAGCTTATTTATCTAGAGTGGGAAAGAAAAAAAGAAAGAAAAAATCCAGGTAACCGGAAGAGATTCTCTTCCCCCTTGGCTTTTAGTTTCCCCTCTTCTTTTCACCTGAGTGCTGGACGTATTCCCCCCCAAAATACGCAAATTAAGGCTGTTCTTGGAAGAAAAAAAACTCTGTTTTTAGTCTCGGTACACAAATTGAAATAAACTAACAGCACCATGGTCTCCAAAAAATTCCAGAGTGTTCTTCATAAGCTGCTTTACACACTGCAATAAGCGAAAAAGCTGTGGCTTTTAGGAAATTTTCAGAAAAAATTCTTAACCCTTTGAGGCGCAACCCTTTCCCAATGCTGAATAAAGGGCAGCCGTTGCCATCGCTCGGCTTAACGACCAGCAAGAGGGCGGACGATCGAAACGTTCATCGCGTGCCACAGATCGAGAGACCCTTTGCTGTGTCGCACAGCCAGCTGTCGTCAAGAAAGGGTCTCTCGATCTGTGGCACGCGATGAACGTTTCGATCGTCCGCCCTCTTGCTGGTAGTTAAGTCGAGCGGTGGTAACGGCTGCCCTTTTTTCAGCATGGGGCCATCTATCCAGCTGTTATCGCATTCTTCCATTTTTCAGCAGATGTCAGTGCTGTTTAAAAGAATCGTGACCATTTTTGTTACGGGGAATAACGTGCTAAAAGGTAAAGGATTGTCGTGGAGCTCTGTCACCCGCCACTATTTTTATAGAAATCCAATCTATTCTTCGTGACTGGCAACAGTCAAAACGTCCGAGTTGGGTGTTCCCAGAGCGGGAAAACTGCGCGCTAAAGGGCTAAACATGGATCGGGGCTGCAGGATTTTTTGAACAGTGACACGTTTTGTGAAAATGTCCGCTTTTTAAGAATTTTTTTTCTAAAAGTTTTGAAGCTGATACATGTTTATCGTTTATTTCAAGTTTGTAGTACAGCTTATAAGGAGACAGTTTCAAAATTTTGAAGTGCCTGATATAATTAGTTTATTTGTATTTATGACCAAAATCGCAACTTTTCGAACTAAGCTAACTGCACCAGGGGCTCGAAAAAATTCAGCCGATTGATTCTTTCTAAGATGTACTACCCACCGTAATCAATGAAACAAAGGTGAATTTTATAAAACTTTCGGAAATAATTCTTCAACAGGGAAATGCACAACAGAAATACGGAAAGTGAATCCTGCGAAATTTTCGATTTTTAAGAATGTTTTCTGAAAGTTTCGCTACTTATTCTTTAAGATTTTTTTTTTTTTTTTTTTTTTAAGAAATCATCCGACTTTTGAACAGCTTTTTAAAAAAATTCTTTCATCTGCCCGTAATTTAGAAATAAAGATACCGCTTAAGTGAAGGACAAAAATATTTATTTGAAATATCTATTACAGCTTTCTTTCCCGATTTATGTTTTAATCTTCTTTCGATCTAAGTTTCTATTTCATTTTTTCTTTATAGGCCGCTCACTCCCAGCAGACCAGAAGCCATGTCTTTTCATAAAAAGCATCTATGGGGAGACGACAATTTTCGGGTATTCATTATGGAGAGTCCTGTCAATTTCACTATGGTGAGTTTCGAATTTTTGGTTATTTCCTGAGACTGCCAATTTTTGTATATTGAGCATTTGTATTAGCTTGTCAGTTAGCAGACTAATTGTATACTTGAGTAATTTGACACCAAGGAAAATATTGTCCTTTGTTTTAAGTCGTATATTTCAACTAAACCAGGCATACATAATCCGTGGTAATGAAATAAATACGAATAGTGTACTGCAACGATATTGTTATTACATTAAGTTATTTATACTACTGTGCAATAAAGATGCGACAGAATTATCGTGTTGACTCGCGTAATAGTCGCACTTTTTTTTGCCATTTTTTTCATGGTGGAAGTCTAGGTGTGCGACTATTATGTGGGGAACACCTGCATGATCTTTTAACTAGCTATTTTTTAATTAGCTATTATTAGCATAAGCTATTAACTAGCTATTATTAGCTTACTAAGCTTTTAACTAGCTATTATTAGCATAAGCTATTTTTTTTCTGCTTCAGAACGGTTGTGCGACAATTATGCGACGGTGACTTAAGCGAATAAATACTAGAAATTAAACTATTTTGTTACTAACATGCACTAAAAACTGAATCAAACCGAATCAAAAGTGACCAAAAGATTTTCACCGTTAATACGAAGTTTCAGTTGAGCATAGATTAGACGCAATAGCTATTTACGGGATCACTGAACCAATATATATTTCTGTTTAACACCAGGGGTATTTACGTATTACACCGTCGTTTTTTTCTTTCTTTTGCTTTTCTCAATCTGTGTCAGTAAGATCCAATAACGTTAAACAATGACGCAATTATCCGTTACTAGTGTTGATGACCCTGTTTCCTTATATCAGAAAATATCAGGTTGTAACGAAAGTTTTCCGCCAAATCTGCCTGAAAAACTAACTTCTAACTCCTTAGATAACTGTTTATGAACTTTCGGTATCAAACCTGCACAGTGTCACATGATACAACAATAGTACTTAAAGCTGTACTCATAATTCGTTGATATTCTGTAGCTGACTTTTTGCAACACAACTGGAAGTAAAGGATGGTTCTAATCCTCTAGAGTGATAGTGTCATTTGAGACACCTTGTACTTAATGATAACTATATTTTTTACAGATTTCACACCATAGTGTTATAAAGTAAGTCTCTTTCTTCCAAATGCCAAAAATCGTTTAACAAAATATGAGCCAATACGCCAACGCGAACTGTGTGCTGACGATGTTTGAGGTGGCGGGAAACTTTCGTTACAACCTAATAGTTTACTTATTTAATACATCATCATTTTAATACCACCAGTTGCTGTATGTATCAAAGGTTTATTGTTTTACAAATTCAGATCATATGTCCGATTACAAATATTACATTTTCCCTTTCTTTTATACAGTGAAATATTTCATATAAAACATTAAATACTATTAATGTAAACGAACATTTTCGATCCCCTTAATACTTCATATACAGGAGATTTCGTTGTTCTGTTTTAGAAAAACCAAATATTGATTCTTTTCCCCCAAGCCCAAATGGAATGTGTTCTTGACGGAATGTTTTCAGATGACCAGCGCAGTTGACCCGAGCTCAAATTTCTCTCACACCCCCACCCCCCCACGCATTTCAAGGGATCAGTTAACTGATCCACCTGCATCTATACTAATCTCTGTACAGATGGTGTAGGGTTGTCCTTGTGAAAAGGGAAAAAAAATAGAATTTTTTTATTTTTCTAAGGACATGGGAAGAATGCGTTACACTGCTGTACTCAATAATAATGTAATAATGCAATAAAAAAAGTTGGGGACGCTCATTTTTAAAGAAACTTAAATACGCATAATTACAGGGTTTCTACAGACCTGGAAAGTCAGGGAATATCAGGGAAAGTCAGAGATTTGGGGGAAAAAGTCAGGGAAATTATCAGAAATTGAAGAAAGGTCAGGGAAATGCAAGAAAAATCGAATTTTGCGGTAAAATCAAGGAAATATTGGCTGATTGAACCTAAGTATAGAAATTGTTTTATTTTCATTTTCTCATTCAACCTTATAAAGAATTTTAAAATGCGTGTTTTATGAGCATATCTTGTGCAGTTGAAATAGGCTTAATTTTATCCTAAATTATTATCAAACATGGTTTTCGTTTGAATCCAGTGATGTCAAATGAGATTCTTGTATATATAAATTTTATTATTATTATTATTTGTAAAAAAAAAGGGGGCAAAATATATTAATTATTAATTAAAGGATGTAATGTTAAAAATAGAAACGCAAAATTCTGGAAAGCACGCTAGATAAAGTCAGGGAAGAGAGTGATAGATGTCAGGGAAAAGTCAGGGAAGCAAAAGCTGTGAAATCTGTAGAAACCCTGAATTAGTTAAATGTAATTATTCCTAGAACAGTAAATAAATTAACTGAATAATTAATTTTGAGTTTTTATTGATTGATAAATATTGCTGTTTGGTATTATTAATTAGCGATTAATTGCAAGAACAAAGTAATATTGATAATACAGTGAGTATACTGTTTGATTTTTTTTCTTTTTCACCGAACCCTTGCTACTGTTGGTTTTTCTTTTTCTTTGCATTTAAGTAATCTATAAATGTACTTTTAGTATTATAATTTTTAATTTGAAATGGAATTTTCTGTTTTAATCTCTCCCTACAGGGTGTACAAAAACAGGAAAGGCATTTATTTCTGTTCAATGACCTACTCTTGGTTGCGAAACCCAGGTAAGTATTAATGCTCAACGATATACGTAATTTTGTCAATTCTGTAATATCTTTATCGAAAGGACTTTTATTATTACTCGTATTTCATCGTTTATGTGAATGTTATAAACAAGCGAAGTGCAAGTACTAAATGTACCCCGGCCAAATCAATGTTTGTGATCATACGAGTATTGAAAGGTATTTGTGGATGCTTTTAAAGTATACCTGAAATTAAATACTTGATAGGACGATATTTTGATGTCACGAATTGTAAAATGCTTTAGAAACGTAAAAATATTGCGAGTGAAATGATTCCGAAAATTCTCATTTTAAATTCACCATAATTATTCGGTGAAAAATGAAAAAAAAAAAAAAAAAAAACTCAAGAATAGCTTTTTTTTCCCGAAGCTCTCAAAATATCATAGGCTAAAAAATGAAATATACATGAAAATTTGGTATCTAAAAAACTATTTTACCCGTTAACGTGAAGTCAGGAGGCCATGGATTAATAGTAAAGGAATGGGTATTATACATGGGAAGGAGATAAAATGGAAAATAGCTAAAATAATTATTTTTAAAGAGCCAGTTAGTTAATGTTCTTTTAGCACTGAGTGTTTTCAGACCTGGTTTATGGTCTACGCGAGTAGTAGATGCTGAATAACAGTGCAGTATTTATAAATATAAAGCATTGTTAGAACATGTCTGATGAAGATCTTAAAGTGGTTTCACTAAGTCATTTTAATATATATGTCGATTTCAAAGAAGTGTTTTATGGAACAAGAGAAATTAATGAGGCAAACTCATGGGTTATGATGTACAGAATAGTTGTGACTGTTGTGTTGTGTTTTTTAAGGCAAACCTGCACGAGGGGCATCTGCCTAGGATGGGGGGTGCCTTGGTAGGAGGACTTTCTAAGGGGTTCTAACGCGTATTCACGTTATATCTGGAGAAAACCTACCAAAACTCCAGACCGTTAGATCGACAGCCGCGCGATGGGATCCGGACCAACGCCCCCTCGGGGCGTTGTCCGGACCCGGGACCTTCACACTTCGGCCGTCTACCATTTTCAGTGGCATAACCACTGTGCCATGGTGACAGTGGCGGATCCAGAAATTTTTTTTGGGAGGGGCTAAATTTTTAAAAAGCTTATTTCACCCAATTAAAATGTACTATAAATCCAAATTTTAGTCTAAACCAATGTATTAGGCTTTTGGGAGGGGCCAAGTAATAAAAATATGATCAATTTTGCTATTTAAAGTGTATAATAAAGCAGAATGTTACCCTCTTTTGGGGGGGCTGAAGCCCCCTAGCCCCTCCCCTGGATCCGCTACTGCATGGTGAGGCCATAGTTGGGGCTGACCCCAGTATTCTGTGAGACAGTAAGCTAACAGCTAAAGAAGGCTGTTTATTTTTTATTTATTTTTTTATTTTTTTGTCGAAACTTGATATATGTAGCTTTTTATGTGTATTATTATATAAAATTTTTACTTAAACAATGGTATATCTGTTAACATTAGTTTTTTGAGTGGTTTTTTTTTTTTTTTGTGTGTGTGTGTGTGCTAGTTTGTGAATGCTTCATTTATACGTCGTTTCATGTAGCTCGCTTGAAAGACGTATAAACGTTGTTTTACTGTCTATAAATGTAACGCCAAATTTTCTTTTTACATACGCTTTCTTTTTGTGATGTGTTTAGGTCTGGTGGAACGTACAAACTGAAGGAAAAGATCCGACTCTGCGAAATGTGGTTGTCCCAATGCCTGGGAGATGTGTGCGAGTCAGTCAAGTCGCCCGCTACGTCTTTCGTCATAGGATGGCCCACCACCAACGTGGTTGTTTCCTTTAGGTGAGGACAGTTTTGAATTCCTTAGTTCCCCTATTCTAGTTGATGGATGGAATTGTTTATCTCGCATTTAGCAGAGATCTCCTGTTTCCTCCCTCAGAAACCTATGGGCCTCTTACCCTTGTTTTAAAAGTGCACTGGTAGCATGTTAGTAATGCGTAAAAGTGATAAGGTCCATTGAGAAATGGATACGTGTTGCAGTTTTTAAGACACAAAGAACTGCCACTGTAAATTTGTTGCAATCTTTCTGATGTTGTTGCCCTTTTTATTTATGACATACTGCTTTTCTAATAGGATAAACGGAAGAGAGTTTCCAGGCGTCACTGACCTTTTGCGATTATTATTATTATTATCTTTTAATGATTACGATTTATCAAATTATGTTGTCTTGGTCTAGGAATCTATCTGTACATTCAGTATCACCCAACTTCCAATCAGAGGCGGCTGCAGAAATTATGTTTTTGGGAGGGGATAAATTTAAAAAAAAAAATTGTTTGACCTGAACGAGAGATGTACAGTAAAATAAGACGTCATTTTGTCTATCCCAAAACAATATCTTTTTTTTTTTCCTGGGAGGGGAGTAGAGACATGAAACACTCTGCTGCCTCTCCTGGATTAAAGATGAGTTTGAGCTCATTTTTTAAAGCTCGAGCCCGAACAATATTATTTAAGTTGGAGCCCGTGCCCGAAATTTGAGCTAATACATAAATAAAAGTCAAAGACATCATTAATAGAATGTCATAAATTTTACCGTTTGTGCAAGTTAAAGACAAATATAATAGCAGAGACTCTTAATGCACTCTCTAATTCTTTATATTAAATAAGTTTATCCAATAATAATAATATGAGTTTATTTATCTCCCATGAATCACTTTTTAAAATCTGTTGGCAAGGAGTATGCTCGATAAAGGAGAAATTTCCCACGAGCCCGAGCCCACTTCGGGAACGGGCTTGGGCTGAGCCTGTCTCGTCTCTGTCGTGGATCCGATTGGGTTTGCGTAAAAATGACCCAGATGAAACGGTTTAGTTTGGTTTAGTCAATAAATAGGCATCTCGAAGGCATTCTCTTAGTTTTCAAAGCAGTTTTTTTATTTTGAAGCATTTATAGCAGTTACATTTATTTCTTTAAATTTATTCTGGTCAAAACTTTATAGAAATATTCTATGTCAATGAATCCGAATAAGTAATATCGACAGTCCTTCATTTGAGTGACGCCATTTGTTTTGTGACGCCAAGATTACTTCATAGTTTTTATTTCATGTCGATCTCAGGTCTCGATCATCACAATATTGAGCCCCGGGGAAATGAAATGTTTGGGGCCTTTGCACTTACAAGAAACTGCATATTTGAGTTGTTTTGGGTAAATATAGCTGCAGCAATATATATTAAATACTAAATATGTACGTACATTGCAATAAAGAATATTAAAGAATTTTTGTTACACGTATAACATGAATTCTCACAAATAATAAATACCTATACGCGTTCTACATAAATAAACTTTTTACAGCATAAATTAAAAGAATTGCAAACCTTAGCTACGTATCTTAAAACCGATGATATTTTTTTTTAATAATAAATGTTGTGGTTGTGTGTGATTATGGCAACGCTACACTAGGGCGATCTGACAAGGGGGGGGGTGCCTTGATAGGACTTTCTAAGGGGCTCTAACGCGTATTCACGTTACATTTGGAGAAAACTCTAGACCGTTAGATCGACAGCCGCGCGATGGGACCCGAACCCGGGTCCTTCATACATTGGCCGTCTACCATTTTCAGTGGCATAACCACTGTGCCATGGTGAGGCTTTTATAATAAGTCTTACAAGGAGAGCCTTACTCTTTGAATTCGCGAATTTTGACCAAATGCGGATGGGTTTTAGAAGACCCTCAATGGAGTAAAATACCAGAGAATGAGCCGCCAATTATAGAGTATTTTCGAGAAAATGGCAATTACATTTTTGATACAAAGTTTTTGTAAGAATTTAATTTTTTTTTTAACAAATGAAAATTTGTTGAAAAATACTAAATTTTTGGGCCCTTTAAATTAGTGGGCCCAGGACCAGTGCCTCGGTTGCCCTGCCTATAAACAGGCTCTATTCAGTCTCACATGCAGCTTAAAACAATTTATGTTTTAAAAGAAGTATTAAGGGTAACTCGTGTTAACTTTCAAAATTGTCCCGGTCTTTCAAATAAGTTTTGATCAACTTGTAATTTTTAGTCTGCTATCCAGAAATTTTGAAATGTTGTAAGTTTATGCTGCCGTACCCTATACTAGAGATGAGTTCGGGCTCATTTTTTGAAGCCCGAGCCCGAAGACTTTTAATCCAAGCCCGCCCGAGCCCGAGCAATGTTATTAAAGTTGGAGCCCGAGCCCGAAATGTCAGCTAAAGACAAATAAAATGAACTACTTCATTAATAGGATGCAATAAATTTTGGAGCTTCACACACCTTCTAGTCCCCCGTGCCGCTATTTTTTGAAATAAGTACGTCTATTTATCCCATAAATCACTTTTTAAAATTCGTTTCAAGGAGTACGTTCAACAAAGGAGAAATTTTTCACGAGCCCGAGCCCGAACGCAATCGTGAATTACAGAGCCCGAGTCGGGCCCGGGCTTTCGGGCTCGGGCTGAGCCCGTCTCATCTCTACCCTATACTATACCTATAAATCTAGAGGTCTTGGTTGGGCTCTTTATAATTTCATTCCATTACAGTAGAAGTAAACAGCTGAATAATAATCTAACGTTAAGAAATTACTTCCCCGTCAGTATTGAACAAAATTATTCCCTCAGCTTTTGTTTAGTTCCTCATAAAATGAATATATCTGGACGTCAAGCTGATGCTCCACCCGCCCAATCCCATTTCAATAACTGGCTTTTAACGTGCCTTGGGACAATTTTCTGCCAACATCTTTCGTTTGTCAATCATCTTGCCGCTGTAAACAACAATTCCTGACCTAGCGAATTCCTCTCAGGTACTCAAGAGAAAGGCCCGAGAGGGGCGTATTTTAAGAGTACAATCAACGTCTTCGCAAGACAATATAAAAGGTAGATAGAAAGAGAAGAAGTTAGACAGAAAAAGGTAGTAGACCGTCTGGCTGGAGTCCGGCTACTCACAAGTTGCTATATCCCCGAAGTCCCTCGAATCTTGCCGAAGTCGATGGTTTTCTACGAAGATTGCAATAGCGAGTATACCACCCACTTGGGTCTAAATGTCGGTTGTCGGAAGATGTAAGTAATGAGGGCGCGCTGATAATTTTGGGTGACAATGATACTATCACAGGACTTCGTCTCTCTCTGTTGTTGAAGGATTATTATGTGTTGTTGGTAACTGTTGATCCGACTGATAAAGTGACAAAACCTTGGAAAAAAGGGAAGGCTGCCTTTCATCCCCCCCCCCCCCACATTCAATCATTCATGTCTTTGTTCAATCATTCAATCGAAGGATGGGAGACCGGGGAGGGAGAGGTTAATATTCTGGTACATACTCCTTTCGAAACGGTTATTGAAACATATACGAAACTGTCACAAATGTGAAAAAATAATTATAAATTCTAGTTTTTCGAATAATTATTTGTAATTATTTGTTTTCTCCGTATGATTAGTTGCTTATGAGATTTCACACTTCAAAAATAATCTTAAAATTTTATATCATATCGCATTGGATTTTTTTTTTATTCCATCCCGCTAAACATTGCAGAGAGAAAGGTGTGATTTTTTCCTGAAGTATTAAAACTATAAAAATATACTGCTTGTACAATTTGTCAAAATAATAGGGCCGTTTGTAAAGCCCAGCTTTTTTGGTTTTTTTTTTTTTTTACATGTTTTCTTTCATATAAACGTAAAGGCCATAATTTTTTTTTTTTAAATACGTGTTTATTTATTGGTAACAGAAGTATTTTTTAATTTCAAGGAGCTAACAAAATAAATAAATAAATAAAATAAAATAAAGAACTTAAAAAATTATCAGTGCCTTTATCTTGACATTATGCTAATTTTCTAAGGATTTGCGTTGTGTTATTAAGGCCAATTATCTCCACGAGGGATCTAGGCCTATCGATGGGTGCTTTCCGTGGGGGTCTTTCTAAGGGGTCCTAAGCCGTATTTACGCTAAGTTTCGGAGGAAACCCCGGAAAACTTCGAACGGTTACGTTGGCGAACGCGACCGGTTTAAATTTTCTAAGATACTAATTTTCTAAGGAAACGACTTAGGAAAAGGATTAAAAAAAGAGCTTATTTAAATTACTGATTGATCTAATTATTTTTTTATTAATCATTATTTATATTTAATAATTGTAATGAAAATGATAAATTTAATGCATAGAGCAAACAAATTACACAGATATTGCATTAACTGAATATGTTCTTGTTTGTGGGGAAAATTTACTACATAACTCTAAAGCTATTTTTTCTGCTTCAAAACGGGGAACGACTATTACGCGGGTAAGCGCGGTATATTTTCCATTTTCTTCTTTTTTAATTGCAGAATTTCATTTCGCCATTCAGACTAATCGAAACTCATACTATTTTTAAACTGCATTGTATTACAACGAACGGAAAGAAACTGCATTAATGAGTAGAATTTCAAAAACATAAAACCTTTCATTGACCAAGGGCAATCGGAGAAAGTGACGTCACTCTTGTGGCTACTCGACTCGCAGTATTTTTACTACAATCTCGCCGAGGGACGTACATGTACGCAATGCACGCCAACGCCGAAGGAGCACGTGATTGTGGACCTCCGAGGTATTCAATTTGAGTGATCTTCAAGGTGTTGTGACACCTTTCGGTACCCTCAGGTGCACAGCGGGCGGCATTTTTGTTGTCCTTTTTGCTTACCTGCTTCCCCTTGGTTGCAGCCGAAAATAATATATTGCTTGCAAAATTCCGAAAAAACTGATCTGCACGTAGACACACTTGGTTTTTCTGCGCTGTTTTTGAATTTTCGAATGTACCTTGAACGTTCACTTCTCCTTTCGGCGTTTGTTATTTATATAGGTAATTTATGTTATTAAAACAATGAAACTTAACAACAGAAGAAACGGAATGGGTTCGAAAGATTCACAAAACTTTATAAGTTGGACTTTCTGAAAGAAGTATCCGGCAGGGACATGGGCGCCCATAGGAATTTTTCTAGGGGGGGGGGGGCAAACTTCAAAAAAAATTTCTAGGGGGGGCAAATTTCAAACTTTTAACAAATTTAGTACTGTTTTTGCGATTTGTTTACATCATGAGACAGTAACCTAAATCTCTAGGGAGGGGCAAGTGCCCTACCTTGCCCCCCCCCTATGGGCGCCCATGGGCAGGGACCACTTGGGGGCCCAGGGCACAGATACTTTTGGGACCCCCTGCACAAATTTTTTTCGCAGAATATTACTTAATTAAATTGAGTTAAAATCAAGTATCATTCCTATGTTGACAATATGTATACATTTACAAATTAGTAAAATGTCACGACAAATACCACTATTATGAATTTTTTAATTTTGAAATGTTTTTATGATTATTGACAGTCGTCACTCACCTTAAAAACGATAAGAGGAGGAGCATGCTGAGGTGTCCTATCGAATTTGCGAATATCGAAATCGTTTTTCGGACAGTTTTCAATAAAGGGGGTGAGAGATAAAATGACATAGTCAGTAATAAATCTAAAGTTTCCCCCCCCCCTGACTGCTAATTCCGCAAACTTTCTCATTATTTCTTTTGAATCAATTTGTTCAGCTAATTCATGTTCAATAGCCAGTGTAGCTAAAACTGAACCTGTCTTGAAAAGTTGTGGAACGTAAGAAAATTTTAATTAACTTTAATTTTGAAAAACTCCTGTCTGCACTTGCCACGATTATCGTCAAAGAAGCAAAATTCTCACAGTATTTTTACTCAATAAGGCAATAAGAATTGGTGTTAATTCCAGAGTTTAAATTAGCCTTAAAAGCATTTGTGCTGCCATGGACATTAGAGGTTTAATTTAGGATCTTCCTCCGGAATATCTCGTGCTTCCTAATCAGAATTAATATTGCTTCGTCAGACTCTGTAACGTAGCTGCGTAAACTCTTTAAGTCGGACGGGATATCTATCTCGTCGGTCAGTTCTCTTGAATCACAGAGCATTGTATTAAATAAAAGCTACATCCGATTGAAGATCCTTAAAAGAAATCTTTAATTTCTTAAAAGTTCTATAGCAGGCCGTAGATCGTAGCTTATTCTTTTGACTGCAATAGCTTGGGCAGGGACTGATTTACGGCGTGGCATTCGGGGCACGTGCCCTGGGCCCCCGATTTTTATAGGCCCCCAAAACTTCTTTTTATGTAATCATAATAGCTACTAAAATTATCTCTCAAGTGAAAAATTTCTGATTACTTCATTTCATCCCAAATATTCAAAATTTTTAATTTAATGTAACTTGTAACGCTAAAAATTATGCATTCGATAAATTCGATATTCGCAAATTCGTTCGGACACCTCAGCATGCTCCTCCTTTTCTCTTTTCAAAGGTGTGTGACGGCTGAAAATACCCATAAAAACATTTCAAAATCGAAAATTCACACAAGTGGTATCTGTCGTGACATTTTACTGATTTGTAAATGTTTACGTATGGTTAACTTAGGAATGATAATTGGTTTTAACTTAATTTAATTAAGTAATATTCTGCGGAAAATTTTTGTGCAGGGGCACCCAAAAGTATCTGTGCCCCCAAGTGTGTAGATCGGTCCCTGAGCTTGGGGCGCCGGTTGGATTGTCAGAGCACGACGCATGCGCACATACACATGCATTATAGCAGCATTTTTATAGACTTTTACTCTGTGATTAAATTAAGTAAATATAAGTAAAATTACTGGTTTGCTTAGCATAAAAAAAAGTTTCAGATATTGTATATTTATGTACAATTTTGTGCGATTTCCGTACTGCCGGCGCCCATGTACTTAATGGATTCATGTAGTTTAAGGTTAAAAAATATCTGTGCCACGGACTTGATACACAAATATAAAAATAAACTAATTGCACCAGGGATTAAAAAAAAAAAAAAAAAAAATCAGAATTTTTCTTTATAAGCTGTACTGCACACTGAAATAAAAGAAAAATCAGTCCTTTTATGAGTAGCAGTATTTTTAAAAGAGTGATATATTTTGGAAAATTTTCGATTTTTAAGAATTTTTTCTTATAGTTTCGTAACTGGTGCATGCAGGGATGAGATTAGCAAAAAAGCTGAAATGATAGGAGAGCAAAAATTTGTACATGTGATATTTATATCTAATTAATGTGAAAGAAGTTTTAAAAGAAGCAGAAAAGCATTTCTTTTTTAGCAGAAAAGCATAGGCTAACAAGCTAGAAGATAAAAATATCGCACAGTTAGCTAATAACTACAATCAGGAATTCACAGAAAAAAAACAGAATTTTCAGTGAAAAAAGACAAAAAAGTGATTTCCTCTTTATTCACAAAAAGCTGAAGAGAATCTCATCCCTGTGCACGTTTATTGTTTATTTCAGTATTTAGCAGAGCTCGTAAAGAGACTTTAAAAAAAAAAAAATTGAAACCCTTGACATAATTAGTTTTTTTTTTTTGTATTTATGTACCAAAATCTGACATTTTACTGAAAACACCGTAATCGAATGCAAACTCAAATCTGAATCTTCCCCCCCCCAAAAAAAAATGTTACGTGGCTCTCGACATGTGCCCTTTCTGGTCAACCCCGAGAAGATATCAGGAGAAGAGGGCAGAACTCGACCTCCCGAGACTTCAACCCCCCCTTCCAGGAGGGGGGTTGGAGAATTCCACCCTCCCCTCTGGCACCTGTAACAACAGTCGAATGGATGGATGGTTTTTCTCGGGAGTTCAGTTCACTTCTCAAAGCGATATCATAGCGTGGAGGAGAGAGTAGTTCAAATCGCGCGTTAGCGGTGGTAGGTTGCTAGCCTAGCTTCCAGAAGTCCAGTGTGTCACGTTTTTGTGTCCTACATGGTGGTGTATATTTACGGAGTATTTTTTGTGATTTGAAAATGAAAACAATAGGCCTGGGACGTGTTATTCTTATGTACTTGAGGTAAGACATTATTGCGTTTATATTTAATTGTCTGCTTAATCCAGTTGTGATTGAATTGTAGTGATGATTCTTTGCTTACATTGACAAAGTTGCATTTACCCGTTTACTATTTATGTTAGATTTGAATTCAGTAGTATGTCAGTTATTGGCTGAATTTAAAAAAAAAATAATAGTAATAAAATAAACTCTTTATTATACAGAATTTTTTCGTCTACAAATTAGTTCTTAAAATGTTTTCATTAAGAAATAAATAAATAATTTGTTTAAGAAACCAAAGAAATGATTTGCATTTTATCAACTTAACTGATATTTAGTAATTGATAACCATTTTGTTGTTATTATAACTCTTAGTTATTTTTGCAGATTTTATTTTTTTTTTTTGTCTACAAATTAGTTGTTAAAATGTTTTCATTAAGGAATAAATAATTTGTTTCAGGAACCAAAGAAATAATTTGTATTTTATCAACTTAACTGATATTTAGTAATTGATGATTATTTTGTTGTCACTATAATTCTTAGTTATTTTTGACATAAACTAGGCATGTTTTTTTTTGTTTTTTTTTAATACACGATGAGACTGGATGGATTTGTGTAACAACAATGGATTGTTGTTATATGAAACTCTTAACCGTTCTTTTCAAAATGAATAGGTTCTATAATAGACATATTTCGATACAAATGCATATTATATGTATTTACCTATTGTGTGCCGGAGAAGCTCCGTAGTCAATATTGCGTATAAATATCTTGTTTTGCATAATCGAAATCAGTATTGCGTCACGTGTTTATGTTAGGAGTTAGGCGGGGGCCTTTTATCGCCGAACTTTTGAAAAGCTAAACGTAACGTAACTGGAAGATATTAAAAAAATTGAGAATTAATAAATAAACAGCATCTATAATTGAATATCGGTCCAGTATAATATTCATTTAGTAGGGTATTTATTTTTATTAATGTTGAAACGTAACGTGTATTCCATATTTTGACTCATTCTAACAATTTTAAGGTGTTTTTTTTTTTTTTTTTATCTTCTTTAAGTTTTAGTTATCTTTGCAACTCATAATGGATTTACATAGAAAAATTGCTTTACCCTTTCATATTGCAGAACTTCGAAGAAAATGAGAGTATTTATGCCAGAATGTTAATTCATTTTCAAAAGATTAAATTTAAACAACTACATAGTTCGTTAGCAAGCATACGATATTGTGTTATATATTTTTGAAAGTTTTTCTTGGTATTGAGAATACATTAAAATTATATTTCCCATGTACAACTTTTATTAGAGCAATATCACGAACCAATATTTCTCCTTAGTATTTTGCCAAAATACTAATATACTTACTTCGATTCAGGGTTGGATTTTTGACATAACAGAGGTAAAAACTGTCAAAAACCTACTACTTTTTTATGGTACAGCGTACAATAAATTTCTATATAAAATTTTCTTAGCTATTAAAGACAATAATTAATTATAGTATTATTAACTTAATTATTTTATTATGCTGTTAAGTCCAAAAATAACTAAAAATATAAGATATGAAAAGTTATTTAAAAATTTTGATATATACCTTTAAGTTTTTGCGATGAAATTTAAAATCAGAATTTTGCACTTAAAAAAAAAAAAAAAAAGTAATAATATTTTATAAGATACACATGGGTGCTGCATAATCTTAAAATATTTATCCAAAATTTATAATCACCCCAAATAAACCCAAAAAAGAGCCACTGCTACCTTTATCAAACTATCAAACTGTGATTTAATTAAAATATTCGCATTAATATAAAGCAAAACTGCATGTAAAATGACATTTTTAGCAACCAGAATCGCTGCTTCGAAGCACGTGATAGAAAGCTTCTCAAGTTGGTTTCTTTGGTGTTTTTTCCTACAACAAAGATTTTACAAAAAATTCTAAGGCTGGATAACTTGTACTTTACATCCTCCCCCATCTCACCCAATGAAAAAATCATCTAACCAGAATTTCTAAGGTGTAATGCATAAAATGGTTTACAGTATACAAAATTAATAAGGCGGAATGTGTCATAAAATAAAATCTATAAATGTGAAAAATAAATAAACAAAAATTAATTAATAAAAATCATTTATTTTACTTACAATATTTAAAATTATGAAGTAATTATGTTGGAAAATGTAAATTTCCGAATTATATTTTTTAACACTAATCCAGTTATTTTTTGTCGAATATCTTTCATAACTTTTAGCTAAACTTATTGCTTTAAGATACAATCTTTATTTAAATTATAGTTAGCCGAAATAAAATAGGCATGCAAATCTGTGTTTTTGACAGTTTTCGAAAGTTTTGACGAGGAGTAGTAAAAACCGTCATGCGTCAAAATCTTTACTTTGAAGGGTGTAATGTTCACAACTGATACTCTCCCACCCAATAGTAAAGAATGTGCACCTGTTTTGTACTTGATGTCTTATCAATCCTGCTTAAAACTAGTAGGTGAAGGGTTGCTAGCTACTACTATTGTGGAAGAAACACTGGAGGTAGGGTGGGGTGCAAATTCTTGAAATCCCAAAGAGGTGTTTAAAACCGTTGCTGATTTGACAATAGGAACATAGTTGAGCTATTTAGTATTGACGCAGTTCTTCAGGGAATTCATTTTTACATGTGTGGTCTTTCACCATAACTGGATTCTCTGTTGTTGAGAAGATACTGCAACTTCAATCCTTGATGATTTAGAGTGTTTCAAATAATTTTCCTACAGCAAGTGTCACTGAATCGAACGAAATTACGAGCGTGGACTTTTTTCATTTTACTGGTGCACTTTTCATATACATCAACATCCTACCTTGTTTTTTGGTGCCAAAATGCCGTTTTTTGACGGTGCCAAGGAAAAAAACAATTGCGTTTTCACCAAAAAATGTCCCCCCCCCAGAAAAAAAAATACACAAAAAAAAATTACAAAGACTAAATAGTTACAAAATCGCGTTTTCGAATCGGAGACAGTAATAATTTTTGCGCATTTTGATGACATTTAAGGGTCAACGATAAAATTTGCCGATAAACTCAAAAAGTAAAAATAAATAAATAAAATTAAAATAAACAAAGTAAAACAAATTAAAAAAAATGTAGTTGAAAAGATTAGAAATACAATTTAGCGGGGGGATCATGACTCCAGAAAAATTGAAGAATTATGACAAAGAATAATTAGTCAAAAGAGTAAAGACCGTTTAGCAGTTTTATCTTACTTTTTTATTTTTATTTTTACTAACTGTATTTTGATAGTTTTTCAAACATCCATTTCAGTTGCAGCGAAACATTCTAACTTGGACATCGCCATAGACACATTTTTTAAACTGGACAGTTTTCTGGGATACGAAACGAGCACATAACATTTACATATATCTCCATAATTTGGACTACACTTTTTGTGAAAACCACAAGTGTCCAACGTTCGAAGGGTTCTCACTGTAGAACCACTATTGACAGCCCCTCTCTTTTTTTTAAAAAATTTAAATGTGCACGTAAATATATTCTTCTTTTTTTATGACACGAATTACCTAATATCGTGGTTACTCGCGTAATAGTCGCTTTTTTTTTTTTTTTTTGGCCAATTTTTCACGGTGAAAGTCTAGGTGCGATTTATATGTGGGGAAAATCTACTACATGATATTTCAACTCTAAACCTATTTTTTCTGCTTCAAAACGGGGCGGGGGGAGGGGAGGGTGACTGCTATACGAGGGCGACTATTACGCGAGTAAACCCGATACTTAAAAGCCCTTTAGAAATGGCCGAGTGGATAAGACACTGAACTTAGAGAGACGGCTGGGTATGACCTGGATTATAGCATTTCGCTGTCGATGTAACGGTCTGGAGTTTTGTGTGAAATGATTGCGTGTTAGAACCCCTTAAAAAGTCCTCTATATCATTAGGAAAATAGCCCTCATGTAGCTTTGACTTAACCACAAACACATGTGACGACCACAAACGATTGTTAATTAAAGAATCAGCACGCACGTGGTAGTGCATGCATGTTATCAAATCATTCAGCTTCATAAACATAAACATTATATGCTACGTACATTGGCAGCTTCGAGAGCCATTGAAAAATGGTCTAAGTCAGAATATATGCATTTTCACATTTCTTACATTTTTTTAGGATAAAATGCCCAAATTTTGTACATCAAATTAATGTATGGTGCACCTTTATTAAATGGGCTTTATTATTATTTTTTTTCACGGAAATCGTATAAAAATTTAAATAAATTATTTATTTTTTTACTTCCATTTCCAGAAAATTTTAATAAATGCCAGAGTTACCATGCTGTACCTTTTTTTTTTTTTTTTTTTTTTTTTACTTAACTTTGAAATTTATTGTATATGTCTAAGATTGGGGAATAAAAGCCAAGGCCAGCGTTTTTGGGACACCCCGTGTGTGTGTGTATATATATACTGCACTGAAGATTTTTTTTAATTAAAAAAAAAACAATAACATTAGAAATTTCAAATTAGGCCTGTAATTGCTTGCCTTCAAATTTGTAAAGTTTTGAATGTACCGTTTGTTACATTATGACTAAATCAATATTCTGACAAAATATATAATATATGTATTTGTATATTAATTTTGTTTTCTTTTATCTCAACAGTTCACTGAAAACGAAAGATTTATGGCAGCAGAAGCTTTTACAGTAAGTTTTATTATTATTATTGATAGTACTTTTTATTTAAATTCCTCGTTCTTGCAAGCCTCTAATTTTACTTTCGAAAATAAGCGAAAAATTACATTTTTTCTTATCTAATGTGCCAGCGTGCCTTGGATAATTTTTAACCTATGAGACAGTGCACCGAAAATATTTATTTGTATACAAGGGGCACTTCTTGGCCTCTGGAAGGGGTCGATCCAGAAATTTTTTCCAGGGTCCAATTTTGTGAAAGCTGTTTCTTTTTGTGAATTTCAACCTCGTTCAACGTTTTGTGAATTTCAACGTTGTGAATTTTCATTACAATTTTGTGAAACTCTCTTTTTTTATAATTTACAAAACAAATTAAAATGTTAATTAAAATGCCAATGAAGTGTTGTTTTATTCGATTGTATTTTTGTGCAGGAGCCGTTTTAATAGATTGCATTTTCGTGAAGGGGCCGTTTTTAATTGATAGTATTTTTGTGAGGGTGAGGGGGGCCGTTTTAATCGATTGTGTTTTTGTGAAGGGACCGTAAAACGGACCCTAATTTCGTCTGCATCGAAGACGAAATTAGGCCTAAGAACACAGGCGCGGATCCAAGGGGAGGGCGGTGGGGGCGATCGCCCCTCCTGGGAGAAGTCCAAAACTCTGTTATAATCTGTTAAAATATATTATGAAAATATGATGAAAATCAAGTAGCCTTTTTCTAAGGTGTGTATGGAGGGAACTACTCTCTGTCCTTTTTAATTATAGCTCACATATAGGTTTTATCAATAATATAATTAATTACATTAATTGGTATAATTAATTATAAAATGATTTTGCGCATTCTACCGCCCCCCCTCCCCTCCCACACACACACCCATTTCAGGTACAAAATCGCCCCCTCCTTGAGTAATTTCTGGATCCGCCTCTGTAAGAACATTCTTAATAACTGTTTTCGAAACTAAAATAAAAGCACAATTTGACTACAGTCGACTGCAATCGCCGACGGAAATGGTATTTTATAAAATTGAATTTTTTTGTCTGTTTGATTTTATTAAAAGAAGAGATTTAGAATTGGTCGTGATCATAATCCGTATGAATCTTAGTAATCGATTATATACAGATGGTTGTGTAATCCACCGAAGTTGTATGGGCCTATTATATACAGATTGGATTCTGCACTAATTAATATGAATATGTCCTTCTCTAATTAATAGTATTTCCTTTTCATGTTTTCCAGTGGATTGGAAAATATTTTACTAAAGTACAGAAAACCCTTTTTCTTTTTTTTCCCTCCCAAAACACATTTTATTTTTAATTTAATTAATTTATTTTCAAACAAAATTATGTAATTATTTTCAACGAAAGCCTTTTGAGTGTATTTTTCAGATACAGTTTTTCAAAAAAATCTGCCATCTTATGTAGTTGAAAATCAAGAACATGGATCTATAATTTAAATACACTAGCGGCCGTCTCGTCTCGATTATAAAATTTTGAATCCAAAAAAAACGTTTTTCACAATAATTATAATAATCTGGTCATTCCCCCATCCCCTCGATTTAAAAAAAAAAGTTTATTACTGTAAACAGGGGCGTAGCGAGAAATTTTTCATGGGGGGGGGAGTTACGACTACTGCAACTCGCATATATGCATACATGTGTGCGATAAACGAGTAAAGAATATACATTTTGTATGGCAAAAAATTTCTCATGGGGGGGTTATGAACCCCTACCCCCCCCCTTGGCTACGCCCCTGACTGTAAATCATACGAAGCTCTAGCAACCCTAGAAATGTGTTCATGTAATTAGAGCTTGTCCGTGTTCCATTTAGCACAAATCAAACCTTTGTTAATATTTATCAGCAATAGTTGATAAATATCAATTGTTAATATTTATCAACTATTTCTTCTGTTTAAAGAAAAAAACATAGATTTACATTTTTGAAAAGCTAATTGAATGTTTTTCTGCTCTCTTTATTTATGTAAATATTTAAACATTGTGAATGCTGAGCAATATGAAATAATGATTAATATTTATTATTCTTACTATTATTATTTTTTGTTGTTGTTTTGTCGAACGATTTACACAAGAAAAGAAAAAGGAAGTTTAAATGAAAGTTGTACAACTTCGTAATATTGTAAAAGCATATAGTTAAATTACAAATTCTAGAGATTCCAACTACACATTTCTAAGGTTCTTTGAAAACTCACAACCCCTTTAACTGATGTAGATAGGTATGGTGCGGTTACAAATGAAAACAATTTTTCAAGTGTTAATCAACATTTCAATTGAAAATAACCAAACAGAATACCTTCTTGCACCTGTAGGTGTACTTTTCACCCATGACCACTTCTGAATAGAAGTACTTAGAGGTCTTCAAACCCCGCGAGTGGGAGCTTCCTATTGTATGCTTGTCTAGGTCTTGTTTTCCCTTCTTTTGTGACTTTCCAAGAAGTGCAGCAGGAGTAAGTAAAGGAGAACTATAATTCCTAGAAGCGAATTAATGTAGGAACTCTAGTATAAATTTTCCCCTCAAGTTTGTATACGAGTGAATGCTTTGCAATGGAGCTGCTTTTTCTTTCAGCGAATCTTGGAAATATACCAGTACTTTCCTGCAGTAGAAGCTGTAGGCAGAGTTGCCAACTCTCCTGATTTAGGCAGGAGACTCCTGATTTTTCATTGATCTCCTGCCAACCTGATTTAGGATGCATTTCTCCTGATTTTTGATTATTTGCTCATTTTCTTCTGATTTTTATCATTCACCACATGAATAATGTGATTTTTTTTAATTCAAATCTTTTTTGTTGTGGCAAGGAACCCTTCTCAGCATTTCCCCCTTTCCTGCAATCAAACTAGTTCCAGGGACATCAAAAAGTTCGGACTTCACTGACAAATGTATAATAGTGAAGGAAGTGCAGCTTCATGCTCTAAAAGCATTGAAATTTCTATCTTTTTCATCACCCTAAAAAATGATTATTTTTCGTTTGACATTGTTTTGTTTAATCCTCCAATGCCTTAAGAGTAAAAAATTGACCCCAATTTTTAACTTTCCAACTTAACATTTTTCATGTTGCTAAATTTTTTACAAGCTACTGACTACCTAATAGAAGACATGCCCCAAAATTAATTTTTCTTTTTTTTTTCTGTGGTCCAAAATTATCTATCTTGCAACAAACAGCAAAAGTTACTTTTCTCTCTCTCTCTCTCTCTCACACACACACACACACACACACAAAATTAGCTGATACAACCCTGATCTTTTAAAATTGAGTTTTTCATCGAAAACAAGTCTCCTGATTTTTAGAATAAAATCTCCTGAATAAAGCTATAAATATTCTAAAACACCAGTTTGAACGACGCATTTAAGGGGGGGAAGGGAAGGGGGCTGGAACTTAACCCTTTAGTGAGCATTTTTGCAAAGATGCATATCGAAACACCCTTTCAAAAAGTATTCGAATGCAAATCAATCTTCCTTTGTCAGTTTCATTATATTGTTCTTTATAATAAGTAGATTATGCATTATATAATAACAACCTCTAATTTTCCTGATCAGCTGCTTGCTTTTATCAAAAATGAATCAGTTACTCACAAAATTAATATAGGAAATTTCTCTGATACTCGATTTACTTTTTTAAGTGGGTGTACTAACTATTGGTGTTTCTAGAAAAATACGGGCATTAAGGGGTTAAGGTATGCGGCAACAAAGATAAAATATGGAAACAGATTAAATGCAGCATATGAAACGCGACTGCCAATAATAAAAATGTACTCAAAAAAAAATCTGATGTGGACACTATTAATGAGACGGCCTCGCGAGAAATTTCTCCTTTATTGAACAAACTCCTTGTAAACAGATTTTAAAAAGGGATTCATGGGAAAAATAAACTAATTAGTATTATTGCAACTATTTAAATAAAAAGAATTAGAAAGTTCATAAAGAATTTGCTGTTATATTTGCCTTTAATTTGCACAAACGGCAAAAGTTACGATATTCTATCCAATAAGTAACCGACTTTTATTGATCTGTTTGCTGAAATTTCGGGCCCGAACTGATAACTAGTGGTCATCACGTGACTTCTTTGTACATTAAATTATAAATATTTTCGATGCACTTCATCTTAACTTAGTTCGTTTGAAACTGATATTCAATATAATATATTCAGCAAAAAATTATTTTTGTCGCTTAATTTGGTGGCATTCCGTCAAAAGCCATTAGGCTTGACGATAGTTTGCGAGATTTTGGGCATAGCCCAAATGCTGATGTACCGCAGACTTTCAATGAATTGAAAGTATCCATAGACGTCAATGTAATGGAAAGTCTTTTGAATGACCTTATAAATAAATTATTACCCAGTCGAGAGAGAGATTAGAATTAAAAAAGGTGAGACACAATTAAATGTCACAAAGATTCTAAATATAAAATTTCAACATTCTACGGCTGGTTTTTTGAATCATAAGAGATCCGTACTTATTTTTAGCGCAAATTTAGCGATATTTCAGAAAAACTCGCCAAGTTAGCGAGATTCTGGGAAGCACATGCTAAAATACGAACTATACACGCGCGGACGTTGAGACGCCGAGCAAAAACTTTTTTAAGTAGATAGTCAAAATTGATATTTTCATCAAAGTCTTAATGCCGAAATTTTGCTCGATCACTATACTTTCCTTTATTTCGTACAAGGAAGTAAAAAATGAAGCGCAACTCAGTATCAGTCACTAAATATAATGCAAGGCTAAATGATACATGGAGCACTCTTTAATGTTAATAATAAGTGAATTATATAAATTATATTAATTTTACGTAAAAATTTTAAAACAAAACGTTTATAACTTTTCTTTAACTGTCTTTGCGCAAAGTACCTGATTTCATACTGCCAGTTGATGTCTGAGCGGCATAGGATTCTTCAAAAATGGGAACTTCACCAGTTGTTTATAACAAATTCAGCCTGAATAAGACTTGCAATCTGCAAGACGCCATATTGCTTGAGGCTAGAAAAGGCGAACTAGTAATTATGACAGTTAATATAGCAAGCTGAAATTAGTCATCTGAACCTAAATAATTTTTGATACTGACTTAAATGATTTTTAAATGTCGATCACTACAGTGCATTGTATATTAGTAGTAACTTTAATTTTGTTGAGATTATGAACTATTATCAGCAGATCGTTTACAAAATCTAAGTGAAATCTACGTCATTTCGTTGTCACAAGTTTATAATTGTCGTTAGAAACTCAGTCAGACTTCAGACCTTTAAGTTCTCGTTAAAATTGCATTACGAGCGAAATGATTCTGAAAATCGCCTGACGATATTTATAACCTTTAATGAAAGAAGGTAATTACGTGTTTTGATCGAACTAAAATATTTATAATTTTAATAAACAACGGCCCTGTCTACTGGATACGTCCACTATTTATTGGAATTTAATGAGCAGCAGATGCGGTTTTCTTTTGTAGACTGAATTTTCTCATTTTAAAAGCTTGATGGATGAGACTGGGAATATGAGTTCTGCTGCAAAAGCTACAGAAGAATCTTTTGAAAGAATATCCTCGCCTATGAGCACTGCTGCAAAATCTGAAACGGAATTTTCTGAAAAATTGGATCCTCTATAGAAGGTACCTATTCATCTATTGATACTGCTGCAAAGTCACCAGACGAACCCTGTGGAAGAATTGAAT
Organism: Cheiracanthium punctorium; assembly: GCA_038373885.1. NCBI lineage: Eukaryota > Metazoa > Arthropoda > Arachnida > Araneae > Cheiracanthiidae > Cheiracanthium > Cheiracanthium punctorium. Next base: position 568,701 of record JAWZYV010003326.1, on the reverse strand, counting down.
CGCCTATAAAAAACGAAGAAAGGTGTAAGTTAGGACCCAACGAGTTGAGATCCCCTGCTGGAATTGAGTCTCGCCGTGACGATAATAACAGGCGACATCAGAGGCGCCATTTTCCTGATAAAACAAGCAGCAGCATTTTTGCCGAATTGCCACAAGATACTATTGGCAACTGCAGGGAACATTTAGATTTCAAGAAGAGAAAAAGTTTATGGAACTAAAGTTGTAGATAAAAGCGGATTTCAAAATTCGTTAATCACCGAGGTAAAAAAAAAAAAAAAAAATGAACAGTTTAGTAGGAAGTCTCGAAATTTATGACAGCCCGTGTACGATCCCTTGTGAACTGTTTTATGGTCTAATTCTAATGATATCACAGTTCATGATGTAACTAGCATCTTGAGTTTTCCATGATGTAAATAAAATAGATAAAACAGTGGATTCTTTGAAATCATTTTATGGAACCATAATTTATTGAATAACTGATTCAGTAGTTTTATAGGCATTGATATAAAATTCTATTATTGTTTTATTAGCATTTACAACGTTTATTTAAAGTGATTATTTATTTATTTATGTATTTATTTTTTTTAGCGTATAGCTTGGTTAAAAGCTGTCGCACTTCTATGCATAAAACTTGTTGCACAAAAACTAATGGTACTTGCGTATTACCCCGGTGGTCCGCCAAGACGAGCGATTTTTTGCCAATATAAATGCCAGGCATAACGTTTGGCAACAGTTTGCTAGGATATTTGACGAAAAAATAGTTTGGCTGGAATGACCACCGGGATAATGCGTAAGTACGAAACTAATTTAAAAGATAGGGTTTGTGGATTTTCAACGTTTTTTGCTTGGCACGATTTCAAAATTATGTCAAAATAATATTTCTTGCCAAACTGTTGCCAATTGTATTCAAAAACATTAATGTAATTTCATATGCCCGGCATTTCTCTTGGCAAAAAAATTGCTCGTCTTGGCGGACCGCCGGGATTATACGCAAGTACTTTACAGAATTCCACTGCAATTTTCTAATAAAAAACTTTGGGATTATTATGGGTTACTATAGCAGCGTGTTTATCCCCATAAGTTAGTGACTTTTCAAACATTTTAAAATTTTTCTTGCAGTTCGTTTTGTTCCACATTTTAGAAAACTTGCTCCCAAGTCATAGATCTTTTGAATTTCCATGATAGTGTCTCGATTTCTGCAGGTACATCAATTGTGTTTATAAATGCCATCGCTTATATAAGAGAGCTGCGAGCGAATTAAAAAAAATAAATAAATAAATCCAGGATAGCTATGTTTGATGATGCCATATTTCAATAGCTAGAAACTTGGCAATCAGTTGGTGGTGTCTGGTCTTAGTATGGAAACGTTTGGGCGAAATTTTACCTCTAGCATAATAACAATATAATATATTTCGGTTACTCGGCGATTAAATTTCGATGACCGCCATGGTAAAACTTAGATATTTACCACCCATTGGTGAGATGAAATATTCGGGGTCGTTAACTAACTATGCTATAATGGCAGTTTCAAGCTAAATATATAAAAAAACTGTTTTAATGGCGAACTTCATGGGGGAATGATTGTCAATTATGTACATATGGAAATCGCCAAGACTGAAAATTCGCAATGGATGGCAAATAATCGAGCTGAATTGGAATTGTTGCTATAACAAACAAGAGTACAACTTGAATATTTGCCGCACACTGGCGAGATAAAAGTATTTGGGAGCGTTAATTATACGATTATGGTAGTCTCAAGCATAAGGAAAGTGTTTTACTAGCTACCTTAACGGGAAATAATTATCGATTATGGGCAAGCGTTGTCTAAGAAACGAAAACATCGCAATAGGCGGAAAATATCCAAGCTGTTTCCAAATGAGTAGTACCTATCACTGTCGAAGTTTTGTTTTTTCTACTTTCGCGCTTTTCCTAAAAAATATAAAAAGCAGATAGCAGGATAGATGTTGTGGTAAGCTGAAGTTATAGCAGTCCTCGCCTTCGTCAGCATCATTTTACAACGCTTTTTACTTTCCGAACATGTACCATGTAAGGAAAGTATTGTCATCATGAAAAAATTCGAATTCGAGATTTTGGTGTTTTTACACGTTTTGAGGGCTTCTGAATCCATTTATGCTATTTTTACGAGATGTATGGATGTATGTGTGTGTGTGTGTGCATGTGTGTTTGTGTGTATGTAAGTGAACACGATAGCTCCTAAACGAGGCATTCGATTGAGCTCAAATTGGGTATATATGTTATAAACCACCGTCGCAAGACCGGTGTTGATTTTGGTGTGTATAGGACTTTAGTTTTTCTACAGGGCTACTACAAAGATTTCTTTTACATTATGGCCTATGGGAGGAAATTCTTGAAAGTGCGCTAGCGTTTAAACGGCGCATTCAATTGAGCTTCAGTTTGGTATATATGTTTGAATGATTCATCGGTTAAAATTTATTAAAATGCTTGGTAATGATCTTAATTGTAAGTGTTCGGAAAGTCGAGTGGAGTCACTCCAGATTTTTTAATTTTGCACTCAAATTTATTGAAAAAGAAGCCTTTATCGGCACTTACCGTTGCCTACGTAATACTACTGTATACGTAATGCTGAGTAGTATTGAGTCGGCAATGGACTTACGTATTATCCTGGCGGTCATTCCCGCCAAACAATTTTTTCGTCAAATGTGCTGGCAAACTGTAGACAATATCGTATTCCAACCCTTCAGTAATTTCGTGTGTCCGGCATTTATCTTGGCGAAAAATCGCTATTCTTGGCGGACTGCGCACGCACCCCTTTATCTAAAGAATATACATAAAATATTTAAAATGATTGTTTTTAAAAAGTAGCTGCTCTCTTTACTGTTTGACGCCAATTTTGGAAACGAGTCAAAATGTCTTTGCGTCGTTTTAGCTCACATTATGAATTTTTGACGGTGATAAACAAATTATTGCAGTTCAAAATAAAAGAAACTCAAGGAAGGGTCAAAGGTCGGGATTGCACCAGTCTGATTTGATACGATACTCATAGAATTTGATAGATACACGCAGCAGCTGATCGGAGATGAGAAAGGGGGGGGGGAATGACTAGTACACCTTTAGAAAATTCAGTGAACTAACCAGGTGAACTAATTCAACTAACCAGAATTTAACCAAAGACTTGATATCACGAATTAAAAATTGCGTGAGATTCATAAACTCTGCCACAAAATTTAACGTCTATTCACAATGTGTGGGGATCTTAACATCTCCTCGAGAGATAACTCTTTGGCATTTTTCACGAGATTAAAATAAATTAATTAGGTTTTCTTCTGCTCGACCATCCAATATTAACTATTTAAATTGAAAATTTCACATGAACACGAATTGTCTCAGTTTTTAGACTGAAGCGTGACTTTTTAATTTTTTTAGTTGTGTAATGGCAACAGAAGATTATAAATTTTAGAAATAGAAATGGTTTTTTGTTACAATAACATGGATTAAAGCACGATAAACAGTGTTAATAAGTATTTCGTGTCCATATTAAGTTAAGAATGTTTGTTATATTAATCTTATTACAACGGGCGTCTTACATCTCACTAAACGATAAGAGAAATCCTAAGTTAATATATTCTGTGGCAGTTTCAACAGAAGAGACTACCTGTACGGTTTTTATTATTTGAAAGTTGAGGGCGTTAGAAGTGGTGTCTGTACAAACTCAATTGCATTCGGTTTTCGTTATGTCGTTTATAGTAACAATTTTCTGCAAAATATTTTTACCATTCAATCCTTGAACTCACCATTCATTCTTTGCTCTATAACGTCACTTGGCTAAAATTAGTATTTTTTTGTGCCAATAACATAATATCTCGCATAATAGTGCCATAAAGAATTATCTCGCTCTTTCGATGACGTTCTAAGCCAGTTAAATTATAAGTATGTAATATCTGTGAATAATTATTTAATTCCTAATATTTTTGTGTTTGTTTAAACCTTTTTCTAAATATTTTAAAGAGAACTTTTAAAATAAGATATATTAATTCCTGAATTCAGTAATAATTTGTATTTAAAAAATACTTTTTTTTAACATTCAGGATGAGTTTTAACCTCTCTTTGGGTGTATCTTATCTTTTAGTATTGTAAAATGTACTAACCATATATATATATATTTTATTTATCTAGAGCAAACTATATGAAAATTGAAAACGTAACAAAACACTATTAATTGTATTTCAGATTAATTGAAGAATCCAAGGAAAAAGAAGGAAAATTGCAAACATCTATACAGATTTCATTCAGGCATCCTGATAGTGGAGAGGAAGTTGTAAGTTATATTTTAGGTTATTTTCCTTTTATAACCTACTAGCAATTTTGCTCGGGCCACCATCGGCTGGCTACGTGGCCCCGACCAAAATTGCTAGTTAGGGTATTTCATTGCCTGTGAAAATGATTATCTGTTTATGCATTAACTGCAGTTTAGTAGAGATCTCAACCTAGGCAGACATTTCCCGGCGTGTTATAAGGCACATATAGGCAACCTCCGGCCAGCGGGCCGGATGTGACCCGCCTCGGCTTTTGATCCGGCCCGCTGAACATGCAACCCCCCCCCCTATAAAACACTCGAAATATTAAACAAATCCCAATTATACGGCCACGACTTCGTAAACATCCGAAAGTTTGTCCCGCAACTATCCAATGGTTGCCCATGCCTGTTATAAGGGCTTGGTGAATAACGTTATTCACTAACCAGAAGAAACGCGCTAATTAGGTGATTAATAGAAACTGTCATCACTTGAGAGCTAAGCTCAGAGTTGCCAATTTAGCCACTTAGTGGCTAGATCTGGCCATTTTCGTGTCTAGGTCTGCCAGTTTAGTCTCTTTGTGGCTTGGTCTTGGCCAGCAGGCAACCCCGAAATATTTATTTTGTAAATTGGAAATAACAGTCAAAATGGCTAAAAAAACAAAAGTATATTTCAACAGCACAAGCACTTAGAAGTATACTCCAATAAATAATCTACTTTTTTCTCAGCTTAAAAACATTTTTAGCCGTTTCTGGTTACTTTTAACTTTGATTTCAGCTACTTTTTTTCCGCAGAGGTGGCAACACTGGCTGAGCTATAGTTTCGTCCATAGTGTTTACTACGGAATCACACTTGGAATGAACTATAGTTAGATTTTATTGCATTCAATAAAACATACCAGTAATGTATTAATAAAAATGCATTGTGGAGTAGTATTTTTTTATAGACTTAAAATTATTTAAAAGCAGTTTGTCCCTAAAATTTTTTGCAATGGTATAAGCAGAATTTTTTCAAGGGGTGTGGGTACCTTCTTTATTCTGTTTATCCCAATAGACTATAACAAATTAAAAATAAATCTGCCTGTTCTCAACTAAATAGGAGGAGGGAGGGGGCTCTAAGCCTATGTCTCTCCTCTTTCATACTCAGGGATGTTATTTTACAAGAAATAAAATATCCTTTTTGTAAGATCAGTTTAAAAAATTCATTTATATTTTATTACAGGTAAAGATTTTTACATTTGATTATAAATATAATTTAGATAAATATGTTTTATAGCATTATTTATGTTGCTGATTTTTTTTCAAACTCTTGATTTTTCAGTGTAAAACAATTAAAGTAGATAACAAATTAACTGTGCAAGACTGTATAAAACTTGTTCTACAACAGCTTGGCTATCCAGTAAGTAGTGTTTTTCATTTGTTTCATTTTCTTAATTTAAACTGTTATAGAAACATATCATTTGATAAAAATGTGAATATTGATTATTCTACTTAAAATAAAAAATTCTAATATTTTTTGAGTAAGCAATTTTTTTATCTTACTAATGATTATATGTTTTTTGTTTTTTTTAATATAGGAAACTGGTATAAAAGATTACAAACTATGGGTTAAAACAAGCAAAGATGATTCTCCTTATCCTCTAATAGGTAACTAACTTTCATAATCTTTGATAGTTCAAATTTAATAAACATTTTTTCTTTTATGGTTCATCCTATGTGTCAAACTAAATCTATAAATTTATCTCATAATTAAAGCCACCGAAAAATATTTAGTGTCTTATTTAGTGTCTTATTTACTTTAATATTTGTTTCCCTTGCCATAAGGCAAGGTATCAGAGATCTTCATTCCATGAAATATTTACTTTGTGCCCTGTAAATTTGAATACTCTGCTGTGATCCATTGATTGGTCTTTATGATGAAGGGAGCAAATAAGTTAACTATTCTTTTAAAAATTTTACTACAACAGTGTTTTTGCTTAGCGATAGTACCTTTGTGCAATGCACAGATTCATCATATGTTTAGAGTGGCTTCTACATAGAAGCAACCTTTACTACAAATTCAAATGTTGTAGTCTGTTTTTTATGCATAATAAATATTAAATTTTTTACTTCAAATACCTGTTTTGTTCGAAACTTTCTAAATATATTTTTTTTGCATTTTTTAGGACATGAATATCCATTTAGTATTAAAATGAATTTCATTAGAGAACTTCTTAGACATTCAGAGTTAGACCTAAGGAATTTGAATAGTGTTAGTACTGATGCAAAATGCTACTTCATTCTCCGTAAAAACACTTTGAATTCTTCCATAAGAGTTGGTAAGTTTCTTTCATATTTATAATCTTTTTTTAATGGTAATAATTAGTTTGAAGAATCAAAATTTTTCTGTTTTTTGATATACGCAATAAAATATGCCTGAAAAAAAAGGGTAGCAGAAAGTAAATCTTCTCGAATTGCAAAATGTTCTTTGATGAAGTCATGGGTCTTTAATGAGTTATCATTTAAGACACATAAGTTTTTGATATTTGTGTGAATCACAATGATAAACAGAAACATGTAAGCCAATTTTTAACTATTTGGCATTCAAATTTGGCTAAAATTAGTAACAGTCAAGTACATAGTAAATTGATAGATTAGTATCATTATGAGTGGCATATTCAAGGGGGGGGCTTCCCCTCCAAAAGTGTAAAACAATTATTAAAAGCAGCAATTTTAAAACATTCATATTAAATATCGTAAAAATAAGATTTACAATAACAGATTTTCCCCTCCAAAACCTATATATGTTACAGTGGGTTATTGAATTTAAATAATAAAAATTATGACAATATCTGCAAGGGTTGTAAATTCAGTTTGTAATGATTATTTTAAAACATTTGTAATATATTCCGTATTTTTTAAATTTTGTATTATTACTTTTTAGATCCGAGACTACAAAAGAAAAGAAAAAAGCATAGACGTCCTCATCATAAAATCAATTGGTTATTTAGGAAGCCAGCTGCAAAGCACGATTCTGTAGATAGTGGAAATAGTAGTCCTCCACCAAACAGTTTGTTTGGTTTACCTCTGTGGAAATTATGTCCTGATAATAATCTCCCAAAACCTATAATGGTGAGTTGAAAGAAAAACGAAATAACTTATAATTCATTTAAGAAAATTGGTGTTTTAATATGAATTTGGGGAAAAAAAACACACACACACACAAAAGTTAGTCATTAAATTTTGAGAGAAAAATAAGTTCTCTTTCTGTAATGGTGAGCTAATCCAATAACTAGCAATATTTATTTTTAAAAAATAAACAAATGACATTTTTGTTGTTTGAAATGTGATTTTTATCTTTACTTTTGATTGGAACTACTGCTTCTAAGACATATGGATCAGTAATAGCAATAAGTTCATAAATAAAATCAAATTTTAGTGCCAACTATTGTTAATAACAGGATAAAGAACATAATATGGAAACACCAATAAGGAATGATGCAATGAAAGTACATACTATACTGCACAGGATGCAGTAATTGTTAACAAAACTAGTCTGCGGTTGTATTATATACGATTAGTATTTTCATGCATTTTTTTCTATTGTCGAGTAATTTGATGTCATTTATAGAAAATTTATGTTGTTGTCAAATTTAGCATATCCCAGGAATGTTCTCAAATGTAGGATGTATAGTTTTAAAATAGTGTGAGTTAGATGCTCTAGAACTAAAAAGAAAAAAAAAACTGTTGTCCATTTGTTTATTTTGTTCTTAAATTGAATGCATTAGGGCAGTTGAACATGCTTGTCAGCTGGTAACTTGATATTGTTAGTTTGTTTAATAGATATAATGTCTGATTTTGATTTCCATGTACCGCGTTTACTCGCATAATAGTTGCACTCCCATTTTGAAGTAGAAAAAATAGCTTTAGAGTTACAATAATATATAGTAAATTTTCCCTGCATACTAGTCGCACCTAGACTTTCATCATGAAAAGTTGGCCAAAAAAAAAGTGAGACTGTTACGCGAGTAAGCACAGTAATTATCGTATTGTTCATGCTTTCTTGATCGAGAATATATTTTAAATTTTATGCCACAGTGCAATATTTATTGTAATGCTTTTACAATACATGTATTTATAACTTTTTCTTTTCTTTCAGTCAATGCTAGTTCAACTTTTTTTACAAGGCCCCTACACTGTGGGTATTTTTCGAAAGTCTGCCAATGCTCGAGCTTGTAGGGAGTTTAAGGAAAAGATAGAATCTGATCCTGAATGTGATATGAGAAATGTGCCCATTATTGTTTTGGCTTCTGTCTTTAAGGTAAGTAATCATGCACAATTTTTAAATTTTTTTAAATTGTAATATATTGTATGTATATACAAAATATTTTTAGTTAGAGGCATTATTGTATCCTATATTCATCCAACTGAAAAAAATCTAGGAAAGCATTTTTCTTCCTTAATTTTTTTTTTAACGTTTCAATAGACCCAAATGATTACATCCACTTGAAACATGATTGTCTATTAAGATTTCCAAGATGCTTTATCTATTGATTTACACATGAAATTCAACAAACTTTTGTTTAATGGCTTTGAATTGCTTATTCGTTATTAAAATTAAAATTTCACAGTGTGCTGTAGATTCTGTATTGCAATATATAAATATATGCATGCACAGGCCTGCTGAGAGGGAGGGGAGGGGACAGAAGGGACAATTGTACCTAAACCTTAGTCTGGAATTGGATAAAAATTTTATCATGTTTCACGTTTGAGATTTTGTATATGTGGTCAATGGTAAATTTAAAGTGTTCTAATTCTACACTCCTAAAAAAAAAACTTATGGGTAAAAAAACTGAAGAATTTTTGTTTTTTTAATGTGGAGTGGGGGTGGGGGGAAAGCTGGGAACAGAGGGCCCATCTCAAGCCTGCCTTGGAGTCCAAAAATCCCATCGTTGGGTCTGTGTATGTATATATAATATTCATCTGTAAGGACCACCTTTGTTCTAAATAGAAATTTATTTACCTGAATCTCTTTTTATGTTTGAAGTTCTCCAAAAAAAAACTAGACTGCATTTCATCTGGAGTTTATTTTAGACTTAGTAGTTTTTTTCCCCCCCTTTAGAAATTATTTCCTTCAAGAGAATAAAAATTAAGTACAAAAATTGGTGAAACAATTAAATTTTGCTAAAATGAAGTGTCACAGTGTAAGAAATATATAAAAAGAATGCCTAAATAATGTATCTAAGAGAATATGGAACATTTACTGGGTATTCTTACTTTAAAAAACCCCTCTTTTTAATAATAATTCTTGATGTGCCTAATACATTCATGTCTTTGTGCTTAATTAAATTTATAGAATATAGTATATATTTCAGATATTTCATTACAAAGTACAATGCTCTATTATTCAGTGAAATTGGCAAAATTGAGTTAAACTTGTGCTGTTTCAGGTTTTCATAGTTGTCATTTTGTTTATTGCAGGAATTTCTAAGAAGTCTTCCAGATTGTTTGTTACAGTCAGATCTTTACAAACACTGGCTGCAGGCTGTCTCCTGTGAATCCGAGTGGGAATGCAAGAAGAGAGTTTTAAGGTATAGATTTAAAACTCTTTATGCATTTTTGTTCTTTTAAAACAATCTGATTAAAAGAATGTTATTTTTTATGTTAAATACTCAATTAAAATAACTAATGTATATATATATATATATTTTAATGTTATAGCTTGTTGACTCAGCTACCCCCTTCAAACATTCGGCTGTTGCAATACTTACTGTGTATGCTGTGGCACATTGCTCAACATGCGTCTGAAAATAAAATGTCTTCCATGAATTTAGCTGTTTGCATAGGTCCTACATTATTGAATCCAGGAAAATTTCAGTCACCTGTATTACAACAGGAGGTATGTGTTCTACTAATGTATTTTGACATTAATACTCTACCCAGCAAACACACACAGGTTCTCTGAACATCTATTAATGTTCAGAAAACGTCTTCTGAATGTTAATAGATGTTCAGAGAGCCTGTGTGTGTTTACTGGGTATTCATTCACATTGCAGCAAATTTTTAAGAGCTCCCATTTTCAAAATGATTTTTAAAAGCATGCAGAGAGTTATTGCAAGTTCTCATGCTCTTATTTTATAAATGTTTTCTACAAATAAATTTGTTTTTCCTGGGAGATTAAATTGTTAAATTGTACTGAAAAAAGAGAGAAATGTGAAATTTTGTATTTTCTGTTTTCTCAAATGTATCACTGCAACAGATTTTACAAAATTCAAAATTTTAATGCTCTGCTAGCAACTGTAGTTTTGGCCATACCAGGGAAAAAAAAAAAAAAACTATTTGTGTAAAAATATGTTTTAAAAGGTTTTAGTGAATGTCATGACTTTTGGCCCTTAAAAGTTTTATGTGTCTAAAAGATAAAAAATTGGAGCCATTTTGGGCCTGTAACAGACTTCTGAAAATTCTGAATTTTGTAAATTCAGAATTTTCATGCTGTGCTCCAAGCTGTAGTTTTGGCCACACCAGTTAAAAAAAAAAAATTATTTAAAAGCATGCTTTAAAATGTTTTTAGTTTGAATGTCATAACTTTTGGCACTTAAAAAGTTTTATACGTCTAAAAGCTAAAAAATTCGCCACCATCAGTTTGACTTTTTGGAAAAGCTGCTCTGAAAATACGAATACAAATTACAATTAGCATTTGATTCAACATAACCAGTTATTCATATTATGTGTAAATGATTGAATGTCATGTAATCATTGCCCATGTGTAAGTCATTGCCAATCTAAATGTTTTACTCTATAACAAATTTTAGGATGTTGCCAAAAGGGTACCAAAAGCAGTTGCTTTTTTGATTGATCACTGTGCTGAGTTATTTGATGATAAAGTTCTTCAGCTTCTGGGGACCTTCCCTGAAAGAGATGGATCCCGACAAGATTCTGGAGCAGAAGAATCTGACAGTCTGCATAGTCTTCATGACTTGGCTGGTAATTACACTATTTTAGTATTTTTTATTACATTATTCAGTATTCTTTGTTCTGCATTATACTATTCTTTATTCTACTATTTTGTATGCTTTACACAATCAATGGCGTGCAGTCAATCAACTAAAAGGACTAGGCTAGTCCCTCTAATCATTTTTAGAAAATTTCAATCGTCAGTTAAAGCTGGATAGCTATTTTTTCCAATAAACAGAAATTTATTGTTATTTCTGTAATCCCAAAATCTTTTTGTATTTTCCTTTAACCAATCCATTTGTCCAGTTAGTAACCTTAGATTCCTTCCACTGCTCCTCCTCTATTGCCTTGTTTACTCTCAGCCCACTTTTGCGGCAATGAGCAGGAGAAATAGAAGTAACAAGAATGTAAGCATCTCACTCATCCTGATCACGCCATGCATGACCTTTCTTGCTGCCCTTCCTGCTGTCCACGCTCCCTCTTGAAGAAATTTTAAAGGCACCAGAATGTTAAATTCTCACTGCTTTTGGAGCTGGCACAGATTTTTTCCTGTAAAGAAAGAAGAGAAGTGGGGAATGACTGAATGTAAATGGTGTTTATAGATTGTTTGAATGAGCAGCTTATCTAAAACTGAATCATGCTGGAGAAATTATTAGTGACTTCATTTAAATTATCAGGAGATGGCTAATATAATCGAAAATGGCAAGCCCACTCTCAATATCTTTTTACAATGAAAAAAAAAAAAAAAATCACAGCCATTATTTTCAGATGGATTATTTAAAAAATATAAAGTACCTCACTGCTTGTCAGAAGAGAAATAAATTATTTTGTTGGCCTTGTATTTTGTTCAGAACAAGGGGAAAAAAAGTTTAGAATGGTTCAGTTTTTGCAACATCAAAAATTTCTTCAAAGCAAAAATGAGTCAGGACAAGTGTCTTTTGAATTTAACTGCTATAATTAAATTGAAAATTTTTTGGAACAATTAGAATTGATTTCCAGTTAAGTGATCAATGAAAATTGGGTGTTTTGAAAAATAAAGTAAATTAAAAAACAGAGAAATAATGAAACATTTAACTCAAATAACTTATCTTTTGGAGAAACAAGAGTTACCCTCTTGAGGACACAATGAACAGAGTGTGATATATGTGTTGAATCACTTTTTAATCATGATAATTTAAGAAAAAGTCTCTTTATCCTGATCTTTTCAGACCTTCAAAGATAAAAAAAATGTTTCTTTAATTACCACCAATATAATCACAATGTAATTTTTGAAGCATTTCTCGATTTAAAAAAAGAAGAAATATGAGAGGGACACTTCCTATAGGTACAAGACACATCTGTCTCTCAGTGGTCTGGGCACTAAACTCTGTTCCCACAAGTGAAGCAGCAGGCTTGGCTAGTGCTTGGGAAGGTCAACTTCCTCTCGACTCGACTACTGTGGGACCGTGTACGCTAATGGGAGCTGGTGCACATAAAATCTGTTGTGGTGCCAATGTCCTCCAAGTTGTTAAATGATACATCTGGGGATGCCGATTTCAGGGAGTTGGTCCTTCCTCTGGAATGGGTTCAAACTTAGGGGACCACAGGCTAAATAGTACTTCCTCCCACTAGGGCCCTAAAAATAGAAGGCACACCCCCTCTGCCCATCGCCTTCCTTGGGGGGGCGGGGATCTGGTACCGCCGTTTGTGGTTGTCAGGGGGCATCAGAAACAACACTACAGAACACATCTGCATCATCGAAAGTTCTGCTGTACCTAGTCCCCTCCAGTAGTTTTCACCACACGCCACTGTATACAATGCTTACAAATATTAAAGATGCATATTCTTATCATTTCTCATTTAATTTTCAGGTCAATACAGACGGGATGATTCTTCAATAGACAGTCTTGACAGAGACTTTTTGGATGAAATAGAACCTAGTCCTAAATTGCCATGCAAAAGCAAAATGTCATTGACCAATCTCAGCAGGGACTCTGGATTGACACTCAGTGATACTCAGCTGTACACTCCAGAAGAAGAAGTTGAAAGTGAATCCTCTAGTGCAGACAGTCGACGCGGGAATCCTGCAGCTCTCACCAAAAGTGTACCTCATCTTGACACAGCTGGTCTAGAATGCAATACTGCATCTTACAGTAAAAATGCTGGTGTGAGTATTGATGGTTCTTGCCACGATGTTGTTCGCAAGCGACGACAGGGTATGGAAGCTCATCGAACAAAATCCCTAGCGAGTTGTCCCCAATATTCTCATCAAGATTATCATTATGACAGTAGTCCTCATCTACCATTACAGTTATCTCAGTCCTACAGTTACACTATGCAACAGGACCTCATGGACAGACATTATGACAATTTTGTTAGGAACTATCACAATCCTGTCAGAAGACGGGATGTGAGAGGAAGATCTGTTACTCAAAGGCCAATAGTGTCAGCAGTTGAACCTGTTGAAGATTACATGGAAGGTACGTTGCGTAGGAGTGCTTCTGAAGAGAGTTTACTACAGAAATATGTGAGCACATCTGCATCTAAGAGGATGCTGACACAAAGGAAGCGTCGTGCTCCTTCTCCACCTCATGAAAAAGGCACAGTATCTGCACCATGCAGTACTAAAAAGACTGATCATTCTATGAGCAATATCGCAAGAGAATTATCCAACTGTTCCATCAACAGGACACCAGATAGACATGCTGTATGGTTTGCCACACACTCCAGAAGGACTGACTGGAAAAGAAGTCAATCCACTTCCAAAATTGATGAAATAGATCAAGCTCACGATTCTAGTACATTGTCATTAGTTTCTAGTGAAGATAGTACTCCACAAGTTTCTCGTAGCAACAGTAGGGTGCAAGAACTGAGCTCAAAATCTCACAGTGATCTATATGCAATCTATTATAGTCCACCGCGAGTAAACAGTGTTTGTAGTTCCACCTCAGATGGAAGTCAGCAATCTCACCATTCTCGATGTTCTCAGTCTTCTATAAAATCAAATGGTTCATGCAGATCGCAAAGGTCTAATTGTTCTTTAAATAATTCACCTGCCAAACCTAGTGAGCCACCTAGTTATCTAGAAGCCATTAACAGGCAGACAATGTTGAAAAATATGCAACAGCCAACTGTTATTGTTGTTAAACAAGTGACTGATGAAATGAGAGCAGAGCAGACGTCTCTGAGTGCAAAAGCTCGGGAACTGTATGAAAATTCTGTTCGAATGTACACACAACAAATGCCAGATGGGGACGAAACTCACAGGGCAGTCCCTGCCAATGTTGACAGTGTAGATGGTGTGCATAAAACTTCGATAGCTGTAAAGTCGACACAAACATCTCCAAGATCCAGTTGCCAAGAAGGTGCTCACACGAGACTGAGGCAGCTGCCACCTGTGCATGTCACTGATGCACAGCTACATAGAGTCAGAAATTTCCACATCAGGCCAAGGCACACAAGAGAGGTTTTGCCTGAAGAATTGAGAAAGGAAATAAACTGGAGTGTTGCTCAACTGAGGGAACTTTTCAATTCCAGAACTCAAGAATCAAAAAATTGTAATTTTTCATCTAGTTTCCTGGAAAAAAGTGAAGAAATTGCCAACAGTAGGCATCCCAGACGACTTGCCCAACAGCAGCATACCCGTAGTCGAAGTTTAAGTACCAGGAGTGAAGAAGAATCATTTGTCTAAGTCGAATAATAATCACATGAATCACTAAATGGAGAGAGAGTGATCCATGTTTTATTAAAATATCTGTTGCAGTTTTTTAAAGCTAATTTTTCTAGTTTGCAATAGATGTTGATTTTCAAAAAGATTTTTATTGTTGTTTTATTTTGAGTGGATCTAACTTTCTGCATTTATTGATTCAAGTTCTGTAAATAATATCTTTTCCTCAGGATTTTTTTTTTTTTTTTCAATCTATGCAGACCAAAAGTTAATTTTGTGTTCATTGTAAATTGTCATTGACTTAAGATTTAACAATACTTTGCATTTATTTACTAAACTACTCTTGTGGAATGTGCAATGTGCGGTCAGATTCTACTCTTCTATCCCTTGTAAATACAAACTCCTCATGGTTTGTTGTGTATGAGAAATGTCTATAAATTTGCATCTTCTTCCCTAGTCCTACTCTGGACATTTCTGCTACATTTCTGTACAAGTTTACCACATTTTTTTGTATTTAATTGTTAATTAATTTGTGTTGTAATAACAAATATATCAGTATCTTGCCCTGTGTATGTTGCCAACTCTGAAGCTCACTTTTTTTTTTCTTGTTTGTACATTTACTGTATACATTTTTTCTACTAAAATAAAATATATTCTAGAAATCAGAGTATTTATTGAAGAGACGAATTTGATTTATCTACACTCTTAAATATGAATAAAAATATTCCTTCCTTTTTTTCTCCCTGAATAAAATATTGAATTAATTTATTCCAAAAATAACCTCAAATTACAAAATTTAAACTTTGTTGCATATGTAAATAATCAGCTCACTAAGCTTCCAAAGAACTACCATTACAGACATAATATTTTATTTTCTATTATATATCACAAGTTTAAAATGCTTATTATGTTTTTTCCTCACCTCTTTCACTTTTAAACTGACTGTCTGAAACAGCGTGTGATTATAATTTTGTCAATTTCCAGAAAGATAGATTTACGAAGAACTTAAAAATTCTTGAATTAGTTCGAATATGTAAAGGACATTTAAATATACAATTCAGAGATGTCTTCTCATTTTCAAATGAACTCCAAGGAAACAATGTATAAAAGTCATGTAAATGAGAAACATATTAAAGGGTACTTTACTGTATAAGCATGCAGTAAACACATAAACTTGTTGCAAAGTGTAATTCCACTAAGAGTTGTATTGGACAAATTTCAGAACAGTATTAAAATGTGAAACAAATATTAAATAATGATATTACATCAAGTTTTGACAGTATAAGACATAAAACAGAGTTGCCACCAGTCAGGAAAAATATGAAAACCTGCAGAAGTCAGGGAATTTCATTTTGACAGAAACAGTCCAGGAATATTGCAAATGTAGTCTCAAAACCTGAAAAAAATCCACTAACAGGAAAAGTATTATGAATACATGCAATCATTGTCTTCTTCTGTAATTTGTGTATGACCCCCCAAAATGCGATCATCGAACGTGATTTTTTCCCTTCGAAAGCAATTGAAAAGTGGTTTCAGTCAACATATATTTTAATAAGTTGTTCTTTTTTAACACAGATGAAATCGTCTTTAAAATTCTCTGAAAGATGTGATGACGTCCTCAGAAATTCAGAGGAATGGTCCTTCTCAGTGGTGGATCGAGAAAAGATTTTGGAGGGTAGCACAAAATTATTTCTCCTTTTTCTTGTAAATTCATTTGAATTTACGAAATAAGTCAACTTTTTATAGTATAAACTTAGCTCGTGGGAGGGGGGGGCATGCGCCCCTTAAACCCCCCCCCCTTTCTGGATCTGCGATAGACCTTTTTTACTTCCAGGAAAGCAGAATCACCAGCGCATATTCAGCTGTCTTTCATGTATTTTAAAGTAGCTGCTTTAACCCTGTCAACAATTTTGGTTTTTTCGACAGATGGAAAACCATTTTGTCTGCTTGGAGCAGGTAACTCAAAACCTGTTTATATTATAGTTAAAAGTAAGAGCATTATCAATACAGCTTACTTCTTTCAATATAAAAAAGATGAGTAAAACTTTTTTTTTTTAATTTTTTTTTTTTTTTTTTTTTTTTTTTTGTCAAATACCCTTTATTAGAATCGATTTCTAAAAACCCAAAAAGATATTTATGATTGTTACATTTTAATGCAAGAATTTTACGGCTATTTTTATTTTTCTCTGAGATGGACAAAAATGGAAAAAAAGAATGTTTCGGGCTCTCAACTCCCGTTTCTGTTCTAATTCTAATGAACCCTGAAAGTGTTTTTTTTTTGGGGGGGGGGGGATTTGCATTAGCCGTAAAATTCCTGCTCTAAAATGTTACTATCGTCCCTTCAAATCTCAAAGGTAAGTAAATTGTGAAAAGAACGATTGAACCTCCCACCCCCGACTGGGTGTAAAATCTAGTAAAGCTTGAAAATAATTTCGCAGAACTTCAGTTAGCCTTAACGTTCTTACTTTAAGAATATAACGATCTCTTTTCTTCCCCCCCCCCCCCCCACTGAGATATGAAGGGAAATGTGAAAAGAACATGAAAGAGCGTTCTGGTTCCCCACCCCTGTTTTGGAATGAATTCTAAAAAACTCTTTATATTTTGGAGCAAGAATATTTTGGCTATCTCTATTTTTTTTTCTTTTTCTTTCTTTTTTTTTTTGGAGATATGGAGGGCTAAGGAACATCTTAAACCTTTGTCTCATACAAATAATCTGAAGGAGTTAAAATGTTCATATTTTCCCCCAAGGATGTATTTAAGGTTGTGTCAAATCCCCCTCTCCCGAAATTTTGACTTTTATTTTAAAAAAATCGGAAGTGACTCCACTCGACTTTCCAAACACTTACGATTAAGATCATGACCAGGCATTTAAATAAATTTTGATCGATGAATCATTCAAACATATATACCAAACTGAAGCTCAATCGAATGCGCTGTTTAAACGCTGGCGCACTTCCAATAATTTCTGTCCCCATAGGCCATCATGTAAAAGAAATCTTTGTCGTAGCCCTGTAGAAAACTGTAAGTCCTATACAAACCAAAATCAATACCGGTTTTGCGACTGTGGTTTCTAACATATATACCGAATTTGAGCTCAATCGAATGCTCCGTTTAGGAGCTACCGTGTTCAGTCACATATACACATACATCTCGTAAAAATAGCATAAATGAATTCAGAAGACCTCAAAACGTGTCAATACACCAAAATCTCGAAGTCGAATTTTTTCATGATGACAATACTTTCCTTTCATGGTACACAGAGGCGCAGCCAAGGGGGGGGGTTAGGGTGGTCATAACCCCCCCCCCCCATGAGAAATTTTTTGCCATACAAAATGTATATACTTCACTACATTATCACACATATGTATACATATATATGAGTTGCAGTAGTCGCAACCCCCCCCATGAAAAATTTCTGGCTACGCCCCTCATGGTACATGTTCGGAAAGTAAAAATTATGATGATGAAGTCTTTTTGTGAAAAGATGTGCGTTCTCCACCGTTTGGGTCCCCTCCGAATTCGCCCGCCCCTCATTTAAAAAAGCCTAAAAAAATGCCCGTAGCACGCCTTCAAGTACTAGCCGAATTTCTGATCAGCAATGCAGAAATTTTAATGCAATTGATAGAGGTAGGAATTTAAAAAAAAGAATGCATGCGGTACCTGTAGCACGTCTTCAAGTATTAGTCGAATTACCAAAAAGGTGAGTAGGCCCCTGCGGGGTGAAAAGTGAAAAGTATTAGTCGAATTTCCGATCGTTGAAGCAGTGGATTTCTTCAGTCATAATCTTACTTATCATTGCCTTATACAACTTGCGTCATTCTTGCGTGTAAACAAACATTTCAGAAGATTTTTTGGCAATTGTCATTCTTGATTATGATTGGTCAGACGATTTCCAGAATTTCTATATAATAGAAGAACCCGCAGGGCGTGGAGGGTGGGGGAGGTGGTGGTTGATTAAGTTAATTGATTGACTTCTTGTTCAATCAAGAAGTCAATCAATCTGCCAATGGTGCCATTCTTGTTCCAATATAAGAAGTCAATTAATATACCCCTCAGAAATATATTCATTGATTGTTGACTTCTTGTGCATGTGCAAAATTCCTACCTCTCTAGGAGCAATTCGGACAATTTAATATTTGTACCCCTAACCTGCAATTGAAAGACATTTCGTACTCCTCGGTGAATATTGGTGCCCCTTTAAACAAGTTTCTTGAATATTGGTACCCCTTGAGCACGTTTCTTGAATATTCGTACCCCTCAGAAGCAATTCAGACAGAGACATCATGAATATTGGTACCCCTAAGACAAGTTTCTTGAATATTGGTGCCCCTTGGACAGGTTTCTTAAATATTCGTACTCCTCAGCTGCAATTAGAGAGACATCTTGAATATTGGTGCTCCTTTAAACATGTTTCTTGAATATTCGCACCTGAATATTGGTACCCCTTGGACAGGTTTCTTAAATATTCGTACTCCTCAGCTGCAATTGAGAGACATCTTGAATGTTGGTGCCCCTTTAAACAAGTTTCTTGAATATTCGCTCCTGAATATTGGTACCCCTTGAGCACGTTTCTTGAATATTCGTACCCTCAGAAGCAATTCAGACAGAGATATCATGAATATTGGTACCCCTAAGACAAGTTTCTTGAATATTGGTGCCCCTTGGACAGGTTTCTTAAATATTCGTACTCCTCAGCTGCAATTGAGAGACATCTTGAATGTTGGTGCCCCTTTAAACAAGTTTCTTGAATATTCGCTCCTGAATATTGGTACCCCTTGAGCACGTTTCTTGAATATTCGTACCCTCAGAAGCAATTCAGACAGAGATATCATGAATATTGGTACCCCTAAGACAAGTTTCTTGAATATTGGTGCCCCTTGGACAGGTTTCTTAAATATTCGTACGCCTCAGCTGCAATTGAGAGACATCTTGAATATTGGTGCCCCTTTATACAAGTTTCCTGAATATTCGCACCTGAATATTGGTATCCCTTGAGCACGTTTCTTGAATATTCGTACCCCTCAGAAGCAATTCAGACAGAGGCATCTTGAATACCGGTGCCCCTTGGAAAAGCTGTCCTTTTCGCCTAATATTTGTTACATTTAAGCTTTTAATTTATTGGTATCCCTTAGTTTGTTGTGTCGCAGGGAATCGTACTAGCTTGGTTTTGCTAATTATACTTAACTCATTTCTGCCTAGTGTCCCTTTTTAGGGACGGCATTTTCGCTATTAGTCGAAAACGTTATTTCTTTTTCCTAGCCTTTATTCATGAGTATTGAGCCTCCACTCTACAAAATATTTTAACATGACCCAGTAGGATGTTGCTATTTGGATTTTTATGCATAATGATTTTAAAAGAAATCATCCCTTGTTCAAGAATTTAACATCAGAAATTTATCTATTATTTCTGTTATCAGTAAAAATCGAAGAAAGTCGCAAAAATATCCAGGCACAAATGGGTTAACCGTTTGACTGCTATGCAGCGCTATTGCGCTTTTGGAATGTACACCCTCCAAAAGAAGCATTCGACCAAGAGAGAAATTTCCTACGTTGGTTTCGTATATTAAAAATTATTTATCATAGAATATGAGTTAGGCTACGCATAAATAGGACATTCCATATTTCTATTAAGTTGTGCGTTTTTCAAAAACTCAATTATTTTTCGCAAATCTAAAAGAGGAAATTTCTCTCTTGCCCGAATACTTTTATTGGAGGGTTATCCTATGGAGATGTACGGTGGAAGGTGGTGATCGTAAGGAGACGATGAATTATTTTGTAAAGATTATAACTGGTACGACTTTGTAGTGAGGGCGACATAGTTTTAAGAAGACGATCGTATAGTGGGTCACATTTTAAATTCACACAACGATGACGAAAGGAGATTTATTCCCCTTAGGTAAGACGTACTTTCTTTCATGTGGAACACGATGGCATACACAACGCGTCGTAGGAGTGAACATGCTTTTTTTTTCCACTGAACGAAATCACACATGAACCAGAAATCCCACATCAGAGCGACGAGGAAGGACAGACTCCAAGAACTAAATTCGCCTTTGATGGCGCATGTCGTTTTACTTCCTCTGAAACATGATCACACAAACACTTTGAACACTGGGCTAACACATTTTACTTCCGGAGAAAAACACATTTTGAAGACCACATTCCCTTTAAATAAGGAGTCTCAGTCAACACCTTTAAACTTAAAACATATTGCTTTATTTTCACACTGGAACAGTCACTAATTTCCAAAACGCAGGATTATACATTTAAAACTCTACAATACATTGCATTCAAAAGTAAACTTGGGGAAGCGTGTTGACAAAAACATCACGGCGTTCATATTAAAGCGGCCTGGTACCTCGGTGGGTGAACGCCTCCGTCACCATAAAGTGATCGGCATAGATGCTAATCCGTGCAACGCGTCGTGGTGGGCAAAGCCTCCTCACATGAAGTGAAGTGAGTGGCTTGCCCCACCAAAAATTACTCTCCAACTGCTAAAGAAAAAACCGTTAAAACATGTGTCTATAGAAAGAGCCCGAACTTTCTGGAACAATTTTAGCAGATATGTTTTTCGAGCAATATGCTTCTTGCGTATCAGGGCAAAACCGCAAGAGAGACACATCTGTTTCAGCGGAGCAGAGAAATATGCGAGCGAAGGGATGTTATGATTATTCTTTTAGCCGGCGTCAACTGTTATTTTATTTCAAAGCAGCTGATAAGAGGGAAATGCTTTAGAAGTACGTTAATGCGCTGTAATTGAAAAGGCCAAGAGGACAATTGAAAGCTTTAAAAGATAGTTATTATTAAAAACTTTTAAATTAAATTTAGAATAGATTATTAGTTTAAATTTAGACAATATTAATTAGGATTTGTATTAATAATTTTTCATTAAAAAATATGCACGTTGTGTCAACGTGACAAGGGTGTATGAGGATTTTGATGGATAGCAGTCAAACGGTTAATCTAGGTAACTTCTGAACAAAGTGTACCCTTTGCTTGGTGTAATAGCTCGCTACGAATAAACGTTATGAGAAATTTTCCCATGGTCCTTGATTTTGTGTGTGATGACGACCGATCGAAGACGAAGAGCGATCTGCATCCGCCATTAAAATTTTAACTCCCATCCATCGATATAGAACAACTGACTTAGACTTACTGACCAACGCTTAAAAAGTGCAATGGTTCCCATCACTCTATTTAACTACCACAACAACATGGTGATCGATCGAATTGTCAATTGTGGGGTAGAGATACGAAGACGTTACTTGTCACAGCCGGCTGTGCTCGACGCGATTGGATTGACCGCCATGCTAGCTGGGAGTGAGTAGCGTTGGGGCCATTTAGACAGCCTATCCAGTTGTTCTTTTTTATCGACGCTCAGAGCCTGATTGTGACCAACAGGGAAGGGGCTCGGGGCATTGATGAATTTGGCCCCCCCCCCATTTATGAAATTTGTTTTATTTTTCATAAAATTTCGATATAAAAAAGGATATTTCAGAACAACATTTGATATTGGGGGCCCTTTCGAGCCTGGGGCCCTGGGCAAAGTCCCGGTTTGCCCATGCGATAATAAGGCTCTGTCGACACTCATACCTATTTTGTTTCCATGGGTCAGACATGCTCTATACCTAAATAATTTCACCTATAATACTTGTCATTCAGAATAACGACACTATTTAGATGTGCAGTATCCATTTGGCGAATGTGGCATTAAGGAATTAAGGCTTACAAAATCAATCTCTCCATCGAAAATACCGTATTTACTCGCGTATAGCGCGCACCCTGTACTTCACAAAGATAAATTGTTTTTTTCTTTCGTCGTTCGTTTCGTCGTTCGTTCGTTTTTCTGTTCGTTTTTTTCTTTCTTTTTTATCTCGTATATAACGCGCATCATACATTTGACGTATAAGTGATTTGAAAATTGATCGAAATTTTCAATTAAATGGATGAAAATTTCAAGACTATCATTTAAGAGGTCATTGACTGTGCCAGTGATGACAAGGACTGCGACGATAACACTAGTAGCGGCAATGAGAATTGCTATTTGGTTTTAAAAAATAATGTTACTAGCGATTTTGTATTTGAAAAAAAAGTGTATCGAGTGAAATGAAGATTCTGTAGTACTTTTATCGAGAAAGATTTTTACAGTTTTAATATGTAATCTGAACAAATTTCTTGATCTATTACATATATCGTGGATTACATGCAGAAGTAAAAACTTAATCCATGTATAACGCGCACTCAGAGATTTTGCCTTGAATTTTCGAAAGAAAAAGTGCGCGCTATATGCGAATAAATATACGCTAGTGTCTTTATCATTTACGGTCAATGGCAGTTTTAGAGATATTCATCCACTCGAAGCACAAAACCATCCTACCATATAGATCCGACGATGGCCTCCCTCAAAATTTGCTCCAAAAGTCGCCAACCTTGGCGACTTTTGGTATACACATTAGATATGAGTTCGGGCTCATTTTTTGAAACCGAGCAATATTATTTAAGTCGGAGCCCGAGCCCGAAATTTCAGTTAAAGGTGAAAAAAAAATCCAATTACTTCATTGATAGAATACAACGAATTTTGCCGTTTGTGCAAACTAAAGACAAATAGAGTTGCAAACTCTCAATGCACTTTCTAATTCTTTATTTATCCATATGTTTATCAAATAATGTCGGATCTCATGACTAACTAATGAATATAAGCCAACTCCGGGTATAGTGAACCCGGATATAGAGAACCATCGGATATAGTGAACGCAAATCATTAGTCCCGATTCACACACAGTATCTCTATCCATCATGAAGACACGGTGGATAGAGTGGACGAAATTGGGGATAGAGTGGACGAGATTCGGATAGAGTGGACGAAATTGGATGGTCCCCAGAGGTTCACTATAAGTTGACTGTACTTTTATTTTCCTCATGAATCACTTTTTAAAATCTGTTTCAAGGAGTATGTTCAATAAAGGAGAAATTTTTCACGAGCCCGAGCCCGGTTCGGGCCCGGGCTCGGGCTGAGCCCATCTCATCTCTAATACACATGTATGCATGTAACTCTCATATCTCAAAAACCATTAGTAGTACATTGCTGAAATTCTATATACAAGATTGTTGTAACATTTAGTTGTGCAACTTGATTTTTAGTTCCAATCTACTGGTGAGTTTATTTGCAGGACCACCCAAAAGAATTTCAATAGATTAATATCTGGACCTTTTCAATGCATTTATAACTGTAGTCTGTTATTGTTTGATGCATGCCCGAAATCTCGCCTTTTGTCATTGACCTTGGCGAGTTTTTCTGAAATATCAAAAATATTTATGATTTAATAGACGCACAAGGAAGTCATGTGGTGTTAACATCAGATTCTTTTATGTGGAATAGTAGTTCCATAGACCTACGCTTCTATTTAAATACTTAAATTTCTATTTCAAAGTTCATGAAATTATTCAAAGATGTTTTTTCAAAACATTATCTTTTTAAGTTGTGACGGTTTCTTCCAAAATAGTGATATATCCCCCCTGGACACGTACATCTTATACATGAATCCAGTCGATTCCCGTAACATAAAATCAATATTAATGACTATGTCATTTTATCTATCAACACCCTTTATTGAAAAATGTGTCCCAAAAATGCGACATAATTTTTATATGTATTTATATACTATTAGTTCAGAACAGCTTTAATGTATTGTTACACTATTTCGTCAGCTGTAGATATAGGCATACCATGTATTTTTCTATCAATAGGTTACACTCCTAAACATTTCAACATACGGTTACCAGGTGAAATACACGAAAGATGAGCGATTAAAATGACAAAGTCCATTAATATCGTTTTAATATGGCAATCATGAAACTAAAAAAATTAGGAGGGTTCAGGGGGATCGCTCCCTGACGAGGCTCGAACAGCCGAGTTTTTTTTATTTCTTTTCTATACAATAAAACAATTTAATTGTTAATTTACGGTTAGTACATAGTGAATAACATGTCACAGTTGTAGACAGCTGCTTCATTTCGTCATGCGAATAACAGTTGCAGAGAAATCTGCTAAATTTTCGGGTTTGAAAGTCCAGTATCTGCTGAAAATTTTAGTAAACGGTCCACTTGTCAAGATGGAACACGGATTTTATTGCTTTTAGAACTTCCTCGAACAATTAATTCTGCTGCACATAATTCACAGGAATTAATAAGCAGGAACTGGATTTGCAACAGGCAGAACTCAGTACAGAAGCTTTCTCGGATGCTGTATTTCACGCACAAAAAAAAAAAAAAAAAATCTGGAGTGACTCCACTCGACTTTCCGAACACTTACGATTAAGATCATTACCAAGCACTTAAATAAATTTTAATCGATGAATCATTCAAACATATATACCAAATTGAAACTCAATCGAATGCACCGTTTAAACGCTTGCGCACTTTCAAAGAATTTCTCCCCATATGCCATCCCTACTAGCAATTTTGCTCGGGCTACCACCGGCCACGCAGCCAGCCGATGACGGCCCAAGCAAAATTGCTAGTAGGGATTATGCCATAACATAAAAGAAAGTTTTGTCGTAGCCCTTTAGGAGAACTATAAGTCCTAAACACACCAAAATCAATACCGGTCTTAGGATGGTGGTTTATAACATGTATACCGAATTTGAGCTCAAATGAATGTATCGTTTAAACGCTAGCGCACTTTCAAGAAATTCCCCGCATAGGCCATCATGTAAAAGAAATCTTTGTCGTAGCCCTGTAGAAAAACTATAATTCCTATACACACCCAAATCAATACCGGTCTTGCAACGGTGGTTTATAACATATATACCCAATTTGAGCTCAATCGAATCTACCGTTTAAACGCTAGCGCACTTTCAAGAAAATCCCCGCATAGGCCATCATGTAAAAGAAATCTTTGTCGTACCCCTGTAGAAAAACTATAAGTCCTATACACACGAAAATCAATACCGGTCTTGCGACGGTGGTTTATGACATATATATCCAATTTGAGCTCAATCGAATGCTATGTTCAGGAGCTATCGTGTTCACTCACATACACGCATACACACACACATACACACATACATACATCCATCTCGTAAAAATAGCATAAATGGATTCAGAAGCCCTCAAAACGTGTAAAAACACCAAAATCTCGAAGTCGAATTTTTTCATGATTACGATACTTTCCTTACATGGTACATGTTCGGAAAGTAAAAATACGTACTTTCATAGGCTAAAATACAGTGGAAATTCTCAAAGAAAATCATGAACAGTTCCTCAGGATCCAACAAGGAAGAATTCACACACAACATGCAAAAACAAGCTTCACAAAACAAGAAAAATATTGCTTATAAAAGCGTGCATGCTTAAGAGCGTACTACCTGTAGAAGCGATCTTCGTCACACAGCTTTGAAAGCAAACAAATTATGCTAAAACTGTAGAAAAAATTAATAAGGCTTCATCACCCCATGCACTTTGGACTGACACCAACAGTCAAGTTGTATACGTCTCGTCATCCTCTAATATTTATGGGCATGCTTATGAAATAATTTTACATTGAATTCATCATTACAAATTGCAATGAATAGCCAAAGTTACATTTTAACCTTATTATTTAAGCGTTATAAAGACTGTCGTTATAGTATTTATGCAATTGAGTCGTGTAGTTAATAATAGTAATATAAATTACAAGATTTAAATAACCATCCATCAAAGTATATACGAAACTATATAAAACACATTTAAGATTTTAACGCTCAGTGGTCCCGCTCTGGGGTCTCCAAACTCTGATATTTTGACTGTTGCCAGCCACGAATAATAGATTGGATTTATTTCAAAATAGTTGGGGGTGACCTAGCTCCCCGAGAATCCTTTACTTTTTAGCACGTCATTTCCCGTCAGAAAATGGTCACGATTATTTTCAACCGCACTGGCATCTGCTGGATAATGGAAGAATGCGAAAACAGCTGGATCGATTGCCCAATGCTGAAAAAAGGGCAGCCGTTGCCATCGCTCGACTTAACTACCAACAAGATGGCGGACAATCGAAACGTTCATCGCGTTTGCCGGTTTCATCATTGCCGGCACAGTCAGCTGTCGTCAAAAAAGGGTCTCTAGATCTGTGCCACACAGCCACACGTTTCGATCGCCCACCTCTTGCGGGTCGTTCAGTCGAGCGATGGCAACGGCTGCCCTTTTTTCAGCACGGGGCCATCTATCCAGCTGTTCTCGCATTCTTCCATTTTTCAGCAGATGTCAATGCTGTTCAAATGAATCGTGACCATTTTTTGACGGGAAAGGACGTGTTAAAAAGTATAGGATTCTCGTGGAGCTATCACCCGCAACTATTTTTATGGAAATCCAATCTATTCTTCGTGACTGGCAACAGTCAAAACCTCAGAGTTGGGTGTTCCCAGAGCAGGAACACTGCGCGTTAAAGGGTTAATAAATTATGAGGAACACGATTTCTCTAGTGTCGCCATCTGTGGAATTATTTCTGAACTCAGGAAGAGAGCCAGCCGTGACGGTACTTTCGAACAGCTTTAAAAACAAACCAATGACGTTAAACACCCGAAAAAATAAATTATGCATCTTCGCCCAATTCACTATGGACTGACATTAACAGTCAAGCTGTATGTCTCGTGTAACTTCCAGAAAAAATTCATAAGCATTAAAACTGGCTTCAAAAATGGATCGATTATTCAAGCGTTTTGGGAAATATCGCGAAATACAGTACGATTAACGTTTTCTCCTGACAATTTCGCGACTCGCATAGGTTCATTTTCAAAATCAGTTCGCACTGCAACTTTGTGAAGAAACTTGGTAAATTTGTCCCTGTTCCCAGCGCAATTAAATGTTTTCAAAAAGCTGTTCAAATATTGGAGGATTCTCAAATGCAATAGACTTCAGTTTATTAAAATATTAGAAGGAAAATAACTCACTAGAGCTTAGTGAAATAGAAACCAAAAAAAAAACTCTTCACTCTTTGGATGTAATTATTCAAGGAAATAAGTTTTCGTTTGTAATGTCTGACAGTTGAAAACTCTGAACTCTAATCGTCCTTTTTTAATTTTTTGGTGTTGCCATCTGTGAAACTATTAGCTTTTTTTTTTAAACTGTAGTGCATTAAAATTTATGGAACTATCTGACACATTTTGACGACTCGATGGGATCTAGTCAATATAAACTCATAAAACTTCACTATTACGTCTGAGTCATTGGAAAATATCAAAACAACTGAATAGTTCAATAAAATTGTTCTTAGATGGCGACACCAAATAAAGTCCAGCTGACATTCTTTGGTGTCGCCATCTATGAAGGGAATTGGAAACTTTTGGGTTATTAAAAATGCAATCGATGAAGTTTCATTGGTATCGTTTCCTGAAAACTTTTCATTATGACAGAGAATGTAATCTGTGTTCTAAGGTAAAAGGCTAGTGAACTTTAAATCTGATTGGGGAGGTTCCAACAATAAACTCCAGGTATTAGAAAAAAAAAAAAAAAAAAAAAAACAGTCGACGAGAAGCGGTAGAGGTTTTCAATTATTTTCAAACTACTTTTTTTAATTAAAAAATGCTTATAACTGAATTATTATTATGCAAAATCTGGTGATAAATGGGTATATTGCAATTTTGTAAGTTTAATGAATCATGTAAAACGAAATAAAATAGCCACGTTTTATTAAATATTTCTTGGATTTCATTCCAATGAGATAAAACACACATTTTCATGCCTACATGTTTCAATTTACTTCAGGGATCCCCCCCCCCCCCGCATTTTTCACGAATAGTAAATGTGCAAAGATACACAGCGTGTAAATCGACATTTTCTGTAAATTTCTAAAGGGTCAACGGGCCCCATCATGGCCGAGTGGGTAAGACACTGAACATGGTAGTTGGCTGCAGCGTGAAGGTCTCGGTTTCGGACCTATCGCGCGGCTGTTGATGTAACGGTCTGGGGATTTGGGAGGTTTTCTCCAGATGTAACGTGAATAGGCGCTAGGGCTTAACCCTTTAACGCGCAGTGTTCCCGCTCTGGGAACACCCAACACTGACGTTTTGACTGTTGCCATTCACGAAGAATAGATTTCATTTCTATAAAAATAGTTACGGGTGACCTAGCTCCATGAGAATCCTTTACTTTTGAGCACGTCCTTTCCCGTAAAAAATGGTCACGATTCTTTTTATCGGCACTGACATCTGTTGAAAAATGAAAGTATGCGAGAACAGCTGGATAGATTGCCCCATGCTGGAAAAAGGGCAGCCGTTGCCATCGTTCGACTTAACGACCAGCAAGATGGCCGACGATCGAAACGTTCATCGCGTGTCACAGATCTAGAGACTCTTTTTTGACGACAGTCGGCTGTGCGGCAGAGCCAGCTGCGTCAAAAAAGCCCTTTTTCCAGCATTGGGAAAGGGTTGCGCCTCAAAGGGTTAAAAAGTCCTCCACCCAAAACACCCCCAGCCAGGCAGATGCTCCTTATGCACGTTTGCCATAGTACAAAATACACAGATACTCTCAAAGGTCAACGGGTAATATAAAGCTATGGAGAGGTGCAGTACCCTATTTCTGTGTAAATCCTTCCGATGGATTTAGCTGATTGTATTATTTTTAAAAAGTTAAAGTCATTTTGTGTAAAATTCTTAATGAATGAAGCAAACCTATTATCATTTTCTTGCAAAATTTATAAAAGAAATAGAAAAAGAAAGAACGTAGTACAATAAATAATATTGTAAAATACCGGAAAAACGCCCCCTCCCCCCTAATCTTCAAGGAAAACTGCGCAGGGCAGCGGTAAACAAGGGAAGCTGCGCATGGGCAGGGGCAGCCCGACACGGTAAGCAAGGTAAGCGCCGTATCGGGGCAACATCTTCGAAGGGGCGCAATTTTAAACTCAAAAACTTGATCTAGAGCATAAAAGAGGGCGCCCTTTTTACGCTTGTAGGGGTAGGGGGGCGCTTCGTACCCCATGGCCGCCCCTGTCTATGGGGGGGGTGGCGGATAAACGGTTAAAATCGGAAAAATATACCGTTCAACGCTCCCCCCATCTTCAAGTGTAGCTGAACTCCAACTGTCCGTTTCCGTACCGCTAAGGCGCCGCGATGACGTCACTCAGCGAAGCAAAGCGGAGATCCTTGTTCTGACGCCACACTTTGCTTCGCTGGCATAGGGCGTGATTTCATGGGTGTCACCTATCACAATGGGAGTTTTTACTAGCAGAGAAAGGCAATTTTTACAAAGAGAGTAGAAATGAAAATCGACCGTACGCTTAGCCACTGCAAGTCTCCGGCCAATATGAATCCATCCTAAGGGGGCGTGTTTATTCGGTATTTTAAGAGAGAACGTATTGCACGAAAACAGCAGAGGTGGGGGCGTTTATTAGGGGGGGGGGAGGTCTTTTGCCATATTTTAGGTAGTTAAAAATGAAAGGATTCCCAAATTCAGAAAGAATTTATTAGTATTCTATAACAACTGATTTAAATAGTTAGTAAATAAAATAAGTAAAATAACACACATAAAATGTACTAATCGTTACGTACACGTGTTTCCGATGAAAAACTTTCCTCCTTCTTCAGCGGTTGTCCGAAACACGTCAACTCTATGTATCCGACCCGTGATTCGGACGACATTTTTTCGTGAGAAACACGTGTACAGAACGATAAGTACATTTTATGCGTGTTATTTTAGAAGTTTTAATTCATATTTTAAATATTCTTTTGAATGTTTTATTTTTTCTTTTTGGTCAATTAGTACACATGTGGTGCTATAAAATTCTTGAATGGAGGAGAGGAATTTTAGATATCTAGAATTGCTGAAACTGCCTCAGGTTACGTGGCGCCCCCCCCCCCCCCCCCTGCAAACGTAAAGAAAAACGGGCGCCCCTTTTATGCTCTAGATCAAGTATTTCTCAGTTTTTAAGTTCGAAATGGAACCCCTTTGGGAAGATGGCTCACCGATGGGTTACTTCCCTTGCTTACCGCGTACGGGCCGCCCCTGATTCATTTTATAAAAGAATTACAATGTCATGCTGTGCAATAATGAGTCCAGAACTTACGGAAGAATTCGTACAGTCGCCTGGAAAATTTGAGGAACACAGGGTGACAACAAAACTTAAAACTTGCCTGCAGAGCAAGGTGAATAAATACTTCAGTCCAGATTCTTAATGTATCACTCATCTTTATTCCTTATTCAAATATTTTTTTTTTAAATTTTAATTTAAAATTTTTATTTTTAGTAACTACACGAGTACGAATACAGTAGTAGTTTTGTTTTGAGGTACACGCTTAAACCGAAAGAGCGAAATTCGATCCGTCGGAGCGATTTTTGGCCCAGTTTTCAAATGGGGTCTTCTCCTTTAGGAGCGTTTTTTCGATCACAAGAGCGGAGCGAAATGTAACAATAAGTGAGTAGGGGGAATTCTCCGAAAAAAGAGGAAATCTAAGAATAAAGACGAAGCCAGGAGGGAATTCTCAGAAAAAAGACTACTTAAAGAGTACTTTTGCGGAAATACCGGTAGATTTCCATGGAAACGGATCGCTCTCCAATGTATCGTTTTTTTCGCTCTTTCTGTGTTTAAGCGTGACAAAACCCTTAATACATACGTACAGTATGCAAAATGTATCACTACAGTAATAAATTGAGTTTCATAATTAAGTTAACCTGTTTCTGCTCAACTTACTACCATAGGCGCACCCACGGAGGGGGCTATGGGGGCTGAAGCCCCCCCCCCTAAAGGTAGAAAGTTAGAAGTGAAAAGCGTTAAAAAAAATGAGCTGTCGCTAATGAATTAATTTTTTTTAGTTCTTTCTTTCTTTTTTTAACTGTGTTAATTATTTCTAACCAAAAAAGACATTTATTTAAAAAAGTTTTTAAATAAATGCCCACAGTTAGTTGAAACACTGTTACACACGGTTACAACGTCGCTCAAAAGATCAGATAATTATTTATGACCAGGGGCGTAGCCACGGGGAGGGTTAGGGGGGTCATAACCCCCCCCCATGAGAAATTTTTTGCCATACAGAATGCATATTCTTCACTACATTATCACACACACGCATACATATGTATGAGTTGTAGTAGTCGTAACCCCCCCATGAAAAATTTCTGGCTACGCCCCTGTTTATGACTCTATAATGAGTTACATTGCTTGTGTTCTATGGGACAGTCAAGTGATACCGAATATTTTGACGTTATAAGAGAGTTGTAACTAACCGAGATCACTATGACCGAGTTCAGCAATATTATGTAGCCCAGCCCCCCCCTTAAACTAAAATCCTGGGTGCGCCACTGCTTACTACTATATGTAGTGTACATAGTAACTATACGTACTATGACAATATCCAATAATTAATACGTATAATACAGTAATATGTACGTTTAATGAATGTTTTACCCTAAAAAACAATATTATTCCTATTTTGTATCAATTTGATTTCAGATTTTACTTCAAGTGATGACGTCAAAGCTTCAGTTGTGTTGGCACGACGGCCCTTTTGTGGGCCTTGGCCCTCAAAGTCTTCACAAGTCTGTCCCCTTCCAACCTCTTCCCTGCAACGGACCTCCAGTTTCTTATTTCCAGTTTGGCAAAATCCTCATCCAGGCTGTGTCGCTCCATCTTTTCTTAGGTCTTCCTCTAGGTCTTTTACAAAAAAGGAGTGGCATTGAAGACCTTAAAAGCATATTCTCTCAGCACTCATTCTCAGAAGGTGACCTGCCCATCTCATTCTATTCAGTTTTATGCATTTAATTATGTCATCTGCACTATTAAAAAAAAAAAAAAGATATTTTTGTTTTTATATTAATATTTTTATAGACTTAAATGAATGTCAAATATAGGACAGCAACTTTTATGCGGGGAAAATATTTTGGCGGTTTTGTTTTCTGCTTCGAAATGGGGGTGGGACTATTATACGAGGGCGACTACTACGTGAGTAAGCACGGTATTATAGTCTGTAAAGTGTTTGCCGTACCGCCATAATTTCCATGCATATGGCATGATTTACTTTACTTTAAGACTAATTATGTGATGTAACATTTAAAAAATGAAATAAATAAAAAAAGAACCTCTTTATCGAACATTACAACCATGCAAACTGTGAGAATCCGCTGGTGAATTGTGCTACAGCAATTTTAAACTTTGGAAAATGTTAAAAACGTTCGTAAAAAAGATACTCAAAACATCCAAACCTTTTCGGACGAGCAATGGCCGAGCGCTTAACCCTTTAACGCGCAGTGTTCCCGCTCTGGGAACACCCAACTCGGACGTTTTGACTGTTGCCAGTCACGAAGAATAGATTGGATTTCTATAAAAATAGTGGCGGTGTGACTGAGCTCCACGAGAATCCTTTACTTTTCAGCACGTCCTTTCCCGTCAAAAAAGGGTCACGATTATTTTTAACAGCACTGACCTCTGGTGAAAAATGGAAGAATGCGAGGACAGCTCGATAGATATGCCCCATGCTGAAAAAAGGGCAAGCGTTGCCATCGCTGGATTTAAAGACCAGCAAGAGGGCGGACGATCGAAGCGTTCATCGTGTGCCACAGATCTAGAGACCCTTTTCCCTTAGTCCCACAGATCTAGAGACAGATCCCACAGATCTAGAGATCCCTTTTTTGACGCAGCTGGCTGTGCGGCACAGCCAGCTGCGTCAAAAAAGGGTCTCTCGATCTGTGGCACGCGATGAACGTTTCGATCGTCCGCCCTCTTTCTGGTCGTTAAATCGAGCGATGGCAACGGCTGCCCTTTTTTCAGCATTGGGAAAGGGTTGCGCCTCAAAGGGTTATGGAACTGAACATTGAAAAATGGCTGAAATGTGTAGACCCAGATTCTGGCCTCTCTCGTGGCTTTCGATGACAGACTATTAGGAAGTTTTCTCTAGATGTAACGTAAATATGTGTTAGAACCCCTTAAAAAGTCATCCGCCCAAGACGTATCGACTTCGTGTAACTTTGCCTTAACCAAAAACAAACATGCAAGTTTTATAGGGACTGTGCAAAAGAAAATCCTCTAGGAGTAGGTAAATTACGATAAAAGAATTCCTTAGCCAGGAAAAAAGTGCCTCTGAACAAAGGTTATTATTTTCACTGCCAAGGTTAATTTTTGTGTGCATCGAGATCGACGCTCTTAATTATCTCTTGTAGTAAATTAATTTAGATATTGCCCGCATCATCACTGCAGTAAAATAGCTCTATTATTAAAAGCATATTAAAGGTGATGGTGGTATGCGAACTATCTTTAATAAAGATTAAGTACTCATATTCGACATGCGCCTTAATTTTCCCGAGCGTTTTGGGAAAAAGGGCGAATGTGTAAACTTGCTTTCAGCATCTAGTTAAATCTGGCAATGATAGTGCACTTAAGAGGGAAAAGTTATTGGGTGGAAAGTGAAATAGTTTTCTGGCTAATGATAAGCAAAAGTTGCAGAAAAGAAGAAATTATTTCAGCAAGCATTCAACGGGGAAATTGTAATGCATTTTGAGAATGATTCATATACAGTAGACACCGGTTATTACGTACTCTCACGGGACCTAAAAAATCTGGAGTGACTCCACACGACTTTCCGAACACTTACGATTAAGATCATGACCAAGCACTTAAATAAATTTTAATCGATGAATCATTCAAACATATATACCAAATTGAAACTCAATCGAATGCACCGTTTAAACGCTTGCGCACTTTCAAGAATTTCTCCCCCTATGCCATTATGCCATAACATAAAAGAAAGTTTTGTCGTAGCCCTTTAGGAGAACTATAAGTCCTATACACACCAAAATCAATACCGGTCTTAGGATGGTGGTTTATAACATGTATACCGAATTTGAGCTCAATCGAATGTATCGTTTAAACGCTAGCGCACTTTCAAGAAATTCCCCCCATAGGCCATAATGTAAAAGAAATCTTTGTCGTAGCCCTGTAGAAAAACTATAAGTCCTATGCACACCAAAACCAATTCTGGTCTTGCGACGGTGGTTTATAACATGTATACCCAATTTGAGCTCAATCGAATCTACCGTTTAAACGCTAGCGCACTTTCAAGAAATTCCCCCCCATAGGCCATAATGTAAAAGAAATCTTGGTCGTATCCCTGTAGAAAAACTATAAGTCCTATACACACCCAAATCAATACCGGTCTTGCGACGGTGGTTTATGACATATATATCCAATTTGAGCTCCATCGAATGCTCCGTTCAGGAGCTATCGTGTTCACTCACATACACAATACAGAAAAGAAGAAATTATTTCATCAAACATTCAACGGGGAAATTGTAATGCATTTTGAGAATGATTCATATACAGTAGACACCGGTTATAACGTACTCTCACGGGACCTAAAAAATTAGTAGGGATGGACGCGAGACAACTTTTTGCGAGACGAGACAGAGATTTACAGCTTTTTTGCGAGACGAGACAAGCTTTTCGGCTGTTTTGCGAGACGCGAGACGCCAATTTTTCGTCTCGCGTCCATCCCTAAAAATTAGTACGTTCTAGCCGAAGTACGTTATAAGCAATACCGCCGCTAAGATTCAATATTACACGAAAAAAAGAAAGTGGGCTCATAATTTCACTGTTAGATGGGTTTTAAACAGGTCTGATTTTTTTTAAAAAATCAAATAAAAAAACAGAAAATTCTTTATTACCTGCAATTTTTATTGAGATAACTAATCTAGAGAAGATGCTATTTAAAAAATAGTGTTTTGGATACCCATAATAGACTTTTGTAGCGTCTCTGCATCATCACTGCGGCTTTCAAAAAATCGTGATCCTGTTTTTGCACCATTGAATGCGTCGGGTATACTTGGTATAGGCTCCTCTGTTTCTTCTTCACTATCATCAGAATCATTAGAGACAGGGCTTTTCATAAGGCATTGACATGGATTGAATAACAAAGAAAAAACAGGGTCTTGTTCTTATCCCTACCTAGCAGGCGAAAAAGATCGCTCCCTTCCTTCATACACAATTCATCTCGCTAGAGAATCCGAAAACGGACAACGAGTGTTTTTGAGAGTACTGAAATTTCCGAGAAAAAGGAAATAAAATGCTTAAAGAAAAGCAAAAATTTTATTTTTGGCTTTAGCATAAAAAGTACTTTATAGCCGAAGTACGTACTTTTGTTAAGTACGTTTTAACCGAAGTTAAATAACATTATAAATATAGGACTTCATTCGAAACCTAGCTTCTAGGTACGTTATAACCGATGGTACGTGATATCTCAGGTTCGTTATAACCGGTGCGCATTGTACTCAACTTATAGATGTCGTCGCAAAGTCGAGACGATAGAGATCTCTTTTCTGTGATCATTATTACTTCCCGACATCGCTGTTTGAATGTTTCTCTCTGGTTCAGAGACTGCTCAAGCGAACTGGTTAAAACCGATAACACGCGAATTTAAAACTATTTTCACGAGAAAAATCAAAAAGAATGCATTTTTATTTATGCGTACACACAAATAATGCTAAATAGTTAGAGAATTGCAATGACTAAACAGTGTTGTTATTGGCTCTTCCAGAAAATCGTGTAGCGGCGCCATATCCACCCTATAGGTTGGCGATGAGCGAAATAGTGCGGCTTCCATTGAGTCCCAGTAAGAGGAAGACCGACTTAGCTCGGGGTCTCCCAATTTTGAACTCATTCCCGAAGAGAGACCTGCACCTAGATTGGCACTCGCAGGTAGCGTTATTGGTAGTGTATCTGGGGAGCATTATCATTAAAACTGTAGGCATCGTTCTAGCATATGGTGGACAACAGAGCGACGCAAAAAAACTCCCCTTGCAGCTACAATCTCAGAAAAATTCGTCTTTGTACACTAATTTACCCCTCATTTTTCATCGAAGAATTTCCGTACTTCTCGGAAACGTAAAGTTTCCGTGAATTCTTACCGAAAATTTGAAAACGAGGCAAAAATTCTAAAGAATTTTCTACAATTGACAGGAGAAAAAAGGAACGGATATTTGTCCATTAACGGAAATATTCCGGCAGCATTGCTGCCAAAAAAAAAAATAATTCCGTGAATTGAAGAAATGATTTTTGAGAGTGCCTCCTTTATGCGCTAAATTATTCTTCAGTTTTCAAGGAATAATTTCCCTACTTCTTGGAAACGTAATATTTCCGCAAATTCTTCGCCCAAAAGAGGAAAATATTTCGTTAATTCTAAAGAGTTTTCTACAATTGGCAGGAGAAAAAAGAAACGGATATTTGTCCATTAACGGAAATATTCCGGCAGCATTGCTGCCAAAAAAAATTCCGTGAATTGAAGAAATGATTTTTGAGAGTGCCTCCTTTATGCGCTAAATTATTCCTCAGTTTTCAAGGAATAATTTCCCTACTCCTTGGAAACGTAATATTTCCGTAAATTCTTCCCGAAAATCTGAAAAACAGGAAAAAATTCCGTTCATTCTAAAGAATTTTCTACAACTGACAGGAAAAAAAAAGAAAAGTATATTCGTCCATTAACGGAAATATTCCGCCAGAATTGATTGCTGCAAACTGTCTGTGAATTGAAGATATAACTTTAGTGTGCATGAGAGTGTTATGAGAACACAGTTTCAACTAACTGGAACACTGGAGGACCAGACCCTCATAAGGAGTTCCACAATCCAGCGGTAAATTAACAAAATTTTCTAAAATAATACTTTACTCATGTTCTTCAAACTCCTTCTGGTATTCATTAAGTCGTACCTCAGGCCTGAAAAAATGCAATGTTTCTCATGATCTTCAATCCCAAGCATCACACAGGTGATTCATGTGCATCAGCTGACTGTTACAGACCTAATTTTTCAATAAATCACCTTAAATACATATAGCACAGCATAACATTTAACTCATTTATGCCTAGCGTCCCTTTTTTGGGACGGCATTATCGCTATCATTCGAAAACGTTATTTATTTTTTCTAGCCTTTATTCGCGAGTATTGAACCTCAATTCCACAAAATATTTTAATATGGCAAGTAGGATGTTGACATTTCAATTTTTATGCATAATGATTTTAAATGAAATCATCCCTTGTTCAAAAAGTTGACATCAGAAATTTATCAATTACTGCTGGTGTTAGCAAAAATCGAAGAAAGTCGCAAAAATAT
Organism: Cheiracanthium punctorium; assembly: GCA_038373885.1. NCBI lineage: Eukaryota > Metazoa > Arthropoda > Arachnida > Araneae > Cheiracanthiidae > Cheiracanthium > Cheiracanthium punctorium. The sequence goes on along the minus strand of JAWZYV010003326.1, from coordinate 530,784 downwards.
CCAGGCACGAATGGGTTAAGATTAGCGTAAGCTTTTCTTCCTGTGATTTTATACAAGCAATTTCATGAATTCTTTCACTACGATTTAATTTTTCAGTTAAATGACCTGAAATAAAAAAAATTCGAAATTCTCGGACCGTCAAACTGATCTGTAGTAACGGAGACGTTAACTTGACGTCCTTTTTGAATCATGACGTTAGACTGCAGTCGAATGTGTTCAAAATAATGAGTCAGTTCGTGTCAATATTACACACAAATAGTGAAAAGTAAGCATCGGTATTTTTAGTTTAGTAAACAATGAGAAAAATTCATGCTTTCTAAATGAGTTCAAAGGTCGACTTTATGAGTGATTTTTAGGTACTATTTCGTTCACGCCCAGATTTTTGTGTACCCGAATTTGCAGGCATGATTTATAGACATGAACTGTCACGGTGAAGATCTTTTGAAATGTGTTTGCCAGATAACGCGGAAGGGGGAGGGGATAAAATGTTGAAAGTCGCACAAGGTTTGCCATTTTTGATAATTCATCGCCAAGTTTGCTGCCAAAATATTATTTCAAAACCGAACCAAGCTTGGCGATATCTTCCGAATTTGGCTAGAAACTGGCAAACGCTACGGTGTATTACAAAGAAAGTTTGTAAACAGTTTTAGTAGGCAATTTTAATATAGATTTCAATTCCAGATATGTGTTTTATGGAACAAGAAAAAGAAACACGTCACACTCTTGGATAATGATGCCTATTCCAAATACTATCTAAAATGGTGAAGTATAGTTGGAATGTGACTGGCGAAGACTGTAAAACAGTTTCAGTAGGCAATTTTATGATAGATTTCGATTCCAAAGATATGTTTTGTGGAAAAACAAAGAGTTGATTCCTATTTTAACGTCCCCAAACTCGCCAACCTAAAAAATCGCCGCACTTTGGCGAGCTTTGCAATCATGGGTCTCTAGAAGTTACGCATAGGTTTCAACGCTCCCAAAAGAAGTAGATCAAAACGAAAGTGAACAAATGAGCGATAAACGCACCTGTTAGGAATTTGAAGACATTTAATTATTAAAAGTGCATTAATTGTCAGTCCAAAGTAAATAAACAAATAAGTAATGCTGTACTTATATGTTGTTTGAAATCGCCATTTTCGGTTGCCACATAACCACCAAAAATCATCGTGGTAACTGCATATGTTTCATTATCGCCACCTTGGCGAGAGTCAGACATCAAAGTAGAAATCAATCCAAGAAAGACAAAAACGGCCCACATGTGGATTATGATGCACACACAAACTAATATTTAAAACGAAGAAGTACAGTTGGAATATGCTTGAAGATTAAAAATCACCTAATAAAACTGTTTTACAGATAGATTTTGATTCCAAAGATGTGTTTTAAAGAACAACGGACAAAAATACGGGACACTAATGAATAGTGATATACTTTCCAACTTAAATTGGAACAAGGGAAGAAAACAGGGAATACGCATGGATTATGACACGCTTTTAATTTACTGCACTTCAGTGCGTATTTAAAATCGCTGTTTCAGATTTTCTTACTCTCTATTTATTATTTTTCCGGAAAAATCCAAACTATTGATACGGTAAAACGATGTTTTCATGAGAATTCGGGGCTTACAAATCTGGGGGCCTTGGCAAATGCCCGAATTGCTCTTGCGGTAATAAGGCCACGTGCAGGACTAGACTAAAGAAATAGAGAAAATGCGCAATTTCGCTTACTCCGTCAATAAGCTGACGACGGTGATGCCTGGGCTTTATGCAATGAAATGCTTTGTACCAGAGATGAAACCAAAGTATATTCTTTAAAAAAAGAAAATTAAAATTGAAATGAATTACGATTGAAATGCTTTATACATACATTTGTAATTTTTTTATTTTCCAAAGCATCATTTACTTGTGTTGTTGTTTCTAATGCCCTCTGGTAACACCAGAGCGGTGTCAGATCCTCGATATTGGACGGCGGTGGGTAAAATGGGGATGACTTCCGTTTTAATGAACCCCAGTGGGAGGAAGTCCGACATTGCTCGTGGGTCCCCCTAATTTCGAACACATTACAGAGGAGGGACGAACCCCCTGAAATCGGCACCCCTAGAGGTAGAGTTGAACGTGCAGGACAGTGGAGTCACGACGGATTTTACGTGCACCCGCTCCCATAAGCGTACCGATCACACAGCATTCCAGCCGAGAGACGCGTTCACCCTCCCAAGCACTGGCCAAGCCGGATACTGCTTCACCAGCCGTGGTCTTACGGGAGCGCAGTTCAGCACCCAGAACCCTGCGGGACTCACTTACTTGTAAACAATGTATACCTATCAGTAACTTTCCAACCGCTTTATATCCTTTTATAGAAATATCCGAAATTTCTATTTTCCCTTTTATCTTGCGTGGAAAAGAAAAGAGATGAAACACTTCCTACTAACGTTTGCGGCAACGTTAAGCTGCGTCACGTGCACTTCCTTCCGGAAATGATGTTTTTTTGCTGGAATGCACAAATCCTTACACAAATCCAGTCAGTCTCGCGTCTCCATTGAGAACGACACAGGTATATACACATTTTTTTTGGAATGAGGTCCAGCTGAAACGGTGGTTCATGAAGCCAGGCGCGATTTTGCGGCTCTTCTTTCCGTGTTTGTTCCTGGCTCTTCTCGTCTCTTGCGAAGAAGACTGGACGCATCGCACCGTGTTGGACGGCAACGGGAAGTATCACCTGTACTGGAAGCCTCCAGAAGAGCGAACGCCCGACAGCGAAATTTTTTTCAAGGCAGAAGTGCGGGCGAGAGGTTTTGTCGGATTTGGATTATCTCCGAACGGAGGCATGGCAGGAAGCGACATTGTGACGGGATGGGTCAGAGACGGAAAAGCGTATTTCCAGGTACGTGTTTTCTTTCTGTAAAGTGCAAAAACGCGGAAGAAAATATTAACCCTTTGAGGCGCAACCTGGCTGTGCGGCACAGCCAGCTGTTGCCCAAAAAGGGGTCTCTAGATCTGCGGCACGCGACGAACGTTTCGATCGTCCGCCATCTTACTGGTAGTGAAGTCGAGCGATGGCAACGGCTGCCCTTTTTCCAGCATTGGGCAATGCATCCAGATGTTCTCGCATTTTTCCATTTCTCGCATTCTTCCATTGACGGCATCTGGCTGTGCGCGCACAGCCAGCTGTCGTTAAAAAAGGGTCTCACGATCGGTGGCACGCGATGAACGTTTCGATCGTCCGCCCTCTTGCTGGTCGTTCAGTCGAGCGAGGGCAACGGCTGTCCTTTTTTCGGCATGGGGCAATCTATCCAGCCGTTCTCTCATTCTTCCATTTTTCAGCAGATGCCAGTGCTGTTCAAAAGAATCGTGACTTTTTTTTTACGGGAAAGGACGTGCTCAAAAGTAAAGGATTCTCGTGGAGCCAGGCCACCCGCCACTATTTTTATAGAAATCCAATCTATTCTTCGTGACTGACAACAATCAAAACGTCAGAGTGGGGTGCTCCCAGAGCGGGAACACTGCGCGTTACAGGGTTAAAAGGCTACCGTAAAATTCCTATTATAAGACCCCCTCCCTTGAAAATAAGCCTCCTCCAACTTATTTTCACACTATCACTCCAAATAATAGCACCCCCCCCCTCAAAAAAAAATAAAAATAAATAAATTTAAAAAACCTCTCTTATGAGAACGATGAAAATGAATTTTCTTTGATCAGTGAGAACTAAATGTTTCCAATACTTTATCTGTAATTGCTTCTTAATTTTGACTGTTTACAATAAAACATTAATCAATTAAAAAATGAATTTCTGTAACTCAATTATAAGACACTCTAATTCCCAAATTTAACTTAATTGGAACTTGCAGAAGTACAATTAAAAAAAAAAAAATTCAAGCTAATTTTATTCTTACATGAAAGAGTATACCTTAAACTATTTTTCTGCCAATGTTCAAACAGTTGTAGTAGCGGCTTACCAACTTCTACCGTCTTCATAGAAACTTCCCGCCAATGACGATAAACACGACTCCACAGCTTTTTTTCATCTCTCCTCGTCGGAATGCAAAGTTCTTGCCGCCTAGCTCGCGCTTCATGTGCAGGAACAAGTGTTAGTCGAACGGCGCCTAGTCTGGGCTGTGCGGCGGGTGATCGAACTGCATCCAGCGAAACTAGCGAATCATCGTTTGAGTGTCACCAGTAGTATGGGGCCGAGCACTGTCATGGAGCAACACAATTCCTTTAATGAGTACATTTCACATTCCTTGCGTTCAAAAATCGAATTACAGCGCGAATCTCACAGTCGGCGGGATCAGTAATTGTCTTGAACATTTTAAATGTGTACAGCAAACTGAAAACACAACGTAGAGCAACCAGAATGGCGTCAGTTGAGAGCCAGTGATCAAGAAAGACTAGTGCGCATGCGCGGAACGCCGACCGCAGCGTTGCGGTGGCGGTACAATGAATTTTTACTTACTTTCCGAATAGGCCTCGTGCTTTATATCTATCAACAGATGGGTCTGGATTCATAGAAACACTGGTATTAGAACCCTTTAAAAAGTCCTCCGACCAAGGCACTCCCCATCGCTGGCAGATAGTCCTTGCGCAGCTTTGCCACAACACGAACAAACATAGAAACACTGATGTTACGAAAGGAGACAAGTGATTATGATTTTAACATGAGCTTATTTAAAAGACGATTTCCATTACCAGTGTTCCGAACTCTGAAAAATTTTTCTCCCTAAATCTCCAAAACCCCTAAAATCCCCACAATTACTGGGAAATTCCCCTAAAATGTTAAGATTATGATTAGGGTTGATCATGTTAAGATTATGATATTAACATGAGCTTATTTAAAAGACGATTTCCATTACCAGTGTTCCGAACTCTCAAAAATTTTTCTCCCTAAATCTCCAAAACCCCTAAAATCCCCACAATTACTGGGAAATTCCCTTAAAATGTTAAGATTATGATTAGGGTTGATCATGTTAAGATTATGATTTTAACATGAGCTTATTTAAAAGACGATTTCCATTACCAGTGTACCGAACTCTCAAAAATTTTTCTCCCCAAATCTCCAAAACCCCTAAAATCCCAACAATTACTGGGAAATTCCCCCCCCCCTCTCCCTGTTTCCCAAGTCTTGGAATATTTTCTATAATATTTTTTTCTTATCTGTAGCTTTGGGCATTTTAATTAGTTGCTTTTTGATACACGAACAAATCAAAAACGTAAACAATAATGAATAACAATCAACGTATTTTTAGTAAACATAACCACAGTATAACCACTCATTCTCACAGGCATGTTTGTTTTGACATTTGTGGTTAACACAGGTAAACACCATAGTGACATTCGCGTTTTATTCAAATCTGCACTCTGCACAAGCAACCGCACTACAAGTCACTAAGCCGCTACGTCAGAAATGAATGTGATTGGCTAGATTTGGTTATTTCCGAGCCTATAACATCACATCTTCATATTTTTAAGTTAAAAAAAATGATTATTCAAAGTTTAAAAATCCCATTCGACTCTTTTAACCCCTAAATTTGGGGGAAAACTCCGAAGTTGGCAACCCTGTCCATTACAAACTGTTGGTGCTAAACGATTTCTATCGGTGGACAGATTGTGAAACTTGCTGACGCTGATAACAGAAAAGTGATGAGGTATTAAAATGCCGGCGAGATCATCTCATTGAATCATCAGTCAGCTAGCTCTAAGTAATCTTTATACGCTAGACATGATTTTTATAGTCAATACGATACTCATGGATTTTTTTCAAGGAGGCTAAATATATTTAATTCTTTTTCAATATCTTCGTTTCTTATTTTAACTAAAATTGTGCAGCCATTTAACCCTTTGAGGCGCAACCCATTCCCAATGCTGAAAAAAGGGCAGCCGTTGCCATCGCTCGACTTAACCACCAGCAAGAGGGCGGACGATTGAAACGTTCATCGCGTGGCATCTGTGGCATCGCGTGCCATAGAGACCCTTTTTTGACGACAGCTGGCTGTGCCTGCGTCAAAAAAGGGTCTCTAGATCTGTGGCACGCGATGAACGTTTCGATCGTCCGCCCTCTTGTTGGTAGTGAAGTCGAGCGGTGGCAACGGCTGCCCTATTTTCATCATGGGTCCATCTATCCAGCTGTTCTCGCATTCTTCCATTTTTCGGCAGATGTCAGTGCTGTTCAAAAGAATCGTGACCATTTTCTTACGGGAAAGGACGTGCTGAAAATTAAAGGATTCTCGTGGAGCTATGTCACCCGCAAGTATTTTTATAGAAATCCAATCTATTTTTCGTGACTGGCAACAGTCAAAACGCTAGAGTTGGGTGTTCCCAGCTCGGGAACACTGAGCGTTAAAGGGTTAAGGATCTTAGGTATCGCATCTTTGTTGCCTGGCTTCTTCTTATAACTTGGGCACTCCAAGTCCACGTCTCTGAGCCATATAATGAAGTGGGAACTGGCTAAAATCTACAAAACTTCAGTTGCGTTTCTCTTCTTTTTTTCACTTTAGGGTTCTTTTAGACTGCCACAGATGGGATGGGATTTGTGTAACTCTTTTACGGTATCTTTATCATGATCGAAGGTGAAGTTACAACCTAGATAGGCAAAGTGCTGTATTTGATCAACAATAAACATATCGATAACGATAAACATACAAATGATATCCAAAATAAGCCCCAAACACTGAGTTACTGTGTTATCTACTATCCAGTCGTATTAAATTTAAGCAAGAAGACAAATTGAAGAATATTCTAGAAAATTAAAAAAACATAATCACGAAAGAAAACCAAGCTAAAAACAAACTGTGGTGGTGAAAGCAAAAAATAGAACCAATTTCATGTTGCCAATTGAAGAAAGGAATTACACATTTATAACAAAATCACAGCTGCAAAACAAGTACCAAATTAAAAATAAATACATAAGATTAAATTAAAAGGGTCATGTCTTACATAATAACATAAAAAGAAATCACAATATAATTTTTTGAAAACGGGAGTAAATAAAAGTATGAAAAGGAATCCAAAGCTGGAAATAATTTTATTAAAACTGATAAATTCACATAAAAGAGAAAAAAGGGATATTAATTACGTGATCTATATCACAAATGGATACATAAATCTTTAGTATAAGCAAGGCAGATTCCCGAGGCCAAGGGGGTGTCATCATCTGTGCTAAATACTGAAGAAACATTATTTTTATCATTTTATAATTTTAGCAATTTTTGTTTTCGGTTAACACAAAATTCAGTTTTTAATATCATGATGTAATAAAGGCATAAGTATAGCGTGTATTTTGAAAAGGAAGATGGAAATAATTCATGGAAAAATTTGTAGCTCATAGGAATAAGAAACTGCTTAAAAATTGAAAATCAATTGCAATAAAATGACAATTTTAAATTGCTTTTGCCCAGTACACGAAAATCCTAGAATTCAGAAATGAGAATTAAATCAATAATTTTTGAAACATGCTTATATACATTACTATTTTAGCACATTGTTGATTTAATCCTCTACTTCCGTTAAGCCAAGATTTTATTTATTTTACAGTTCCATGTTTTTGATATGTTTATAATCATGGATTTGTAATTTTTATTATTTTTTTCGAATTTTACGGTTTCTTTATAAGTATCGTTTTTGTAAATGCATTTTGATTGTAAATTCATATTTTTCTGCTGTAAAATTTTACACTGACATGAACTTGCATTCATGATCATCTAGTATTTTTTCTTTCCGAACGTGTACTATGCAAGGAAAGTACTGTAATCATGAAAAAATTCGACTTCAACTTTTGGTGTATTGACACGTTTTGAGGTCTTCTGAATTCATGGATGCTATTTTTACGAGATGTATGTATGTATGTGTGTGTGTATGTTTGTGTGTATGTGAGTGAACACGATAGCTCGTAAACGGGCATTCGATGGAGCTCAAATTGGGTATATATGCTATAAACCATCGTCGCAAGACCGGTATTGATTTTGGTGTGTAAAGGAGTTGTTGTTTTCCTACAGGGCTACGACAAAGATTTCGTTTACATTATGGCCTATGGGAAGAAATTCTTGAAAGTGCGCTAGCGTTTAAACGGTCCATTCGATTGAGCTCAAATTGGGTGTACATGGTTATAATCCACCATCGTAAGACCGGTATTGATTTGGATGTGTAAAGGACTTATAGTTTTCCTACAGGGCTACGACAAAGATTTCTTTTACATTATGGCCTATGGGGGGAATATTCTTGAAAGTGCGCTAGCGTTTAAACGGCGCATTCGATTGATCTTCAATTATTCATCGATTAAAATTTATTTAAATGCTTGGTCATGATCTTAATCGTAAGTGTTCGGAAAGTCGAGTGGAGTCACTCCAGATTTTCTTTTTTTTTTCATATCCTTGATGCTTGCTTGCTTTAAAGGCAAGAATTTTTACAAAAAGGCTTTAAAATCCTAATTACATTAATTAAAAACTGTTCTGTAAAACATGGCAAATAAATATTTAAGAAAAGATAAAAACATCTTTGCTTAAAAAAAAATTATGATTCAGAACATAAAATTTCTTTTAAAGTATAATTACATTTCACATCAACAAATAATTTTGAATTAAAAAAAAACTTTTTCAGGATAGACACGGTGTTGGCAAAACACTTCCGCCCGTTGATGAAAAGCAAGACTGGAGATTACTCGAAGCTAAAGAAAACGAGACACACACGATTCTCAAATTTAGTCGTAAGCTTGATACATGTGACGAAAAGGACATTGCTATAGACGTAAGTGCTTTTGTCTGTCATACTCTACAGTGCTGGCAAAAAAAAAATAGTTGGCATTTTAATTTGGCTGTAATAACGTTGACCGTTAAATTGTGTGCCAAAACAAAACCTTCTGCATGCTTTCTTAGACTTGCATGTACGCACAAACATCATGCGACTAGTTCGGACGAAATGCACGTGGGTTTTGTGGAGTATACGGGATCGCCAGGGCTTGAGAAAAACCTGGAATATTCAGGATATCTTAATAGAAAAAGTTAGGGAAATTTCCAAATTTTGGCTATAACCCCGAAAAAACTTTAACTATGACCTGGGAAATATCTGAAGTCCGTGTTTATAAATTAATGTTACGCTGGTCGTATGTCTGGGGAAAAATGCCTTGACATTAGATAAGAAACAGTGGCGGAGGTGGTAAATTTTGGGGGAGGGCTTAGTTTCAGAAAAAAAAAAATATTTAACCTAAGCGAAATGTTATCCTAAAGCCATATTTTATTTTTATTTTTTTTAACTACCATCCCCCCCCCCCCCCATTCACCCATGAAAAAAAAAATAATTCATTCGCTATATTTGTGCGCCTGTATCTACTCATATTTAGAATATATTCCAGATGGATGGCAAATGAAAATTTATTTATAGTGCAGACTTTCAAAAATTTTCCAAATCATGTTTGATAATTTTCTTAACTTTTAGCCAAAAATTTGAAATATTTTATTTTTCTGTTAAAATAAAATTTCCTGACTATTCCAGGTTTTTCAGAGTTTTCTAGACCGGTGGTGACCCTATATATTCCAAAAAGCCTCCCAGCATCCTGAACTAATAGCAGGATCGTTATTCATAGCCGCATTTCCATGTAAACATGCATGCATACATTTTTTGGCGTACAATTTAACTGCTAACAATATTATAGCCAAATTAAAACGCAACAACTACATCCATATGTAAAAAAAAAAAGTTGACTTGTTTTATTCTTGAAAAAAAATTTGCATGAATGAAATAACAATAGAACTATTGAACTTTGTCAGCAATGCAATTTATTAGAAAACTTTCATAGAGATTTTCTTACTCTAACTTTCTCTGAGATTTTTCATTTTCGGAAAGGAAGCAGAACTTCCAAATTTTTGATAATTTATTTTCGATCGAAGCGATTTTTGTCATGCTTGTGACAGTCCAATATTGAAACACGATTGTCATATAAGTGGATATGATTGTAAAGCTCTTCAACCTGAATGCAATCTCTTGGCCATATGTCATTATCGCTTACTTTTTCAGAAAAATGTTCGTACGCTTGTATGTTTTCAAGAAAATCTAAAGACAAATCATTCTGGAAACATGGATTCTAAAATACGCTGCAACAAACCTTGGTGCATGCACCAGTGAGTACTTAATAATTACAGTATAGTGATTTCCTATCAGCCACCATCATTGCTTCCTGACATAAATCTTTAAATGTTTTTCCGCTGTTGTACAAATTCTAAATCACACTACATATTAACCAATTTAAAAACTAATAAACTAATTAATAGTTAACTGACAGCTAACTGTTTTTTTAAAAATTAATAACTGAAAATTAGAAATAGTAAGTAATTTAAAGCTGTGTTATAACATTCATATGCTAGATCTTATATAAAAACTTGCATTCGATCTAAGCAATTAGAACGACATCGTATAAAATTGTGCAGATTCTATGCGTCAGCATAAATATAAATGCTTTATTAAAAATGCTGATTTGAGACAATTTAAGTACATTACTCTTCTAAATTATTTTCCCTTGAATAAGCAAAATAACGCGTATTTCAGTTTAGTCAATGGTATTTTATTACGATTATTATTAAAGTTTATTTTTAATTTCTTTGGTAATCACTAATTTCTCATCAGTCGCTCACAAATTTTCTAATTAAAATATAGTGAGTTATATAACTAAGCTCCATTGAAGCAAAATGTTTTTGAAAATTCAAAGTAATTAAATAACTCGCTGAAAAGATAGAAAGATTATTCACATGTACTTTAGCATGATTTGATTGCATTTATGTTTTAAGAATATCGTAATTTCCTAAATTATTCTTCAACCTTTTAAATAGGATATTATGATAATTCACGTTTTAAAGGCAAACAATGAGAATTATATTACAAAATCGATTTTTAAATGGAAAATCAATAAAAAGACTACGGATATCGGGTATCATCCATCAAACCACGTGATTTTCGTACGCTTAGTAAATTAAATTTCTGCAGGACTTTCAGTACATTATTATTAGTTTCTTTTAATGGGTTTTCAATTATTGAAATGGTAATTTATTCTAAAAATAAACTATTCATCATCTTTTTATTTCAGCATTGAAATATGAAATAATTGCTTAAAAGGTATCAGGAAGCTATAAACGATTCATGAAGCCTTTTAACTAAATTTTTAGACGGGATTCTGTGAAAATTTTCAAGTGCTTTGTTTTTCTGAACTTTAATCATTTTATTTAAAACTGATTAGTGTGTCAGGAATGAGAAGTAATACGGCTCTTTTATTCTCCGATTTCATGATATTTGCTTCTAAATAGTATGGAAACATATAGAATTATTAACAATTTTCAACATAATTTTTGAAATATCGTTTCATAACGAATAGTTAACACAAATGTAAACAAAGAATTAAAACGTACTCTATGTAAGAGCAATTATTTTTATTAGTGTTGTTGTAAATGTTGATAAACTGAAAATTAGTAAAGTCAGTAGAAACCGATATTACTAGGTGTACCGGAAAAAAATGTCGTTGCTTTACATAATATTCAAACAAATAAATTTTCATCAATTATTGAATTAACAAACAAGCTGTGCCTAAGCACAGGACTCATAATTTCAAAGCGAGAATTCTATAGATAATATTTTTTTTTTTTTTTACCTCTCACCCTAGTAGCACAACTAGTTCAAAAAACGTTCAAATTACGTTGGAAACACGTTTTCTGACGTTAAAAAACGTGTTTTAAACGTCTTTTGTACAAATTGTGCTACTAGGGCAGAGAAAAATGGCCACCCTCCCCCTTCTTTTCACGCCTACCCTCCTCGGAGTATTCTATTCGAAATGTTCTGAAATCTATTTTTAGGTATTCGTGAGCATTGTATTTTAAGGCAAGAATTTTATGGATATCTCTTTTCTTCTTTGAGATCACACAGGATATCTGAAAAGAACGTTTCGGCTCCCTATCCCCCCATGAGTTACAAATTTTGGAAAATGCTCTGTTTTCTAGCGCCTATGTTATAAAACTCACGTACTTGGCAAATTTCGTATTATAAACTTCTGTAGTTTTGGCTAGGCAAAATATTGACATACGAAAAAACGACAATACTTTCCGGTACACTTAATAGTAAAGTCAAATATCGGTTTTTACAAAGCTATTTAATTTTTATCAACTACATTACCAACTTTTTACTTTAGCCAACTGGGTTTGCGTAATTTTGCCAAGTGTACAAGAAATAGAAAATAAACTATAGTTTTCGTTAATTTTTTTTTACCAAGTTTGCCATCTAGGTATCTAATTTTGAAAATTTACCCCCTCCCACTTTAGCAAGGGCCCTGATAAAGTTCAAGTTTTCTGTTAAATTCATTTCAAACTTGCTTGAGTTAACAGAATTTGCTTAATTCTGAACAGACAAATGTACAGAATATAGAAAAATCAATGTAATAAGCACTTCTTAGCTGATTAACAAAGTTTTCAAGAAATATAATAACTTTCTTTTCTTTTTTAACGGAATATCATTAAACAGTATTTCAAACAAACACGACTTTCAGATCTTAATTAATCAAAGCAATTTTTTTTTTTTTTTTTTTTTTTTTTTTTTTAGCTCGTGTTCAACTGTCACACACAGTATTTTGATTGGAAGAATATATTTTTTTAATTTAATAATTTATACTGATCATGTTCTATTTAGAACATTTCTATTTCCTTTAAAAGATGTAAAAACTCTGCATGACAAACTTCAAATTTGAAACCTGTTACAGTAAGTAATAACAACTCGTGTAATTTTCATTGAGTTGAAGCACAAGCATGACAGAGTTAGTTAACTTCGTTGCTGGAAACCAACCAAAAATTACATAAATGCCACTTAAAATACATGAATTTAGAGACAATGAATGTCAGATAAATAAACTGCAGCCTAATAGTCATTTTTTTACAGGGCGGAACACAAAACTTGTCTATAACGAGCCCTTATTTAAGTAGAACCCGGATTTAAGAAGAAATCTGAAGTGCTGGTATACTGCTAAGTCTATCGGAGTATACTTCGATTTCAATTGGTAAAGCCCAGTTATACCGAGGAATATTTTCGTGATTTATAAAATTTCTATTGGACTTCCACCTCTCCAGCGATCGTAATCCTTTCTTAGAAAAATTCTCTTAACATTTAAAGTCAATAAAAACGACGATTGTAACGAAGAACTACGAAGAAGCTAAAAAGGGTGATCCGCTGACCATGGGCAGGTGGGACAGTCCTACCTTGGATAAACCTTAAAAAGAAAAAAAAAATCAGTTCCCTCCCCCCCAAGATCGCGCTTTGATGGGGCCCCCTAAATGCATGGCACTCCGCACAGCTGCCCGAGTTGCTGGTACCTAGAGCCGGTCCTGCACTTGATTAACCCTTTGAGGCGCAACCCTTACCCAATGCTCAAAAAAAGGGCAGCCGTTGCCATGGCTCGACTTAACTATCAGCAAGAGGGCGGACGATCGAAATGCTCATCGCGTAGCACAGATCTAGAGCACATTGCGACAGCTGCTGTGCGCACCGCTTCGTCGAAAACGGGTCTAGCTGGCTGAGGCAGGTTTATCGAGCGCCAGCATGGGACAATCTATCCAGCTGTTCTCGCATTCTTCCCTGTTTCAGCAGATGTCAGTGCTGTTCAAAAGTAGTCGTGACCATTTTTGTTACGGGAGAGGACGTGCTCAAAAGTAAAGGATCCTCGTGGAGCTATGTCACCCGCAACTGTTTTTATAGAAATCCAATCTTATTCTTCGTGACTGGCAACAGTCAAAACGTCAGAGTTTGTGTGTTCCCAGAGCGGGAACGCTGCGCTTTAAAGGGTTAAGCACACTGATTTTTACTTGATTATTTACTTAATGCAAATCCATTTTACCTTCGTTATCCTTAGGACAGTACCATGCGGTTGATCTTTGCTTATTCCGATGACGATCCTAGATCGGAAAATCCGTTCTACCACTCCGGAAATCGAGGATCCAAAAGTGCTATGCTACTTCAGACTCAAACTAAGCATCCGACTGTGCAAGAAGACTCCTCGACGCTGTACTGGGATGTCAGATCTCCGGATGTAAGACTACTTTTTTGCAAATGTAACTGAGTTGATTTTAAAAGTTCTGTAAACGATTTGTTGTGAATGTGCTTCCACATATTTTGCTACCAAAATAATATTTCTGGCACAGTTTAAACCTGATAGGAATGTTTTTTAGATCCCCGTTGTTTGGCGGTGGATGTAGCAGAGGCTATTAACTGGAATTTCATTATACTATGTTTTCTTTATTTACACAAAATATAAATCATCATCTCAACTTTGTTGTTGGAACATGTATTCGGATTTGTGTGCTTGTAACGAGGAACCGCTTATAAATCCACGTCAAAGAAAGGGCAAATACAAGAGGGGGGGAGGGATACTATAGGATACTACCTTCAGGAACGGCCTACCTATTTGGTTTAAAGCCTGTTTTAGTTCCTGAAGTGTCCTACTGTCCTGCTGAACCCTAGCTCCAGGCTCAGGTCCAGCAAGCAGCGGTTTCTCTCATTTTTATTTATTTATTTTTTTTACAGCACAATTTTTTGGATTACAATTGGTAAAATACATCAGTGTTATACAATATAAAAGCAGTTAGTTTACAATGGTTTACAATTGCTCACAATATTGTTCTTAGTAACATTTGACCATAGATACATATATTTAACACGTTCTTTTTTTTTCTTTTTTTTTACAATTTTGAAAGTTATAAAAAGTAAATAAATATCTAAAAGTAAACAATAGGCTTGAGAATGATAAACTTTTAAAGTAATTTTAAAGAAGGGGGGGTTAAATGCCTTGGGGGAGGACTTTTCTGTGTATCTAGCGCGTATTCACGTTACATCTGGAGAAAACCGCCCAAAACTCCAGACCGCTAGACCGACGGCCCCGCGAGAGGATCAACCTCCTGCTGATTACACGAAATTCTGTTACGCAAGCACACGAGATATTTACATAAACTCTTAGTAGTTACATGCTACCGGGATGAAATTTGTTCAATTATCAGCCAGAGAAGAAACACTTATAGACGCATTTAAACGGTCACCTGGCAGTTAAAGCACGTAATTATGCATTTATTCAAGGAATGATCACTAGACAGTTTTCTTATGGGTAGATTTTCCCATCCGTTGCTAGGGTCGATTGCTAAGGATTGAGTTTGCTTTTCGCAGATACTTAGGGGCGCTAGGCTAATTTCCTATACGAGAGCAACCCGTCTTCGCGAGTTGCAGTTTGGCGTGAACACGCCGATCAGGGGTCTAGCAGGAAAAACGGGAAACTAGTGAGCTTTTATATAAATGCGTAACAAACCTAGCATATTTCGAATACATTTTAATCAGCTTTTAAACTGATATTTTAATCTACGAGGGTAAATCATTAAGTGTGTCACAAATTGATATAACTTTTGTCCGATAACTTTAAAATGTTCTGTACATATCATATTATATTTTATTAACTCATTTGATATCTTGAGTCTTGTTTGCTTTATAGATAAAATTGCATGTCTTTCTGATGAAAGATATTATTATTTAAGCTGCACAGTTCAAATGAATTTTGTGACTTATTGATGAAGTACCCTCGTAAATTTTATTCTAAATACACAAGACTTTTTTATTAAAATATTATTTTGTGAAACCCTCGGAGTTATGAATTCTAGTTATTCATTTCATTTAGACATAACTTCATAAAAAATATTTTAATAAAAAGTATGTTATTTCCATAAATGTTAGTGATGGACATTTATTGCATATGTTGCGAATATCTTTACCATGATTTCGCAAACAGGTTATAGTCTTAAAAGGGAAACATTATACGACTATCCCACTGAGGAAAATTAGATTTGAATTGCCATCAGTGCCAATAAAATAGCTTCTTTGACCCCCCCCCCCCTTTTCTGATGGCCGGGCAGCTGTTGACGGTAGGCTTGACCGCTATGGTCGGAGACGTCGGTCATTTCATCATGGAGGTGCCTGTTCGGCAGGGTAACGCTCCTCCCAAACAGTGGTCGCCAAGTTTTGTACCAATTCTAGTTGCGAGACTTAGCATCTGGATTGGTACCCCTGGAGGTACCGTTTAAACATGGGGGACATAGGGGCACTAGCACCTTTTACAAGGTCCCTTAAAAATCCAACCAAGAGAAAATGTCACCCTATCAAGCGATGACGAAGTCGATGCTGCTTCACTTTCGTATTTTTATCGGATTCGAGTTTAATCGACTGGGCCACTGCCAGACATACAATCTACTGAAGTCGTTTTAAAAACGTAAATTAACTAAATATCACCAAAATTTACTATTTACTTCTAAGCCACAGCAAATAAACCGGCCACAATCAATAAATTGATTATCATTGGATATTATCTAATTCTGGCTTATTTACCATTTAAGCATCAAAAACCCCTAGAAAAATAGTAGTATTTCTGAGCGTAGCTTAACCCATTTGTGCCTGGATATTTTTGCGACTTTCTTCGATTTTTACTGATAACAGAAATAATAGATAAATTTCTGATGTCAAATTCTTGAACAAGGGATGATTTCTTTTAAAATCATTATGCATAAAAATCGAAATATCAACATCCTACTGGGTCATGTTAAAATATTTTGTAGAGTTGAAGCTCAATACTCATGAATAAAGGCTAGGAAAAATAAATAACGTTTTCGACTAATAGCGAAAATGCCGTCCCAAAAAAGGACACTAGGCATAAATGGGTTAACTCATTCGTGCCTGGATAATTTTGCGACTTTCTTCGATTTTTGCTAACACCAGCAGTAATTGATAAATTTCTGATGTCATCTTTTTGAACAAGGGATGATTTCATTTAAAATCATTATGTATAAAAATTGAAATGTCAACATCCTACTTGGCCCTATTAAAATATTTTGTGGAATTGAGGTTCAATACTCGCGAATAAAGGCTAGGAAAAATAAATAACGTTTTCGACTGATAGCGAAAATGCCGTCCCAAAAAAGGGACGCTAGGCATAAATGGGTTAAAAATGTTTTCCAATTAAATACACATATATAACTGCTATATTTCTGTTTTTAGTTCGACATTTCGAATTATTCAACAGTATATTGGTGCAAAATTTACAAAAGTCCTCGACTATCCAAAAAGCATCATATATTTCAAGTAAGCATTTATCTTTTCTAATTTAAATTAATAATCACACTTATCAAATATTCTTGAGTAACTAAAATTTCTAATCTTGTTTACTCATGCTATTAATTATCTTACTTTAAAATGTGTGCAAAATTTGAACAATATTTGAAGAGTGATACATTATATCAGATAATTCTTTTTTTTTCCGCTGAATAATTCGTTGTCTATGAAATATAAAAATACGGACACGATGATAATATCTCTTGCACATTAAATACAATTAGGTATGCATGATTTATTACACTGAATAAAAGATTTATTTCAGTGTATATTATAAAATTCAAAACTGGAATTAATAAAAATATGAATCTGAAAAAGAAAATTTTCATATTCGTGAAAACTAGAAGAAGCAAAAGATTTAATTCGATGTATTTACATTGGAAAAACTGTAAAATATTCTATGAATGACATATGCACGATAAATGTATGAAAATGAATAAGTATATATATTTTTTCCGGTAATACTAAGTAAAAAAAATAATTGTAGACAGAGAAGATAAATTATATCCATTTCAAATATACTTTCCAACATAATTTTAGTTGCTCATGGGGGCATAACACTTAATTAACACTTTAAAAGGTAGTTGCTTGGTGGTGCTTACTTCTTTCAAAGGTAATTTACTGAAGTATTTCAGATAATTTGCTTTCATTATAATGGACCTGGTAAAGTGACCACCTTGGTAAAGACAGTTCCTGTCTGTAGTGATCACTTTTGTACAATTTCCCTTTACAACTACCGCACTTTGCTGCCTTTGTAAAATGAACATCTGATAAGTTCATTTGTTTTGTTCTTCCCTAGGGGTGGTCAAATTAGGCAGGTTTTACTGTATAACCTGCAGTGAAAGATCTCTTGCAACAGATAACAAAAATAACCAAAATTTCTCTAGCATCACTTGTTATCGGAAGATTAAATAGAATAAACAGGGAAATTATCTCCCTGTAACTTATAAAGGCATGGGCCGTCCTAAATAGCAAAGTGACGTCGCAAATGTATGAAGACTGGTCACATTGTGAATTTGTCACTTCATGTGACAGGATGCGTTAGTCGCAAGAGAGGTTGTGCTAACGGACAAATGACCGCAAGTGACTGTTTTTGTGACATCATATGGTAACGATCGTGGATGCCATAGTGACCAATATGGATGTTAGTGCAACGTCACATGTTTGTCAGAGAGTAGTCATCACACTGTGACTAATTATCCATTACACTGCGATGTGGCTTGGCAATGCCAAATTTTGAGACGAAGGGACATCACAGAGGTCATGCATTTAAATCGCATGTAATGTACGCCCTCTAACGTGATGATGTTAAGACGACCTGATGACGTTAAGATGAACGTAACGAAATGTAACGTTCATCTTAACGTCACTGTCAACGAGATTGCTATATGGGATTTTTCAGAAAGATATAACGGTAAAGATTCCCTTTATGCGTCCATCATTATAGGGAATCTTTGCTGTTGAGTATGCTATCGTTTGAGTAAATATAAGTAACTATAAATATTTTGCAATCTCCTCTTAAATAAATGTAAATTTTTGAAAGCATTTTTATATTGTCTTATTTAATCATTAATGAGACTTAGAACAAGACTCAAACGAAAAAGAATTCGAGCGTTTTTCCTCGCGAGCGGAGATAACTTCGATTGAAAGCTGTTTCCTTTTCAAGCGAAACAAGTCAAACGCTTTTTGATCACGTGACACCGCGAACACTCTTGCTCGATCGCTTTGTGAAAGTCGAGCATTTTTCCGTAAAATGATGGCGGACATACTTTCCTTGCTCAAAAAAGGCTTAACGGCTGGATTCATTGATATTTTAAATTACGCAGAAATACAATGGAATTTCAGTAATTAGTACCTTTATTGAAGATTCTTACTGGTTCGCGAATTCGTTTGTTATTTTATTTTACATTGTTTTACAAGAAAAAATTCTGCAGAAACCAGGTCGGGCTGAGAGCCACGCAAAAGCCAAGTAGAGTTAGCTGAGGTGACGCTATCGTCTACTTATAACGTGATTTTTTTTTCAGAAATAGAATTTAAAAAATTCTAAAGTCACACTTGCTTAAAAATTTTTAATGCTAATTATTAAAAATATATGCTTGTCTAAACTGGTTCAAACTGCTTTTCATCATACGTTATTTGATAACATAAAATATAAGTTTAATATTAAGCAAAAAAAAAAAAAAAAAGAAATAAAAAATTATTGCCTAACGAAAAAAGAAAATTGCATCAAAGCAAAAAAATTAAAAGAAAAAAGTTTAAAATAAAATTTTTATAACTTCGGATTTTTAATATAAATGGATGTATATACCACACTTTAAAAATTTTGGGATCAAAATTAAACATATTGAATAATAATAATAAGTGAACACTACAAGGAAAATTAAAAAACAACTATAAAAACCTTAAGCAACTTTTTACTATCACTCATACGTAAAAAAAAAAAAAAAATCAGTTATTGTGAGTAATTTAACTAAGAATCTCTTAAAATGCAAATAAATTGTATAGATATATAAATTTCTTGGGGAAATTCTTGAAAGTGCGCTAGCGTTTAAACGGTACATTCGATTGAGCTCAAAATGGGTATATATATGTAATAAACCACCATCGTAAGACCGGTATTGATTTTGATGTGTACAGGACTTATAGTTTTTCTACAGGGCTACGACAAAGATTTCTCTTACATTACGGCCTATGGGAGAAAATTCTTGAAAGTGGGCTAGCGTTCAAACGGCGCATTCGATTGAGCTTCCAATTCGGTATATATGTTTGAATGAACCATCGATTAAAATTTATTTAAATGCTTGGTCATGATCTTAATCGTAAGTGTTCAGAAAGTCGAGTGGAGTCACCCCAGATTTTTTTTTTTTTTCAGGTAAAGCCTTTAATACAAAAAGGAAATGAAGAATTTGTTCATCACATGGTCTTTTACGAATGTGTTGGTGGTACGGAGGAAGAGTATGCCGATTTCGTGGATTTTTTAGGCCATGAATGTTATCATCCGAATATGCCTGATGCCATGAAAAAATGTGAAGGAGTGAGCATAGCCTGGGCTATTGGAGGAGAGGTGAGGTCTTCTTAAAAGATTTTGATACAATTGTATATATGTAAGGGATTAATCCTTTAACGCGCAGTGTTCCCGCACTGGGAACACCAAGCTCTGGCGTTTTGACTGTTGCCAGTCCCGAAGAATAGATTGGATTTCTATAAAAAATAGTTGCGGGTGACCTAGCTCCACGAGAATCCTTTACTTTTTAGCACGTCGTTTCCCGTCAAAAAAGGGTCACGATTATTTTGAACAGCACTGACATCTGCTGAAAAATGGAAGAATGCGAGAACAGCTGGATAGATTGCCCAATGCTGAAAAAAGGGCGGCCGCTGCCATCGCTCGACTTAACGACCAGCATGATGGCGGACGATCGAAGCGTTCATCGCGTGCCACAGATCTAGAGACCCTTTTTGGACGACAGCTGGCTGTGCCGTACAGCCAGCTGCGTCAAGAAAGGGTCTCTCGATCTGTGGCACGCGATGAATGTTTCGATCGTACGCCCTCTTGCTGGTCGTTAAGTAGAGCGATGGCAACGGCTGCCCTTCTTCCAGCATTGGGAAAGGGTTGCGCCTAAAGGGTTAAAGTATATGAACTGTATAATGCTGATTTTAAAATTTAGCGATTGCTAAGAATCGTAAATAACACCTTTGGCTCTCCTGTTATGTTTGTAGAATTGAACTTTTGCAGTGCTGGAACTTTTCATAATGTACTATTTTTGTCAACTCTGAACGGAAGGCAAAACTGATGAAATATCCTTATTAAGATTTTATTGTTTTAGGACGTATAAAATACATTAAAGTAAATAGTACTTTAATACGTTTCACAAGGACTTGAGTAGTGAAACAAACTACTTAAGCCTTTCTATAACTGAAATAAACGAACGAAAGAAGCTTGAAGATTTATAAAAATAGGGGACCTGCTAATGTGACCATCATCTTGGTAAGAGAGACCACCTGTCTGTCTACAGTGCCGGTAACAAAATTTGTCGAGTTTTAATAGGGCAGTAATAATGTTGACAGATGAATTGTGCTCCAAAAAACTATAGCATATTTTCGTGGAAATGGGGAGTAGATAATAGTCATGCTATTATTTTGGAATGCTGGGATTTTTTATTTTTTTGGCGTATTTAGGGTTAAAAATAGGCTATGTAGGTACGCAAGATTGGAGTGGTGGATAAAGAATTTTTTTTTAGAAAGCTTAGTAAAAAATAATAAAAATAAAATACTACTTTAGGATAACATTTTACTTTATTGTACATTCTGTTTAGGTTGACTAGGCTTTATCTTCTTTCTTTTTAAACTTGGCCCTCCTCTCAAAAAAACTACCTTATTAGTCACTTTTGCTCATCAATGTAAAGTGATTTTTTTTCAGACATATGACAAATGCAAATTAATTTTATAATGCAGATTTCTGATAATTTTCCACGCTTCAAAATTTTCCTGTTTAACAGCCAAAATATGCAATTTTCTCCTGACTTTTTCTGATAGGGTAAAATTTCCTTACTATTCCAGGTTTTTCTGTTTTTCTTGACTACTAGCAACCCTGAACACGCCAAAATCTTCTCAGAATTCCGAACTGATTGCAGGATGATTATCTACACCCGCATTTCCATGAAAAGAGGCAATAGTTTTTATTATTTTTGGCTCACAATGTAGCTGTCAATATCGTTACTGCCCAACTGATAGTCGCCTTTTTTTCCGGCCCTGCATAGTGACCACTTCTGTACAATTTCACTTCACCGCCTTCGTAAAATGACCCCCTCAACCCTTTAACGCGCAGTATTCCCGTTCTGGGAACACCCAACTCTTGACGTTTTGGTTGTTGCCAGTCACGAAGAATACATTTCATTTCTATAAAAATAGTTGCGGGTGACATAGCTCCACGAGAATCCTTTACTTTTTAGCACGCCATTTCCCGTCAAAAAATAGTCACCATTATTTTTAACAGCACTGAATTCTGCTGAAAATGGAAGATTGCGAGAACAGCTGGATAGTTTGCCCCATGCTGAAAAAAGGGCAGCCGTTGCCATCCCTCGAATTCACTACCAGCAAGAGGTAGGACGATCGAAACGTTCATCGCGTGCCACAGATCTAGAGACCCTTTTTTGACGACAGCTGGCTGTGCCTACCTCTTGCTGGTAGTGAATTCGAGGGATGGCAACGGCTGCCCTTTTTTCAGCATTGGGAAAGGGTTGCGCCTCAAAGGGTTAATAACGTGATCAGTTTTGCCCTTCCGAGGGTGGTATAGACCTCCCATTCTCCTCTGCACTTCTCCTCGAAAACAAAAAGATTAGATAAAAAGTAAAAGAAAGGCTGACATTGAATTATTTATAAGTTTACTAGCTGAAGTACCCGTCCTCGACGGGTTAGTGAATGCAAATTTCCAAAAAAGCAAGATCTTTCGTCAGCATTGTATGAGTACACAGAATGGATTTACTATGTTGCCAAAGTAAAGAAAGCGAAGTTATAATTATTATGTATTGTTAAAATATTACAGGTTAGAGAGTAACTAAGTCATATCATTTCATTCGCATTAGTCGTAATTATGTGATGCGCGAACGAATATTGACGCATATTGAAATAATTTTCGCAAAATCTAAAAATTCAATCAACATTTTTGAAAAATTGGAAGCCTAGAATTTAAGTTGAGTGACAACCTATCCTGTCAACCAAATTCGTTTCATTCCCTGCAATCTTTATTTCGTGGTGCTGGAACAAATTTTCAGCATTTTAAAACGATTTTCGCAAAATCTCAAAATGTAATCAAAATATTTTAAAAATTCAACGCCTATAAATTAAGATTAGCAACTACCTATCATATCACTAAATTTCGTATCATTCGTATTAGTCGTTATTACGTGATGTTTGAAGAAATATAAACGCATTTTGAGAGAATTTTCACAAAATCTCAAAATCTAATAAAAATGTTTAAAAAATTGGACTCCTATAGTTTATGTTGAGCAACCATCTATCGTGTGACCAAATTTCATATCATTCGCTTTAGTCGTTATTACGTAATGCGGGAACAAAGATTCACTCAGTTTTAAACGATTTTCGCAAAATCTCGAAATCTGATCGATTTTTTTAAATTAGATGCCTATAGTTTAAGTTGAGTGACCACCTATCATGACACCAAATTTTATTTCAATCGCTTCAGTCGTTTTTACGTGATGCTTGAACACAAATTTACGCAGTTTGAAACGATTTTCGCAAAATCGGAAAATCCAATCAAGATTTTTTTAAAATTCGACGCCTATGTTTTAAGTTGAGTGACCACCTATCATGACACCCAATTTCATATCATTCGCTTCAGTCGTTTTTACGTGATGCTTGAACACAAATTTACGCAGTTTGAAAGGATTTTCGCAAAATCTCAAAATCCAATCAAGATTTTTTTAAAATTGGACGCCTATGTTTTAAGTTGAGTGACCACCTATCATGACACCCAATTTCATATCATTCGCTTCAGTCGTTTTTACGTGATGCTTGAACACAAATTTACGCAGTTTGAAACGATTTTCGCAAAATCTGAAAATCTAATCAAGATTTTTTAAAAATTCGACGCCTATGTTTTAAGTTGAGTGACCACCTATCATGACACCCAATTTCATATCATTCGCTTCAGTCGTTTTTACGTGATGCTTGAACACAAATTTACGCAGTTTGAAACGATTTTCGCAAAATCGGAAAATCTAATCAAGATTTTTTAAAAATTCGACGCCTATGTTTTAAGTTGAGTGACCACCTATCATGACACAAAATTTCATATCATTCGCTTCAGTCGTTTTTACGTGATGCTTAAACAAAAAAAGCGTCACGGACAGAATGACAGAAGGACAGAATGACAGAATGACAGACAGACAAACTTTTTTTTGAGGGTCGCATCGGAATCCCGGGTGCTTGAAACGGATAGAAATTGTAAAATTTTTGAATTCCAAGAAATGTACAGACAAAAGTCTAATTTTATTTATATAGATAACATGTTTTATTCATCGTTACCTCGATGTACTAAATGCGAAGATTTCAATTTTCTGAAATTTGGCGGATTTCCCCCAAGTTAAATCAATGTACTCAATTGGCGAGAATTCTGAAGCTACATCGCTTGAAATGCCCTAATAACTGCATTATTTCTGCACGGATAGTTAAAATTTAATGCTGTATTCTAAGAAAACCTATACACTTGTTTTCAAAAATGCTATTCCCTTAAGCTCTCAGTAAATTGCTCCAAAAAGCCTAAAACTGTGCAAACCGCTAGAACTCACTTTCTAAAAATCGGCCTATCATCCATTTTATTTTTCGCCAAACTAAAAAAATTTACATATTAGTCTCGGAAATCTTCGATCCTCATTGTTTTGCGTATAAAACATTTCATTCCTGCTCTCATTTCTTATGCGCACACGATATTATAATTAAAAAAATAACCTTACAAATATAAACTAAAAAAATCATTTATTCTTTTCTTTTCACTTTAAGAATTTAAAACATTTTATTCGGCAAAATCGCCACACATGGCAACCAAGATGCTTATTTCACACACTTTTTTCACTACAGGGGTTACAATTACATAAAGCTTTCTGCGTGGAGAACATAAAAAATCTCTTAAATTCCGGGAACGGATGGACTTTCAAAGTTTTAAAGTGGACTATCATTTATTCTATATTATTTTACATATATCTGTGTAAAATTTCAGGCTGACAGGTCCATTTTTGTGGAATTGTATACTACCCAAATCAACAAATTGACAAACAGAATTTGATTTTTATTTATAAGATTACCTACGCTTGTTTTTAAAAATACCCTCTCATTAAATTGCGCCAAGCGCTAGAATCAAAGAAAATCTGACACATTTTCAGATTTAAAATACGCACTAAAGTGCTATATATAAAAAGAGTTATAATCCATGGGTCTTCCCTATTTTCGTTCCTTTTATTAACTTGGAAAGTGTATCATTATTCATGAGTGTGATTAAACAAAATTAAAATTGATATTTCTAACATCCTTTTTTCTGGATGTAATATATTAGAAATAGATGCAGAAAAGCTGCTCAGAAAAATGCACAATTCCAACTGAATGAAAATTTCAAAAACTTATACGCAGGTGTATTCATAACCCAAATAGCAGACGATTAAATTACGATAAATAGCGCCAAGCGTTAGAATCCTCCACAAAATCGGACATCAACCCCTTTTATTTTTCGCCCAATTAAAAAGTTACACATTTATTTTCGGAAAATTTCCAAATTCTATTTTTCTTTTGAGTATAAATCATTTCATTCCCGCTCTGCTTTCACATGCACACGATATTTTAATTTAAAAACAACCTTACAAATAATCTAGTCAAAATAAAAAAAATCGTTATTCTTTTAATTTTACTTCAAGAGTCTGAATCATTTAATGAACTGCCGAATGTGGCAACCTAGATAAGCTTAATTGTCGCTTAATGCACTGTGAGGTTACAATTACGAAATGGCGGAAAGCAAAAATTAGCCTTTTGCGATACGTTTTTATCGATATTTCCTAAAATAGTTCGAATTTTGAAAAAATCGCTTCGAGGTGTGTCGGGACCTGTCATGGAGAATTTCCGTTCAAAATTTGGTAGGTCTACGATCACACGTTTGCGATCTACGCGAGACACAGACAAACAAACAGTTTACACTCATTGTTTTATTAATATAGATACCAGTCTCAAATAAAATCCAGTTTCAAATCTAAGCCTCACCAAAGTGCCAACATACGCCATTTTGCAAGAGTTTTTTCAGGGAATCATTCGAAGCATTGACTTAGCAGCAATCAAAATGGGAAATGGTTCGACCGCCAGGCATTTTTTTGAAAAGTGGAATCCCTTAATACAGCCTCATTTTTTAAATTATCAACTATAACATGTTTCATTCATCGTTACCTCGATGTACTAAATGCGAAGATTTCAATTTTCTGAAATTTGGCGGATTTCCCCCAACTAAAATCAATGCACTCAATTGGCGAGAATGCTGAAGATAGATCACTTGAAATCCCTTAATAACTGCATTATTTCATTAAAATTTAACGCTGTATTCTAATAAAACCTTTGCACTTGTTTTCAAAAATCCGTTTCCTTAAGCTCTCAGTAAATTGCGCCAAGCCGGAAACAGTGTAAACCTCTAGAACTCACTTTCTCGGCATTTGAGCCATTTTATTTTTTCGCCAAACTAAAAAATTTTAACATATTAGCCTCGGAAATCTTCAATTCTTATTGTTTTGCGTATAAAACATTTCATTCCTGCTCCGATTTCCCATGCACACGATATTATAATTTAAAAAAATAACATTACGAATATAAACTAACAAAAAAAAATCATTATTATTCTTTTATTTTTACTTTGAGAATTTAAAACATTTTATTCGGCAAAATCGCCACACATGGCAACCACGATCCTTATTTCACACTTTTTTGACTACAGGGGTTACAATTACGGAAAGCTTTTTGCGTGGAGAACATAAAAAATCTCTTAAATTCCGGGAACGGGTGGACTTTCAAAGTTTTAAAGTGGACTGTCTTTTATTCTATATTATTTTACACATCTGTGCCCAATTTCAGGCTGATAGGTCCATTTTTGTGGATTTGTATACGAATCAAATCCACAAACAAACAAACAAACAAATAAACAAACAAACAAACAAACAAACAGAATTTCATTTTTATTTATAAGGATTTATGAAACAGAAAACAATAATTTTATGTTAAGGATAATGTATACATAGCTGCCAACATGTACGGAATAATTAACCATTTTTTAAAAAGAGGCTTAGAAAATAGCGAAATATCTGAGCTAAAGGTGTGAGCCTTTAAATGTTCCGGAGAAATATGTAAAAATATTTACCGTTTACAAAAAGTAGATAATTATATTCCGTACAGGTTGTCAGCTATGTGTACGCACTCACACTCCTGTATAAAATTTTAGAAGAATTAAAAAAAAAGCAAAATGCTTTTATGAATGCTTACCCAAATGTGTCCAATTTGTTAAATATGTTTCGAATTTTCATGCTGAAAAATATCTTTAATATGTACGTTAGTATTTTACATTGGGCTGTCCCTGAATTAATTTCGAATTCATTCTTAATAGAATGAATACGAAAATATAATTCTGTTTCTTTAAGCATTGATCTGAATTATGTATGGATATATATTAAGGAACATTTGTCTAAGTATAAGATAAGATGTATCAGTACGCAAGCATAAATTTAAAACGAAATTCCCTGAAAAACATTCCCTTGGATTTTGTAGTAAATGTAAATGAAATTACAGGCGTTTAATCATCTTTGAAGAGAAAGATTTTTGACAGTACACATGAAAATTTATCAGTTACTTCTGCAATAAATATAGAGAGCGTTTATCTCCAATGTCTTCTTTCTGACTCTATTGCATCGCGATCTATTGACAAGTAAAACTACAAAACCCTGCCAAAAAACAGGGAAATTTGGGCACTTACAGAGATCTTTCATGCATGTTTAATTATATGCTTCTTTTATTTGAGTGATTATTGAATCTTAATGAATTTAAAGATACACTACTGGCCAAAAGTATTGCAAGTTTGAGACATCTAACCATCGTTTCAAGAATAAGACCAGAAAAAATGAACAGGAAATTTGCCAGATTTAAATACTTTTGAGAATGGATGGAGTATAATTGGAAAGAATACATCTGAATATCACCCAAAAACAAAATGAGAGCTTCAGGAACCTATCATTTAAGTTGCCACCCAGAAACACCGAAGGAAGTGTTAAAACATTGTGGAATCCCTATCTAAAAGAGTCGCCGTTGTGATCCAAGTCAAGGCTGCTCAGCAACCTAATCAATGATCTTTATTTTAATTGCATTTATTTATTGTCCTCTTTTTGCAGAATAACTTGAAATGAATTCTGTATTTAATTTTATTCCGTTGAGCCAAAATGGATTAGGATTTCTATAATAACCTACGTATTTTTATGCTATTTTTTCAATAAATTAAATCATTATTTTTGTTCTTTAACTTAATGCTATGTTGTCTTTGAAGTAACTAATTTGACATGTTGACATTAAAAAATATCAGTTACTAGCTGAAGTACCCGTCCTCGACGGGTTAGTGAATGCAAATTTCCAAAATGTAAGAACTTTCGTCAGCATTGTAGGAGTACACAGAATGGATGTAGTATGTTGCCAAAGTAAAGAAAGCGAAGTTATAATTTTTATGTATTGTTAAACTATTACATGTTAGAGAGTCACTAAGTAATATCATTTCATTCGCTTGAGTCGTAATTATGCGATGCGCGAAAGAATATTTAAGCATATTGAAATAATTTTCGCAAAATCTCAAAATCTAATCAACATTTTTGAAAAATTGGAAGCCTAGAATTTAAGTTGAGTGACAACCTATCCTGTCACCCAATTTCGTTTCATTCTCTGTAGTCTTTATTTCGTGATGCTGGAACAAAATTTCAGCATTTTAAAACAATTTTCGTAAAATCTCAAAATGTAATCAAAATATTTTAAAATTTCAACGCCTATAAATTAAGATTAGCAACTAATCTTAATTTATAGGCGTATCCTATCACTCTATCCTATCATCATCCTATCTCTATCACTTCTATCCTATCACTCAATTTCGTATCATTCGTATTTGTCGTTATTACGTGATGTTTGAAGAAATATAAACGTATTTTGAGAGAATTTTCACAAAATCTCAAAATCTAATAAAAATGTTTAAAAAATTGGACACCTGTAAATTATGTTGAGCAACCATCTATCATGTGACCCAATTTTATATCATTCGCTTGAGTCGTCATTACGTCATGCGGGAACAAAGATTCACTCAGATTTAAACGATTTTCGCAAAATCTCGAAATATGATCGATTTTTTTAATTAGATGCTAATAGTTTAAGGTGAGTGACCACCTATCATTTCACCCAATATCATTTTTTCACCTTTGCAGTTATTACGTGTTGTGCGAACACAAATTTACGCAGAGTGAAACGATTTTCGCAAAATCTCAAAATCTAGTCAAGATTTTTTTAAAATTCGACGCCTATGTTTTCAGTTGAGTGACCACCTATCATCACACCCAATTTCATATGATTCGCTTCAGTCGTTTTTACGTGATGCTTGAACACAAATTTACGCAGTTTGAAAGGATTTTCGCAAAATCTCAAAATCCGATCAAGATTTTTTAAAACTTCGATGCCTATGTTTTAAGTTGAATGACCACCTATCATGACACCCAATCTCATATCATTCTCTTCAGTCGTTTTTTACGTGATGTTTGAACACGAATTTACGCAGTTTGAAAGGATTGTCGCAAAATCTCAAAATCCGATCGAGATTTTTAAAAATTCGACTCCTATGTTTTAAGTTGAGTGACCACCTATCATGACACCCTATTTCATATCATTCGCTTCAGTCGTTTTTACGTGATGCTTGAACACAAATTTATGCAGTTTGAAAGGATTTTCGCAAAATCTCAAAATCCAATCGAGATTTTTTAAAACTTCGATGCCTATGTTTTAAGTTGAATGACCACCTATCATGACACCCAATCTCATATCATTCTCTTCAGTCGTTTTTACGTGATGTTTGAACACGAATTTACGCAGTTTGAAAGGATTGTCGCAAAATCTCAAAATCCGATCGAGATTTTTTAAAAATTCGACTCCTATGTTTTAAGTTGAGTGACCACCTATCATGACACCCTATTTCATATCATTCGCTTCAGTCGTTTTTACGTGATGCTTGAACACAAATTTATGCAGTTTGAAAGGATTTTCGCAAAATCTCAAAATCCAATCGAGATTTTTTAAAAATTCGACGCCTATGTTTTAAGTTGAGTGACCACCCAATTTCATATCATTCGCTTCAGTCGTTTTTACGTGATGCTTAAACAGAAAAAGCTTCACGGACAGAATGACAGAACGACAGAACGACAGGAATAACAGAACGACAGAACGACAGACAGACAAACTTTTTTTTTTGAGGGTCGCATCGGATTCCCGGGTGCTTGAAACGGATAGAAATCGCAAAATTTTTGAATTCCAAGAAATGTACAGCCAAAAGTCTAATTTTATTTATATAGATATTGATTTTTAATTTTGACGGGGATTCATCCTGAAAAGGGTTAGATTTCTGAAACTTGCAATACTTTTGGCCAGTAGTGTAAATATAAAAACTAAATAGCGAATTATTAGTTATTCTTATACGATTCACGTTATTCTTTTCAAGGATTTAATATTTCCAGAGCACGTGGGACTACCTTTGGATCCCGTTCCAGAAAAATACTACATGCTTGAAATTCATTACGACAACCCCATGATTCGCCAAGGTATTGTATATTATAGCTCATGCATGATTTAGCTGCTGTTCTTAAGTACTCATTGAAACATACTGAATCCTTAAGTTCCTGTCTATTAGTCTAAAAATTGTGTATGATGCATGATGCAGCTTTATTCTACAGGTTATTAGAGATGAGTTCGGGCTCATTTTTTGAAGCCCGATCCCGCCCGAGCCCGAGCAATATTATTTAAGTCAGAGCCCGAAATTTCAGCTAATGATAAATAAAATTCAATAAAATTCCATAAAATTCAAAGAAGTAATTCTTTGATAGAATACAACGAATTTTGCCGTTTGTGCAAATTAAAGACAAATATAGTTGCAAATTTTTAATGCACTTTCTAATTCTTTATATCTATGTTTATGAAATAATGTCCGATCTCATGACTCACTAAGCAATATATAAGCCGCCGTTCTGAAATACCCAAAGAGCTTCATGCGCCTTCTAGGCACCCGTGCTGCTATTTTTTTAAGTACTTTTATTTTCTATATGAATAACTTTTTAAAAATCTGTTTCAAGGAGTATGTTCAATAAAATAGAAATTTTTCACGAGCCCGAGCCGCCGAGCCCGAATGCAATTGTGAATTACAGAGCCCGAGCCCGGTTCGGGCCCGGGCTCGGGCTGAGCCCGTCTCATCTCTACAGGTTATCCCAAAAAGGTGGTAACTTGGTCTTGATTCTTTATCTATCAGAGATAAGCCTGTAATATAAATTTAAAAAAAAAATGTTCCAAATAAGGTCGAAAAAAAAAAAAAAAAAGATTACACTGCGAAAAAACTCCTCTCGTTCATTTTCAAAACGTTACACTTTTTAAAATTTGTATACGACCCCCTGTACACAAAAATTCTCAATTAGTAAAAGGATATGTTTTATCACATACAAAATTTGAGAATTAAATCCTTTTCTGTCAAGATCAGAAGTCTTGATCAAGTGAAGTTAAAATCAACTGTCAGAGATATGAAGATTAATATAACGCTGACTTAAACCACTTTTCAGTGGTTCTGGAATTGAAAAAAATCACGTCGAATGATCGCATTTCAGGGGTCGTACAGAAATGACGAAAGAAAATACTTTTTTTTTCCACCTTAGTAATAAAAGTTTACATTCAAAATCACTCTTTAAAGATATCTCTGAGATGTGATATGATGAAAAGCTGAAATTTGGTACGTCACCTCATGAGTGTAGGGAGTAAATTTTACTAATTGGAAATGGTTTTATACAGGGATCATATACAAATTTAAAAAGTGTCACTTTTTGTAAATTAACAGAAGGAATGTTTTCTTAACGGAGTATTTTGAACATTATTTCAATTGACACTGCCCTCTTCTCTCTTAATAGATAAAGAATCAAAGCCCGTTACCACCTTTATGGGACACCCTCTATAATCATGTGTTGCCTATTGTTTTGCTGTTTTAAAATATTTGTCTTATGTGAACGCGCAAGCGTAATGTAAAACTAACTTTGAATCATCTGAATGAAATAAATGATAAAATTTCAACTGATCTGATTGCGGACTTCTTGCTAGTACCTCTTTGTTAATACAGATCTTTATAAGAAAGGGTAGAAAGTCACTAAATATTGAGACAAACCTTAAAAAACTTAACAACTAAAGAAATTAGTTTAGGCTCCACAAATCCAAAGGACCTGTATGATGTGTGCACATGATATCTCTTGTGCATGCATTCTTGAAATAGAACCTAGGCACTCTGATCTGAATTCTAAGATTTTAGGAGAAAAAAGCTACTATGCACACACACTATTGCTATTCTAAATGCTCGTTGGCGACAATTTGCTCTTTCAGATTGGCTCATATAAAAAAAGACAAGTTTGTGTTACATGAATAGATGTACTTTCATAGGGTCGTATTCACCAAGCATTAAACCGTGAGTTATCTAAGCAGAGTCAGATACTTCAAAGTCTTCCCGAGAAAATCGTATTTACAGTGCAAAATATAAGAATTATCGTGAACTAATCAATACGCAATTGTCTCCGAGAGTCGTACCGACCATTCAGATTGCCTAACTCGTGACGTCACACCCGCTGTTTGATGAATCAGTGTGTTACTTTTGAAGTATTTTGTAATCAGTAGATTACTTAAGAAACTTGGGTGCAAGGGTTTCCTTTACCTTGCCATAATTATAATTTCAATGCTTTGAGGTGTACACCTTAAATATTCCAGCAAAAGGTGAAAAAAAGTTTCAGAACTAATGAAATTTCACTGAGCAGCACTATATTGATTTTTAAAAATTTATCCAATAAGATTTAGTCCGTTGTAACACTTAAAAGAGTCTTTTTTATTCGCAAATTCGCTGGAAAGACCTAAAGCAAAGTATCTGACGATACAATGGTCAAAATTTGAGGAAATATAACCATTAGGGAAAAAGAAGAAAAGTGTTGGCGTTAATTTTAAGTAAATGTTAAGATAATTGAATTTTTCCCTCAATTATTCCTCCTTTAAAGCGCCAGCGAGATTTAAAAACTTTCCTTAACATTTACACACATCCTTTCTCAATAGTCGCAATAGGAGGCTGTCATTTAATCCTTTAACGCGCTGTGTTCCCGCTCTGGAAACACCCAACTCTGACGTTTTGACTGTTGCCAGTCACGAAGAATAGATTGGATTTCTATAAAAATAGTGGCGGGTGACAGAGCTCCACGAGAATCCTTTACTTTTTAGCACGTCATTTCCCGTAAAAAAATGGTCACGATTCTTTTGAACAGCACTGACATCTGCTGAAAAATGGAAGAATGCGAGAACAGCAGGATAGATTGCCCCATGCTGAAAAAAGGGCAGCCGTTGCCATCGCTCGACTTAACGACCAGCAAGAGGGTGGACGATCGAAACGTTAATCGCGTGCCACAAATCTAGAGACCTTTTTGATGCAGCTGGCTGTGCGGCACAGGCAGCTGTCGTCAAAAAAGGGTTTCTCGATCTGTGGCACGCGATGAACGTTTCGATCGTCCGCCCTCTTGCTGGTCGCTAAGTCGAGCGATGGCAACGGCTGCCCTTTTTTCAGCATTGGGAAAGGGTTGCGCCTCTAAGGGTTAACTTGGAAACGATATGATTGAAACAATATGATTGAATCAACAGCTCATCTCACTGTCACCAGTGATGCGACTTTCAGCATTATTCAAAATAGTGTTAATTTTACGACTTGGAGCAAACCCGTATCGTATTGAGTCCGAACTTGCTCCGTTTTTAATCTTACAGGGATAAAAGATAACTCCGGTCTAAGGATATATTACACACCTAATTTGAGGACGTACGATGCTGGCTGTCTTATGTTTGGATCAACAGTTTCCCCTAGGATGTTCATTCCTCCAGGTCAACAGAAGTACGAAGTAACAGGTCACAGTAATCCTGAATGTTTGGAGCCTGTGAGTATGTAAATTCTGATTTATTTACCTTTTAACCCTTCAACGCCCAGTGTTCCCGCTCTGGGAACGCCAAACTCTGACGTTTTGACTGTTGCCAGTCACGAAGAATAGATTGGATTTCTATAAAAAGAGCTGCGGGTGACAGAGCTCCACCTTTACTTTTTAGCACGTCCTTTCCCGTCAAAAAATGGTCACGATTATTTTTGAACAGCACTGACATCTGCTGAAAAATGGAAGAATGCGAGAACTGCTGGATAGATTACCCCATGCTGAAAAAAGGGCAGCCGTTGCCATCGCTCGACTTGCAAGAGGGCGGACGATCGAAACGTTCGTCGTGTTCCACAGATCGAGAGACCCTTTTTTGACGACAGGTGGCTGTGCCGCACAGCCAGCTGTTGCCAAAAAAGGGTCTCTTGATCTGTGGCACGCGATGAACGTTTCGATCGTCCGCCTTCTTGCGGGTCGTTAAGTCGAGCGAATGAAACGGCTGCCCTTTTTTAAGCATTGGGAAAGGGTTGCGCCTCAAAGGGTTAAACAGTGCATATTATTTGTTAGTAGTTAAATACGCAACTTGAGACTTAATTAAGGGGATGGCGGGCTATGACATTACAAAGAAATCCGCCAAAGAATCGGAATTTTTTTTCTTTAATGTATTAATAGTCTATGCTTTTCATTGTATCTGAGACAAAAAACCGCATATCTCTAAGTATAATTAGTAAAAAAGTTATAAGTGTTTAAAAAATGTAAGTATCTCATAAAAGTCCGAAAAAATGCCTATTGTGCAAAATGGATATTTTTCGCTGTTCTGTGTCTTTCAAATGTCCCTTGTGACATCATTTTTGAAGAACTTTTATACAATTCATTACAGAGACTCAAGATACATATAACAATAAATTTTCTTATCCGTTTTAATTTTGGTGGTCATTAAGATTATAAAAATTCAAAATAAGTTTAAAAAAACATGAAAATTTTGTTAAAATCACCGTTAACGTACAAAAATACTTCCTAAATATTTTCTTTTTCAACGAATCTCTAAATTAATAAGAAAATTTGTTCGGAATATATTTTTGAATAATAACATTAACAAGGAAAAATTGATGGAAAAAATTAAAAATTGGCGCGCAAGAGATATTTTTTAGAAATTCAATCTTTTTTAAATTTAAATTTTAAAAAAGTGATTTGAGTTTTTTCCAAGTATTTAATTTTGCCATACTTTTCAAAGCATATATGTACAAAAAAATCATAATTTTTTTTTCAAAAATTGAAAAAGAACCTTTATAATCTCCACCGTCCCCTTAAGGTGACCAGATTTGCGAGCAAAGAATTGGGAACAAATCAGCGTAGTGTCCCCAATTTTGAAAAAAAAAGTGGGGATATTTTGTAAATTCAACGCTTTTCTCAAATACGATTCTATTTATTCAACTAAAGCATTATTGACATTCACATCACAAATGACGATTAAACGACGATAACATGACGATAATATGACGATTAAAAAAAAAAAAAAGGAAAGAAATAACTATTATAATCAAAATTTTGTCCCCAATTTCTGTTTTAGAGTTTGGGGACAGATTGAAAAAATCTGGAAATTGGGGACTGTCCCCGAAAATTGAAGTATTAAGTCTAATACAAATTTCCTATTATTCGTTCTTTCTCCAAAACATACATTACATTACACAGAGATTTTGACATAATATATGGCTACATTCTTCCGAAGGCCTTTTTATCTCAGTTATTCCAATTTCTTTATTTATTCCAAGTACATATTTTTACAGGACAATAATGGGACAAAAAAAAAAAAAAAAAAAAAAAAAAAAACCTTCCCGACCCGTGTCGGGATTCGGACCCTGACCCAAAGGATGGCGGTTGGACGTACTAGCCACTGCACCACCCGGGCGGCAAAATATACCTGAAAGTCAATTATAATAAAACTATTTATTTTTCATTCGAATACATAAAATGCCGGGAAATTCACCCAAATGTACAAGTCTGACTTTTACAGTTTATAAACGAATTTCCCGTGACGTCACGAACTGAGCTGGTGGTGAAACTACTCGGTGTGATTGGTGTGTTCTACCCACCCATTCTCTTGGTGGGCAGAACACACCAATCGGCTATCGCGGGTGAGCGGTTTGCTAATAAAAAGGAAACTTGTCTATAAGAGTATTGTGCATTAAGGCAAAGCTACTTGAGGGCTATTTGTCTAAGGAGAGGTGCCTTGGGTGGAGGACAGTTTCAAGGGGTTCTAACGCGTATTCATGTAGCATATGGAGAAAAACACCAGACTGTTAGGTTGATGGCCGTGCGATAGGACAGAAACTGTGACCTTCACACTCCAGCCTTCTACCCCGTTCAGTGTCTTTATCTACTCTGCCATGGAGGGGACCCTTTAACAATCTAATCTTAGCGAAAATATTCTATGATTTCTACGATACTGAACGGCAAAGAGTATAATGTAATACGTAGATGGTTCAAAAAGTAAGGTGACGAGAGTTCTCACGGATGCGCACAGTCTCCGAGGAAATGAAATTTCATGTCTAGGTACAACAGACGTTCACAACCGTCAAAAGTCCGACTGCATACGGCTTCGGTTACACGTGGCTGGCTACAGCGCATCCCATGGAACGTATTTGAATATTCTCTCTACAGCCCGTATCTTGCACAGAGCGATTTCCGACTCTTCGGACCGTTTAAAGGCCTTATTACACGAACAAAATTCGGAGCAATTTGGTTGCCGCAACCAGTTGCAGAAACCTCTTTCCTGGAAATTGCCCTCGGTTACCTAGGGAACGGTCAAGTCCCAACTTTTTCGTTCAGAGGCGAATTTTCGTTATTGCCAGTTGCTGGAATGTCAGCCAATCGTAGTGCATCTTATTTCTAGGTCACAAAATGGCGGAAGAGTCAGGGATACCAAGGAGGTTTAACATATGGAGGTGCCCATGTTTCCGGTGTTTGAAGCCAACGACCACGCCCCCTCTCTATCCCAGAACATCCGATATCATCATTGGCATGCATGTAAATTTTTAAGAACAAAACTGCTGTATTTCTCATTTTTTACTGATTGTATGTAAGTTTATCTTAAAGCCACATCTTTAGGCATAATTTTAATCTTAATTCTGTAATACTTTTACTGTTTATTTTTAAGTAATCAATTATTTTTAAACACGTATTATTTACACACGTATTAATTTACAGTATAGAATATACCTCGGCAGCTGCATTAAATTCGTTGATAGGAGAAGATTTGTTTCCTTCTTTAAAAGAGCATATGCTTCAAAATGAAGTCATGGATAACCATCTTCTTCATCTGATAAAATCAGGGATCGATCAATATTTACATGTGCGATATCACTATTTTAGTAAGCGCTTAAGTAGGAGTAATAAAAATGAGGAAAAATGTCCGACAATTATATACTAAAATCATTCAGTTCAAAGGACAGTAAGGACAATTGTTAAGATATTTCACTATATTGGAAGTTTAGGAGAATAAGATTACTTATGTGCAATGTATATAGAGCTTTAAGCTCCTTAATTGTTGTATGTTTTATTAAATAACAAAACTTAACACGTGATGAAAAGTCGTCTTTTAACTTTTGATCTGTTTTAAACCTTAAACCAGACAACCCTGCTTCTTAGATTTAAATTAGTTTCCAGAAATAAATTGCTATTTCATGATTCATATGTTTTGGGGGAAAACATGCAAAGTTTTCATTACAAAGTTCACTAGTGAATAAAAGTCCTTGAAAATCAAAAATATATAGTTCTTTAAAATCAATAATAGTCCTTAAAATTTTAAATGTAATTTGGTTAGCTACTACATTTTATTTGAAACCTTATCCTTTTTTCCCCCCCTCTACTAAATGAAGTAAACAGTATTGGTGGAAATTATTCAACTTTCATATTTCTTTCATTACCTTAAACTGTTTGTCAGTGCAAAATATTATTATGATAAATGACCTAAGAAGGTTAGGGATGGACGCGAGACATCTCGCATCGTCTCCCGAGACGAGACAGAGCCTTGTCTCGCTCGAGATTTCTCGCCTCGCATAAATTTACAAAGTTTTCATCAAAATGGATGAATACGTATGTAATTAAATCTTATGGATATTTCATATTTTTCTCTTAAAAAATTAATATTTCTAAATAAAATGTTTCATCTGTTATTAAAAAAATGCCTCTTTCACCATAAGCCGAGCTATGCGAACGCAAATGAATGATCTACAGGAGCGATTACGCAAATACAACGCTGGGTATCAGCGGAGCATTCAAAGATCCATGTTGAGAAGCAAGCCTGGTCACAAGTCTTCTCTGTTGTCTCTTCTTTTTGATGGTGTGAATGAGCAGGTTAAACCCGGGTTCCCGATTAAATGTGAAACCCATACCTTGCACTCTAAAACGAGAGGTGTGTGTATGGGGGGGGGGAGGGGTAAGTAGGCTTTATTATAATTATCCCGTCTCCATTGAAACTTTTTATGAATTTACTATTCTGTACATTGGGGCCGCTTAATTAGCTTAAAATTTTATTTGGGCACGATGTCCTGAGTTCTGCATCATTTCTAACAAAATTCAAAGCTTTATATAATTTCAAAAGCAAATAAAACTTCCATCAACCATGCATATTACATTTACGCAATTTCGGAAGTAAATAAATAAAAATAAATATTTTTTCGGTGTCTTGTCCCATTATATATATATGGATTAAATCTGAATTTATTATCACTTCAAATGCACATATCACTTAATATGGTAATTAATATATGTACTAATATTCTAATATCTAACTAATTGTTATTATTAATATTATTTTCCCATAAAATAGTAATAAGTTACTAAAAATATGGTAGCAAAATTTCAGCTCATAATTTTGCGAGACTCGCGAGACGCCCCGTGATAGAAAATTTCTCTACGAGACGAGACGAGACAGCCCTGTTTCTCGTCTCGCATGTCTCTAAAGAAGGTTGAAGTGTATAATTGTTTCCTCGTGTCTAAAGAAGATAATGTTCTCTCACTGTCTGCAAATACCTCATATATCTTATTTAACATATTTGAAATTGCATTCTTACTTCTAATACCTGTAATATGACTTAAAACTATTGTTAATATAATGTGAGCAATTTAATAATTTAGGTTGATGTAATAAAACTTATTTTTACCCATGTAACAACAGAAATATCTTCCTGGAAATATAAAAAGCAATTTTTTATTATAATAAAACAATTATCATGAAAAAATATAAACAGTTTTGCAAAGTATAGTATAATCCTAAGAATAACTGTTTTTTGTTTCACTTGATGTTTAAAACGCAATGCACGAAAATAAATTTGAAATTATGCAATAAAAAACAAGTTAATAAGTGTAAACAATCTTCCATAAACGTAAAATGAATAAAAAAATTGGTTAGTAACTTTTAAATTATTTTTATTAACACTTTCCGGAACTCGTTTTTCAATGCTTCGCTATGCGTTCTTCAATCTTTTGGGTGGATAAGGGGGCGTGGCATGACTTCACTTTCCTAGCACTGCGGAGCGCAGCATGGGCGCCTCCATATGTGAAACCTCCTTGAGGGATACC
The DNA here is from genome assembly GCA_038373885.1 of Cheiracanthium punctorium. NCBI lineage: Eukaryota > Metazoa > Arthropoda > Arachnida > Araneae > Cheiracanthiidae > Cheiracanthium > Cheiracanthium punctorium. The sequence goes on along the minus strand of JAWZYV010003326.1, from coordinate 491,306 downwards.
GATCGTAGTGGTGAACGAGGAAAAAAGTGTCTCTCAAATGGAATAGCGGTATGAAAATAAATCTGATTGAAAGCATTAGTAAAATTCAACATTTAGGGAAACCTCGAGATCCCAAATATTCACAAAGGTTGCTGATCGGTGCGATATTCTATCGATAATTACATGCTCTAGCAATTGCCAATTCGGCGAATCTCTGGCGTTTCTGAGAGCAGCCGAGTTTGTTTCTTATGGCAATCCTACATGCTCATCGACAGACCAGAACGAATTTCCGCAACTGGTTGCGGCAATCAAGTTGCTCGAAATTTCGTTCGTGTAATAAGGCCTTAAGAGGCATCTGTCTGGACGACATTTCTAAACCGATGTCGCAGTTCAGGACGCCGTCATTAAATGGCTCAGACAATAGGCTCCTGATTTCTTTGACGCCGGTTTCGAACGATACCCTACTATCCGTTTTGCTCGGGCCATTATCGGCCGGCTACGCGGCCGGTGGTAACTCGAGCAAAATTGCAAGTAGGGTATTTTTACAGATGGAACAAATGCTTTGATGTCCATGGACGCTATGCTGGTACATAATCTGTACAAAATGCCTTGCTATGTCTGTGTATCTCGTGGATTTAGAGGATAAACGTTTCGTTAAAGAACTTGCTACCTTATTTTTCTAACCATACTCGTACGTAACACAAGAAACACTACGAACTGTTTTTCAAGTAGACTTAAGCGTGTTAATGGGTGATGCTACAATGGCCTTAACGTAAGAAAAACAAGGAAACTAAACTATGGATAAGGCCGCCTAAGTGGTGTAGTGGCTAAAGAACCATTCTATCAAACCTTGGATTCGGGTTCGATTCCCGGCTCGGGCCTTGGATGTTAACTCACCCGTCCCTTCACAGGGAGTAACGTTAGCCGCTACTGTGTGTGTCAACTACTGTGTATGTCCGTACTATAAAATACTCAATACTTTCGCTAGTGACCAATGCCTCATCGGCTAGTGCTCGCCCTGGAAAAAAGAATAAAAGAATATATATATATATAGATAAGTTGTTTCCAATGATACTTAAGTATGAATATTTAATAAGAATTTTTTCAAAAAGAAAAGGCGAGAAAATTTAGCAAGGAAAAAATATTTATATTACACCGGTCTAATAATTTCATATTTAATTATTATTGCGATTCATTAAGAACTTAGTGAAACACTATCTGTAGGCATTTTGAAGTGTCAATCTTAAGAAAAAATTTATGATTAGAGGTATTGACAGCAAAATTAAAAAAATATATATTTACTAACACCCCAGAGAATAAAATTAAGCTGCAAAGGATAAACGTTTCCAATCTCTATTGATTCCTTTTATTAATTAACAATAATGTTCGAAAGATGAGATAAGGAAGCCCAGTTTCGCTTTTAGTAGAAGCATATGTGCTATCCAATCTGAAGAAAATATAGTTGAAATTAGTTAATTAACCAATTCCAAATTTATTCCTTGTTTGTGCATTATAATGATTGTCCTGAGTACGTCTTTAAACATTCTTTGTTTTTATATTTTAAAACATATTATATTTGTATAAAGAACGCTTAAAAAAGTAAATACATTTAAAAAAAATGAAATTAACAACTTTAAAATAACAGAAAATTGCTGCACTTTCTCTTAATATCATTCAAAATTCTCCATAAGAGGAAAGTTGAGTGAAAAATGTGAAAGGAAATACTCATTTTTAACTAAATTGCCAAGTTATGTTACAGGGATTCAATGAATTAAATAGAAAGTTTCGGTAAAATGAACTCATTTTAAAAATAATATCCTCATTTAAGTTTAATATATAGCTTAAAAATGAAAATTTCCATACAAAATAAATATATGTACAGAATTTTAAATGATTCTTCTAATGATGCAATAATTATTATTCAGTAATGGATTCGCAAAAATTCTCTGCTCAAATATCGATAACTTCTGTTATTGATAACTTTCTGTCGAAATTGGATTTCCTTTACTGCTGTTGCTGATGCCCTCTGGCTAAGCAACAACCGCAGAGCGGTGCCACATAGGACAGCAATGAGCGAAATAGAGCAGCTTCCATATTTATGGAGCCCCGGTGGTAGGAAGATCGACTTAACTCAGGTATCTCCTAATTTTGAAGCAATTCCGGATGAGACATCAGTACCTGGATTGACACTCCCAGACGTTTGAAAATAGAGGACATTAGACCCACGAAGATTTTACGTGCTGCAGCTCCCTTTAGCGTACACGGTCCCACAGCAGTCTAGGTGCCTACCACGATGTCATCGGAAAGCTTTCCGTGGTAGATAAATCTTCACTTCTCTTCCTCATGAGGTCACATTCTGAAAGAACATCTCTCTGTGCTACCACGAAGCTGTCGAAATTGTTCCGATGTAGGGACCACTGTCGGAAATAATACTTTTTTTTCCCCGAACAGGGCAAATGCCGGTGACAACTGCTTTCCGATATCAAATAGTAGAAGACGAATAGGATTTTTATTGTCTGTGGTGTGCAAATCACTCCCACAAAAGGCCCCCCTTTCCTTGGCAAGCTTGAGTTTTCCTCCCTGTCAAAAAGCACACTCCATCCTTGAACGGTATCCCTCAACCCATCGGAAATTCTGATGACAATGTCTTTTTAAGGAAAAAGGGAGAAAGCCGTGTGTTTTGATGGGTTGATCGGTCACAGATCCGACACTGCCCTAACAGGTATAAAAGTTCCCACTTCTTTTATTCGACCCTCATCGTGCTATTACCCAATGGAGAGTCGCGGCTATTTATTCAAAGAATTTGACTACCCGCGAGTGAGAACTATCAGTCACCGATATTCTTCGATAGCATCGTGGTAGGGCCCCAGGCTCTGGCCACCCTCTCAATCGCTGACCAAGATCGGTGTTCTTGAGGCAACCGAGCTTAAACCGACTGGCCCACTGCGAGTTATCCTATCGCATATTTATTAGCAAGTAAATTCAGTTATAACAAAAAAATGCCAGTTTTGAGAATAGCCATATTTATTTTTATAACATTTAACCGTTACGTAGTCACTCACGATCGTATCAAGTTTAAATAAAATGGTACTTAATTTCATGGCGCTTCTAAATTTCATATCCGAATCTTCTCCAACCTCTCGTAATGCTACTTAATGTTGTGAGACATGTCTTTATTTTTTTTTCCTTCCTAACTTCGTGAATGCGCTCGCAAATTACTTCCTTCCTCACTTTGAGAGCAAAACTTATAATACTTTACGACCAATCGATACTTTAGAGAGGATATCCACCGCACAAAACATCGTAAACTTTAAAGAATTTTTCTCAACAGTTTTATCGTTTTTCATAAACGCATTTTTGTTGCATAAATCCTCGAGGGGGTGGGGTGGGGGGTTCTCCGATAAGTGTGTGCTTAGCTACAGTCCCGTATTAATAAATCTCATGTTTCAGGAAATGCCCGAGGAAGGAATAAAAGCACTTGGCATCCTGCTGCATTCCCATTTGCTAGGTAAGTCATGTGGAAGACTCTTGTTTGCAGAATGTCATTTTGTTAGAGAAGGAATGTAATTAGTTCTATGAATGTACAAATGGTGGACTTAGTTTTTTTTTTCTTTGGAGCATTGTAAGGGGTGTTTTTTTTTTATTAAGGCAATGTAATTGTAATTTGTTTAAAATATTGATTGAACATTTACCGTATGCAGAAAACTGTTTAACCTTCTAACGCGCAGTTTTCCCGCTCTGGGAACACCAAACTCTAACGTTTTGACGGTTGCCAGTCACGAGGAATGGATTTGATGTCTATAAAAATAGTTGAGGGTGACATAGCTCCACGAGAATCCTTTACTTTTTAGCACGTCATTTCCCGTCAAAAAGAAATGTCACGATTATTTTGAACAGCACTGACATCTGCTGAGAATTGGAAAAATGCGAGAACAGCTGGATCGCCCAATGCTGAAAAAGGGGCAGCCGTTGCCATCGCTCGACTTAACGACCAGCAAGAGGGCGAACGATCGAAACGTTCATCGTGTGCTACATCGAGAGGCATGCATCGACAGCTGGCTGTGCAGCACAGACAGCTGCGTCAAAAAAGGGTCTCTCGATCTGTGGCACGCGATAAATGTTTCGATTCGTCCGCCCTCTTGCTGGTCGTTAAGTCGAGCGATGGCAACGGCTGCTCTTTTTTCAGCATGGGGAAAGGGTTGCGCCTCAAAGGGTTAATTAAATTTTTATTGAATTTTCAAACAAATGAATCATCAGATATTGCAACAAGTAGTATATTCATTAACGATTAAACGTTGTGTAAGGCTATAACATGTATGTCACTGAATTAGGTTCCGAAGTACTATTTATTAATGCGGCAAAATTTCGACTAATGATTATTTTCATCTGTGAATAAAATTTTATGTTTTTGTTGCTGTATACTATATGTATAATGCAAAAGGAGCATACTAATTTTTGTCCTGATTTCATTTAATAGGCAGAGGTTTAAGAGCTCGGCATTTCCGAGGCAATACAGAACTTCAACCATTAGCTGTGGACAACAATTACGATTTCAACTACCAGGTAAAAAACAAATCATCTAAAAATTCTTCCAATAATGAGGTTTGAATATACCTTTTTCCAGAGGAAGATGAATGGAGAATTTTTTACTGTATAGTAGAGAGAAAATAATTGAAAGATTTTACCTATATTTACATCTAGTGTTTGTATTAGGAACTCCTAAGTTCCGTCTTTAAAAATTTTGAGATCTTAGAAGTAATTATGAGGAGAAACGAACAGTTTGAAGAGATTTTAGAACAGATCGTTAAGTTCTATTTAAACACCTCCTAAAGGAATATAAGAAATTTTTAATAAAGTTGATTTTAATTTAAAATAAAGCAAATAACTGCGACTTTGATTCAAGTATTTTTTCCTGAATATAAAGAGAGAACGGCATAGTTACTTGATGAGCAATTTAAAAATTTCCGCACTTTCAAGCATCGGTTCAATTCGGTTCGGTTTAAGTAATGCCATCATTTTAAAAATTATATTTACGCGAGATTATTATTGATTTATATGAGAGAATTTCTGTATTTATTTATTTATTTTTTGAAAAAAATCTTATATTTCAATATATAAAGGAGTGTTTAGTAATTTATAAGCATACAGGCTATTTTATATTCATAAAAGTGTTGAGTATCAAAGAAAATGTTTAGAAAACATGCACACTAACACACTAAAAGACTGATTAATTAAACTTTTGGTATAATAACAACGTTTCATGTCAAAAGATTGAATATATATATTACTTGTGTATAAGTTAGTAGTAAAGTAGAAAAAAAAATGGTTAAAATGCATCCATGAGTAAATGTCTCTGAATAATTTTATTATGAATTATATACTTTTAAAAATCTTTTTTATATGAAACTATGTTGTTCTTTTCTAGGAATATAGATATTTCAATGAAGAAGTTGAAATTTTACCAGTGAGTCTTTTTATTTTTATTTTTATTTATTTATTTTTTTTGTATTTCTTTTAAGCTATGTGATAGTTAACATTTCTCATTTTAACATTTTAAAGTATAGGAAAACCTAATATAGTACTCATGAAAGTTAAATTACTCTCTTAAAGTGCAATAGAATGTTTGTATTGGTTTTATGTCACTTTCAGTACCAGAGGGTGAACACTCAAATTGTAGTCAGATCCAAATATTCTTAAGCCAGTGTCTTACCTAATATTTGGAAGCCAAGTTGACAACATTATATAATGAAGCTAATAGGAAACCTGTAAATTTCATGGCTATATAAATCTCGAGATACCATTATAAAAAAACTGATGTTCATTTCACTTTAAAGCATACCTAGAATAAAATAATTAAGTACTAGTTCATAATTTTCTTGTTAAACTCTGAGCTCGGCCAGGGAAATCAGGAAAGTCTGGAAAATGCCAGGAAAATAGCTCAGGAAAGTATAGAAAAGACAAGGAAATGCAAAACAGGTTAGCAAAATTCTCAAAGAATAAATTTTTCACCGTATAAACATTTCGGAGCAGTGTAACGAAGTTATTTGGTTGCAGACTTAAATTTGAGATTAAAAGGCGTTGTGTAATAATGCAGGTTCGAATGCACTTAGTTGTAGTAAGAAAAAGACATTGAATACTTAAACTATTTTATTTAAAATATACTATTGAAACATAAACTTATTACAACGGATGGTGGTGGTTCAACGAAATAAAAAATACGTCCTATATAGACAGTGAAATTAAGATGGAATGAATTAAAAATTACGGACGCCAGCAGAGAATTACACATTGGCGAGAACAATAACTTGGCTGAGATCAATAACGCCCATTCCAGAGCAACCCTAACAGTTAATCCAATAAAATTAAAATGACGTAATCGCGATCAAATAATTTTAAAGATATCGCAGGGCAACAAAAATAAAAACGCCAACACCAACCCAAAGAAGGGGTAAACAAAAGGCCGTTGATTTTGCAAACGGATGCAATGTAATCTATATTTAGCTCAGAACGACGCCACCACGTTTGATTTAGAGAAATGTCTGTATGTGCAATAGATTTGGTAACATTTAAATTAACCTTTTACAGGCCAATGTTCACATTTGGAAACATCGAGTTAAAATTTATTAAAAAATGAAATTTTATCAATATTTACTTGAAAGAATTAGTAGATAAAGATGACTTGATTTTTTGAAACATAAGTTGCATTTGTATCAATCACTATTGGGAAACTTGACAAGAAAATCGTGAATATAGCCATTTTCATACATTTTTACAGAGCTATCTTAATACACTCTTTCCTTTTCGAACTTAATTCATATCCTTACTGAAATTTAAAAATAAATCTTTTATTAAGTCTAAATATTTTACTTATTATTTAGCCGACTTATCAGCATATACAGCTTTTGAAACCAATGCAAATTATAGTCAGAAATGACCCATACTCCCAATTGGAAACACAGTGAAAATTGTAGATAGACGATAGGAATACGATAGGAATAAATACGAAATAGGTAAAATGATAGGAATATTATTGAAACCCCCTGAGAACTGGATTAAAATAAATGAATTCGCAGACCTTTGACGGCTGCGAAAATATAGTGTAAAGGTTAAAACCAAAATAGTTTAAGAATCAGTTAAACGGCGTTAGAGATGGGGCTTTAAAAACGGCAAAGTGTGATAAATTTAGAATAGGCAAAGGAAAAATCAAAAGTCATTTTAAATATGTAATTAACTGCATCACGCAAACCACTTAAAATACAAATTTGTATTCATTTCCAAGGAATAGTGTATCAGTTGCAAACCACTAAACAATGGCTTTTCTGATAATGAAGATTAATGAAGCTTTAAATCATAATTTCTAAAATATTGGGTGAATTTTAATACTTTAAAAATGATTTATGAAAGCGCAAAGATAACCATAATGTCTTTTTATAAATTATAACTTTCTTCGCATTAATTAGGAAGTGTTAAATTATTTCCAAAAAGATCGTAAATTAGATCATTCATAAATTTTGATTTCATTAGAATCAGCATGTTTAGAAGCCATACGATGGAGAATAAATTTAGTACCACTAGTTATATTGTAAATTTCGACTAATACCTTTAAAATTAAACATTAATTGACCTCTTGTTAAATTATACAATGTTAAGCGTAGTAATGTTCGGGCTGGTGAAAGCAGAACTAAATTTTGATACATTGCTTAAGCCTTAACTGGCCCAATTTCCAACGTAGATCAACAAAATTTGATAAATGGGAAAACAGAATCTCAATAAATCAATATTATACATAATCCCATACAAAATAATAGCTTACATCGAAAACTTAATTCATTTATGAACTTAATTCATTTAAAACTATTCATTTATGCATTAAATGAATATTACAGTGGAAATAGCTCCTTGAATTTATATAGAATGAAAACATTAAATTTTTAAGATTTATTTTATTTATTTAGTTCGTATTTCTTCTTACATTTTTCATTTAAATGTATAGGGTCAGGTGGGCAATTACGAAAACTTTTTGAAAATTTCAATTTTGTAAAATTTTAAACTCTCTTAACGTGCTTTTTTGTTAATTTTTCGTATGCAATTAAGTTTTTGTTTTATTACTCGTGATATGTCATTATTTTTTTAGTGTTATGCATATTAAAAAATTGTTTTTAAAAGACCCTTTATGTGACAATATATTTGTCATCTTACTTCACCGAAGTAACTCACGGGATAAGGTGCCGAAAAAAAAGTTCTTGGAATATTTCGCATCTTTCGAGAGGAGATGAAATAGCTTGAAATTTTTTATGAAACACAAAGATTCAAAGAAGTCTTTCTTTACATTTCAGGTATTTAAACCAACGACCAAATTCAGGAAAATTATTTGCAACGTAAATTCACAATCTTACACCACTTTCCCCAACATCTTTTAAATTGTGATATACTTGTCCTCTGGAATAGATTAAAATAAAAATACTTATTTCAGTCACTGAAAAAAAAATTATAAATGAGGAATGCGGAGCATAATTTCAATCACGAACAGATTACATTGTATACCGAATAAATTTGTTTATTATTAAATTACGTACCTTCTAGAGCCTATCATTTTGTTTCCAAATATTCATTACAATTCACATTTTATTTCCTTTCTTTTTCAACACTTAATGCTGATTTTCGATTCTGTAAGCTTGATAAACCCAGATAACTTGATAAACTCCATCTCCGGTAATGACCTAAGATGGAGGAAAAAACCTTTAGGAATAGAGCTCAGAAATTGTGTTTACAAATGTAAAAGCTTTATTTTGCAATAAGAACACGGAAATTGAAAGTTATTTTTCTTTCACATTACTGTCGACATATTAGGTGCAAACCTTAATAAAATTGGAACGCTGCATGTTAGTACTATTTCAACATTTTTTATGTTAGCTTTTTTCTTGAGGTATGCAAGTTTAATGTATTTTTAAGCTACATCCGTATAAAGAAAAGTAAATACAATATTCATCCTGGGTGCGGAAGCTTACTAATTAAAATCATATAGTTCTTTGAAAATATTAAGTGTTACTTGTATTGAAATAAAGTGAAATAAAACTAGATGAAATTTTCTTCACATGCTTTTTTTATAAAGCATCATATATTACTTTTTATTTGTAGGGTGATCAAATAACAGTTGAATGTACTTATGACTCCAGCGAAAAGGAAAAAGTAACATTTGTAAGTTAATTTTTTTTTAAATTTGTATTTGTTTGTTCTTCATAAAATAATAGTTCTCATTTCAATATTTATTGTTGAAAACAGTTTTTGTGAGATTAAATTCAGTAGCTGTGTATATATCTATTTTCCCCCCCCCCAAAAATATCATTTTCAACTTATCAGTTTTGTTTTTACACCGATAAATATAGCTTTAATAGCTCCTATATCTCAGTTTAAAGGATAATTAATAACTTGCATAATAATTTGAAAGTCATTTACGCACCTCATTTGAATTAGAAAGAATGACTCAATTAAACTGCGAAATTTGGGGAATAAATTACAAAGAAATATTTTATTTTCTTGTTTCTGAGACATCTAGGAATATTTCATTTTCTTACTTTTGAGAGAGACATGTACATGTTCCTAATGATGCATGCATTTAACAAATTGCTAAATGTAAGTTCTTTTTTTATTCTTTTTGATACGTATGATTCAATTTGTGTTTATACTTCCTTTCGTAAAAGAAATATTTTAGCATGATATAAGAGTTCTATAAAGTATACAGTTTGTTTAAAACATGACTGGTATTTTTCGAAAGTAAATAAAATGAGAAAGGAAAGTCATAAAAATACTGTTTGGTACAGTGTTGCCAACTCTGCTGGAGAAAAAGCGAAAAGTAGCTAGAAATGGCTAAAAATGATTTCGAGCTGAGAGAAAAATAAGTTACTCATAATTGATTCCAGTAACAAAGTAACATTTTGTTTTTGATTCGTTTATGTGGAAAAAAAATGTAGAACCTGCCCAAACGTATAAGGAATAGAGATGCACTGTTCCCATTAAGACATGCCCTGATGGTTACTTTTCTAGTCAGGTGTTTCTCAAGAAATTAGTAACAAGGAATAAAATCTGGTAAAAAAGTTTACAGATATCTTGCAGTGCCACCTGTTGCCGAGCTTTCTAAATATTTTCGTACTCAGTCAGAGAGAAAATTTATTATTCACCCCCAAGCAGTATGGCAAAAATTACATTTTATTACCTTCAGTTTTTGCATTGTTACTATTATTATTATTTATTGAACTAGTAATTTTTGACACACTTCATACAAACTGTATACATACATATACATATATATACATTAAAAGGAATAAAAAATGAATTTAAATAAAATTTAAAACCAAACAATTTGATACTAGTTCACATGTCTTACTCAAAATAAATTTTAAAATTACGAACGATGTCTGTAACGTTTTTTAAAATGAATGTTCTGTGAACATATACAGGTTGTTCGAAATTAAACGACTCTATTTTAAAGTTGTCTACAGACAACTTCATCGTCGAGAAAGTTATGAATTTTTGTGTAGGACATAATGAAGGCATGGGAATTTGTTCGAGATTATAAAAAAAATTAGTTCAAATATTCGCCACCAGGGGACGTTTTTTTAAAAAATGAATTACACACTTATGAATGGCGCTTTATTTAGATTACACCACCTTCTTATCTATGTGTCACTCTAACACATTAACTCATACTCGTTAACAACAAAAGCTCTGAATAAAAGCTTTAAACTGTAGAAGACAGCATTTCACGTGTTCCCAACATTTCCCCGAAAACACTGTCGTCAGTTATGGAACAGGCTCTCTGAAGATTCCAGATCATAGCTGACAATGATGGCCGTCCTGCTGAACATGTTTTGTAGGAATAATATTTGTAAACTATCATAAATGTATGCTAAATGGGTAATTCATTAAAACACTCCCCCTGAAGGCGAACATTTGAACTAATTTTTTTTATTCGCTCAAACAAATTCCCATACTTTCATTATGCCCTACACAAAATTTCATAATTTCATCAGCAATAGTTTCGTCTGTAAGCAACTTAAAATTCTAAATGAAGCACCACTCATAAGTGTGTAATTCATTTAAAAACGCTCCCTGGTGACGAATATTTGAACTAGCTTTTTTTTTTTTTTTAATTCTCTCAAACAAATTCACAAACTTTCATTATGTCCTACACGAAATTTCACAACTTTCTCAACAATAGTTTCGCCAATAATCAACTTTAAAATAGGGTCGTTTAATTTCGGACAGCCTGTATACACACATTAAAAGGAATAAATGAATGAATTTAAATAAAGCTTAAGACTGAACAATTTGATATTAGTGCACATTACTTACATCTCAAGAAATAAATTCTAAAATTAGGACGATGACTGTAAGTGATTTTTTAAATGAATGTTCGGTAAATAAACATTTATATATCTTTAAATCTGTATCTTTTATACGCAGGGAGGAATAAGTACGAAAGAAGAGATGTGCCTAGTCTTTGTTTTGTATTATCCACGAATAAACAGATATGCTTCAACAAGTGTACCGAGATTTGCAACAATAAACAAGCTTCTTCAAACAAAGTATGATTACTCTTGGAAAAACTTGTTCATTTATAACATGATATTTAAGTAAGCCAGAGCTTACAATTAGGAAATTAGAATTATCTAAAATAAAATATTTGCTCAATTTGTTTATTAATATGTCATAATGCATTGATTATATTGAGAACTGCTAAAACAAATAAGTGGATATTTATTTAATACTAGCTGCTACCCGCGACTTCGTCCGCGTCGGCTTTAGATTTAGGTCCAGAGAAAAATGAAGCTTGTGTGAATAATAAATATGTTTGCACTATTGACAAAAGTGATTGTATTTAAATATTATTTACTTTTTACTTATTTTAAATGAAGTATAATACATGATAGTATACTTCATGAAAAATGAGAAAGTATGCAGAGTTACTAAATTTAGATTTTTTTTACACATTTGAGGAATACAGTTAGGACAATAATTGCGAACTATTTTTAGTGTTCTTGTAAAAGAAATATTTATGCTTTTTGCATGCATTTTAGCCAACATTAATCATGAATACTGCAGTTTCCTATTAGTTAAAAAGTTTTAGAATCGGTTCTGTAGTTACAGAAATACCCATAGAGCGCAATGTGTTATAATTATTTTGAGTGTTCCTGTAAAAAAACTATTTATGATGCATGTATGAATTTTAGCCTATAATACTCAGGAATAATGTAGCTTACTATCCCTGAAAAAAGTTTTGGAATCGTATTATCCCAGCGGTCATTCCTGCCAAACTATTTTTGTGTCAAATATGCTGGCAAACTGTTACCAATCGTATTCTGAACCATCAATAGTTTCATGCGTCAAGGCATTTATCTTGGCGTAAAATCGCTCATCTTGGCGGACCGGCGGGATAATACGTAAGTATCCGTTTTCCTAATACTTTTTCTAATATTAATTGTAACTGATTTAAAAATCGCCATTTTGGCACGATCTGTAAAAACGCTATCTCGATCAGGAGAATCTAAATACTGAGTGTGTTCCAAAATGTTAGCACCTAGTATTTTAAAAATGTAAAATAATTCAAATGCATATTACAGTAATGTCTGTTAAGTTCAGCTTGGGTATTTGCCACTCATAGAAATATTTGTCGCCGTTAATTATGCCATTATAGCTACTACAGCTTGAATATTTGTCCACGCGGCGAGATGAGATATTTCGCGGTGCTAAATAAGCCAATCTGCAAAGGATTACGTATATATGAATGTATGGACAACGGTTTCACCGGTAACCTTACATGAGCAGTAATTATAGGTTGTGAGCATGTGTAAATCGCCAAATAATGAAAAGTCGCTATTAGTAGCAAAATATAATAGCTGTTCCGTAGTTTTTATCAAAGAAAACATATGAAACCCTGTTTTCTTAGAAATAATTATTAACTATAGGTAAACGTAAGTCGCCAAATTATGAAAAATCTCCATGGATGGCAAATACGCAAGGTGTTCCATAGGTTTTACACAATTAAAAATAGTGTGAAGTTTTTCTAAGGAACACGCAAGAACCAAGGAATGTGTTGGTCAATAACATTCTATCAGATCCAATCTTTGGGTTCTGTCAATTATACCTTTTTACGAATAAGCCTTATTAGGGGCCGAATGCCTTGTACGAAAAGCGAGTCTACGGGCTTTGGCCCCTAGCTACGTAAAACAAAACTAACCTAATTTACATGCCATTTCACGTTTTTCAAATGCAAATAGGATTTCTGCTTTATTTTAAAGCATAAACCATTTTGTGTGGGCGAACTCGCCAAGCATGACCACCTAAAAACGATTTTTAATTAATAGTTAAAAAAGTAATTTAAATTTCAATATTCTGAGCCTCAGGTGAACATTACCAAAGTCATGGGCTTATATGTTCAAATTTTCAAAGCTCTGCGTGCTGTAGATTTGTCTGGAGAATATTCATTTTTCAGATTATAGATAGATAGATAGATTCGGCGTGAAACTGGCATAATTTTCGTGGTATTCCGTGATTTTCAAATGCACGCGATACTTTATGGAAGTAATAGCATTTCTTTTAGCTCAAAGCACGAATCATTTTATACGGGCGAAACTCGCCAAGCATGGCAACGTAAAAACGGTTTTTAATTAATAATTAAAAAAGTAATTAAAAATCTAAAATTCTAAATAGCCTATAACCGTCTCCATGGTCCCACCTATCTCTATACCACAATTCATCATAATCGATTCAGCGGTGTAGGCGTGAAAGCGTCATAAACAAACAAACAAACAAACTCATTTTCGCATTTATAATATTAGTTAGGATACTAGATGAAACGCTTTGTGTTACTGAATGATGATTGTTGATTGCAATACGCATTTAGAAATTACGCTAAAACGGTTTTATTTGCAGGATATATATATATCTTCTAAACTTATTTTCATAAAATAAAAATTTAAATATATATACATATAGATAGATTTAGTTTTATTAAAAAAGAATATTTCGTGTAAGAGTAGTAAAATACGAGGTTTATTCATTATTTCATAATTTTTAATTGCGTACTCGTTCTTCGTGCGGCAGAAAGTTGTTTTTTCACTAAATCACATAAATTGAGTTAATCATACTGAAAAATAATTACAAAAACTAATTTTTTTTTCACACATAACGTGAAATTTCCACCACAGTAGCTAGTAGTAAATTTCCACCACAGTAGCTAGTGCTTAAAAAAAAACAAACTTCATTATGCTTTGTAGAACTATTTGGTGAAGATTTTACTGTCTTCTCAGTCATTTCACTCATTTGTCGAAAATTTTCCAAACGAATCCACCTAATGGTGTGAATTTGTACACCAGACAAACTTTTGCAGTCATAGATTAAATAAACAAATTAAAATAATTATAATAATCGCATAAATCCTAAAATAGGCGGAATGGAAAGGAATTAAAATAAATAAATAAATAAGCAAAAAAGGAAGACCACACAAGAAATGGATAATTCATTTTAAAAAAGCGATGTGGGATAGAGACCTGGAGGAGAAATGTAAAGGATAAAAAGTACACAAATAAAAAAAGGTGAAGACCACAGAAGAAATGGATGATATTAAAAAAAAAGTACGAGAGATAAAGATCTCGAGGAGGAAAAGAAAGCAATAGTAAATAAATAAATTAATTAATAAAAGACGAAGACTCACGTCTTTCGCAACTAATCTTTTTCAAAAATTCAGGTAAAAAATTTTGATAAAATAACACCTGTATAAAGACCACAACATATTTATGCCCCAAAATAGTTATAAGATAAATAAAACGGATATAAATAGTATGATTTCCTATTTCCCAAAATAAGTAAGCAGTTTGTCATCGTATATTAATTATTTTATGTAGGAATTTCTCGAAGCTCTTTTAAAATATTCCTATAAAAATTTCACAGTTCTGAAATTAAAATGGAGTTTTTATGCTTTTCAGTTTTACTGATATGATGGACATGTACTCTTTGTGGCGCTATGACTGGAATCATGTCAACATTAGTCAAATGAAGAACCACCTTAAATATTCAGAACACACGAGTCATTGTTATTTTGGTGATGGAAAAAAAGATGCCGTAAGTTTTTACTTGCAATATATTTGCTTGGCTGTTGTTTTGTTCAATCGTTCACTGTTTCGTGTTACAGTTTACATCGATAAAAAATTACACTGGGGAACAAAGATTTTGTTACAACACACTTGTACAAGTACTTGATCTCACCTGTGCTGATTTCAAATCTGAAATTAATTTTGTTCCGAAAGCAAGCGATTTTTTTTCAAAATGGCATTTTTAGTCCAGTTAATTCATTCTTTACATGAATGTGGAAGGTTATAAAGAGCATATATGTTTATATTTATACATATAAAATGACTTGGATTTATGGCAGAGGTAAAGTTTTAGTGTATAAGTGGATAAATCGATATTACAAATAGATACAATCATTAAATAAGCAAGAACTCACAAGGACTTGAATCAATGGCCCTAATCCGGCAAGAAATTACGCTTGTATCTCTTCAGTTTGGGGACTTGAAGAGTGAGGAAAATCTCATTTGATGCTGCAGAAGAAGCGTGACATTGTACGTTCGTCCCAGCCAGACTTCGTACGATTACACGATCACCTGTAATCGATTACAAGAAATGATATATGGATTACGGTTATGATTACCAACAATTTCCAAAAAGATTATGATTAGTAAATGTTAATTTAGTAAAATAACAGTAGTCTTGATGTTGAAGAAATCAAATATCAAAAGAATTCGATAATAATGCAATTTCATCATAGCATTTTTGTAAAATTTGTAAAATATTATTTCAGCCATCGATTACAGTCGATTGTAATCGGCACAAAGTCTGGTCCCTGCGCTCTTCCATCGTTTTGTTATCTTGATGGAAGCAATCTCCCTGTTCAGCACTTAGAACCCAAATATTCTTAGGAAATCGGTCAAGGTGACTAATCAGATGAAATATTATGCCTTTGACGAACAAGAGATTAATAGCCACATATATAACAAAATCAACCAGAGCTATTTAAAATTCTATTTCTATTTGAAGAAGCCACCGCACAAATGTGAACTAACGTCTACAAAACGCACTTATTTGCTCCTTTAAAAAGAACATTTTAGGAAAAAAAAAACGCGTGACTTTACCTTCTGGCATCATAAACTTAAAAGTGTTATAGTCTTCTTTTTCAGGGTAGTCCCTACGTACCAGAAAAGTGGCAGCATCTAGTTGTCACTCACTCAAATGAACTTTCAAAGCTTTTGCTACTGACTATATTATTAAATTATAAAATTGCATACAAACTGTAGCTTGTAGAGAGGAACCCATTACAGATTTGAAATCAGCGTTGCGACAGTATCTAAGATCTGTTTAAAAATCTCATCCAACAGACAATGAAATTGTTCCTCAGAGTTATCTTCATTGGATTTCTAAAGTATGCTATAAACTATAACTTTTGTAGCATTCATAAAATACATATTTTATTCCCATGTGAACTGCTGCTTAACAGGTGGCAGAATACGATAGATTTTGGAATTAAAAAAATTCAATTTTTATAAAGCCATTTATATGATAGGGTAAATTTAATTCTTATCATAGCATTTTCAATTAAGTTCTTAGAGAGGCAGATGGATGTTTTTTTCGTGCTTTAAATTGGCTTCTTTTATATGTATGAATAACCATTAGTCTGATTACTATAAAAATATTGAAAACTCGGAATTAATGTAATTAATACATTCAGAAGATGTACACTGACTGATTTTTTAATCTATTCCTCTTTGTTTTTAACCTTTAACCGAAAAAAAACTGTAAAAACAATATCCAACGGTTTATAAATGTATTTATAAAATAATTAGAAAAATCTTTCTTTTTGATAAACGTAATTATATGATTTGTAGTAAAAATCTGCAAATCATGATGATTTTTTCAGAATATATACAGAAAAAAGTAAAAAATATCTGGAAATGTTTTAAACTGTTTGTTTGCATTTTATGTGTCATAAATTTTATTTTGTTTCAAATATCTATATATTAATTATTAATATAATTATTATAATTAAATTATCAATATTTGTTGCAAATGTTGTAGTCATAAAACTACGCTTTGTGTCACTCATAATTCAGCCTACTGTCACATTTTTCAACATGAAAATATTTCTTCTTAACATTTTTTTTTCTTCTTTTAGATTAAAAGTTTCATATCTTACCCAAATAATCTTCAGCAGTTTTCTCCAAAGGATTCAAATTGCCAGACAGGTATAAAGCATTTGGATGAGTCAACTAACGCAGGAGTGAAGAATTTTGATTCAAATGTAAAATCCAATAAATTACAACTTTTAGCGTACTCTTTATATTTAATTTTGTTACTGAAATTAATAAGTTAAAATTTAAGACGTGTAAAGAAAACATAATATTAATTTATATAATAAAATCAGAATGTAAACAAAGTTTGCCAGTACACATGTATCTATTTTGGGGGGAGGAATTGTTACATAAAAACCTGCCTTATTACTATTTCCTGCAGAAAAGTGCAACATGCAGATATGTGAGGGTGTCCAAAAATAAACAGAATCAAATTTTACTGTATTTATTATTTTATTATTATTTTTATTTTTTCTCCAAGGGTGGGCACTTCCGGTTAAGCATTCGCCCCCTATTAAGGCCGGATGTCTTGGTCATTTTATTATGGGGCCAGCCAGTAGGCGGCAAAAAGTCACCCTGATGAAGGTACGGACGTGTTGCACCCAAGCACGAGCCAGGAATCGAACCGGGACCCAAGATGTGATAGAATGGTTTTTAACCGCTACACCGCCTGGGCGATCCAAATTGCAATATTGATTTTATTCTTTTATATGCATGGAACAATATAATTAATTTATAACATGACAAGGATGTTTACCAGAAAACTTTTTTTTAAATTTTAAACTGAAATTTATCTTTAAAGACAGACTTTAGGTTGTGAACATGCTGTATCATTGAAATGGAAATAGACAGACAAGGTTTACGATGCTTGAATGAAAAATCAAACCGCGATTTCACGAATTATTGAATTATAGCTCAGTCATGACTTAACTATGCAAAAAACCGCCGCTCTGAAGTATAACGCACCTGCAATTGTCTAGTTAACGCACCAACTAGACAATCCAGCGCTGCATAATTTCATATTCCAAGTATATTTATTGATTCCAAAATGATGAACATATTATTTAAAAATCTCTACAAAGAGTATGTTCAATAAATGAGAAACTTCTCATAAACCCAAGCCCTAACACAGTAGTAAATTACAGAGCCGAAGTACCTTTCGAGCTCACCCGTCTGATCTCTAATTATTATCAACAATTATTATGATAGGGAACTGCATAAACAACAGATCTAAGCATACAGGTAATTATAAAGGCATTCATCACTGCGTCACTTCACTATACAAAGGGTCTTCTGAAGTGGTATCACGCCCTTAAAGTCAGGTCAAACAATACACAGAAGAAAGGGATATGATCCCTAATGAATTGATCTTATCTATATCAGAACCTTTGTGCGCTTTCTGAAAAGATTAATTATTACAATACAAATGATAATAATTTAAGCTTACTTGTTGATTGTTATTTCTCTTTCAATCTAGCATGTGGTTTTAAAAAGAATTTTTGCTTTTTATACTTTAAATGTCGATTTACAAATATAACAAAAAGAAGAAAAAAATTGAAGAATTCATTTGTATATTTCTTTTGAGCGAACGTAGACTGAAAATTAGAAGTAAGAAAACAAAAATTTACACAAAAAATATTAGTTAAGGAAAATTCACAAAAATTACCTGTTATACATTAAAAGCATTTGTACTAATTTGACATAAAAATTACTGTTAGAGTATCCCACTCATTTTAGGCTACAAAAGAAACAAGCATCCGATTTTATGCTAACAAAAAAAAAAGTTATTGAAGATTACATCACAAAAAATCGACATTTAAAACGCTTTTGACAAAATCTGGTGAAAATAACCATCCCCAGAAGATTTTGTAAACGGACAAGTATTTTATATGAATTCACAAAAAGAAAACACTTTCGAGTACTTGGTGCAAAATCAACACAACTTTACATATGCTTTTTACAAAATTCAATCACCACTTAATTCAAAAGATACTAACTGAATCAACACTGTAAATAAAGAAAATGGTTACCATAGCCAAGTGGTTGAAACTGAACACGGTAGATGGTTGGAAAGTCGAACTAACCATATATAGTTTTGGGCGGTTTTCTTTACATGTAACGTGTATATGCGTTAGAACCACTTAAAATGTCCTCCACCCAAGGCACTCTCCCTAAGCATATGCCCCTCGTGCAGGCTTGCCCCATAACACATAAAACTTAAATAAAGAAATATCAATTCTGTGTAGTTCTTCCCACTATGTGGCGTTTCTAGGTTAAAATGAATAAAAAGCTTCGTAAATAACACACATATCAGCACGATTGTTTCAGCCGATACAAAAGGACCAAAATCTAGATACAACTTTCCTGCCTGCTTACAAGTTGGAACATTTTGTAGCTGAGAAAGGATGGATTTTTGTACTAAACGAAACAGTCGTACGTACTACTTTTTATTTATCTGAGCTATTTACAAAGTTCTTTATTCATTTTAGAAAAAAAAAAATATTTCCTAAAATGTTCGTTTGCTTATTCGACACCAGATATTCGGTATGGTTTCATTTGGAAATAAGTACACCCTCCAAAAAAAGTATTCGAGCAAGAGAGAAATTTCCTACGTTGGTTTCGTACATTAAAAATTATTTATCATAGAATATGAATTAGGCTATGTATAAATATGACTTTCCATATTTCTATCAAGTTGTGCGTTTTTCAAAAACTCAATTATTATTCGTAAATCTAAAATAGGAAATTTCTCTCTTGCTCGAATACTTTTTTTGGAGGGTGTACACATACTTTAAGGCACGCCTCAAATTTTATGGAGCTTACACTTGCTTAAATTAATTATATACACATTTTTATGGACTACAGAAATAAGAATGTTAAGCAGAATGTGGTGCCACCTTTTAAAAAATAAAAGTTGATTGGAGAGAGTTGAGCTATTACATTTTACATATAAAATAATCATTTTTATAGTATATTTTTTTCATAAAAGCAAAACTTCACTATATCTCACACTTATATCCTAAAATAATATCATATAATAGACGAATATATACATAAAACATAATAACAGATACAACAAAACATCAGATGATCAAAGATATCGTATTGGAGATACCAAAACATACAGGGGGATTGTAATCAAACTTCTCCTATAAACAGCAATTAATTTGTCGGTGGGGCGGTTAGTTAGAAGACTGACATATACATCCATTTTATGAAAGTAATATAGGATCTTTTACATTAATTTCTTTTTTCACAATTGGGGTGGTGCCCTCCGCCCCTATAATCCGTTCTTGTTTCGTGATGCTGATGATTCGACAAACTAACTGCCCACCCCCGTCGAAATTGCATTAATCGTAGCTGTCACGAAAGGTTCACATATTGGACTTTTGTGAAATAAAACTTGTAACATTTCTTTCTCCAATACAGCAATGAAGTTGACGGCATTGGAGTATAGAGATAATAAGAGTTCCAAACCTGGGAGGGAATTGTGATACACCCTGTGTATAGAGGGTGAATCTAAACTCTTGGAACTCTTGGGCAAAACTTTAAGGGGTGATAAGGCACATAATAAGGAATCAGAATCCCATAGTAATGTGGGGTCGGCAACGTCGTCTTCGTATAGCTGTTAATAATCACTTCGGAAAAAAGTGCTGATAAAACAGTGCGCTTTCCGACCATTGCTTTGCCAGAAACTAATGCATTTTTCTCCGAAAACAGAAGACTAAAATGGATAGTTTAAAATTGTTTATTTTATTTCATGGATGAAATGTTTGGAGGCGAGCCTATTGTTTATGAAACTTGGTTAAGAAATTAGACGGACACTTCAATGCTTTTCCAAAAGTGATTATGACCGGGTAAGTTAAAACTGCGTTTTTCACCCCAGATTGCTATGTGATTACGATTCCTCATTGTGTGCCCTCTCAACCCTTAAAGTTTTGCCCAAGAGTTTAGATTCACCCTGTATACATATTGCCAGTCGCACATCACTTAAAAATCCCCAATTCACAGGAAATTTGTTGTAGATTTTTACTGCTATTGAAAAAATATCATGAGCAAACATTTTTATTAGCAAATTAAAAAAGCATCACTAATAGTAAATTTTCCTACCTTAAATTTAAGTATTATCCTTGGCATTTTTGTTTCACAAGTAATTTAAAAGCCCATTATATATTTTTATTATTTTTCATATTTCATACATTTTACTTTTTTAAACAAAAAAGTTTTTGACTGCTGTTTTTCCTTTTAGTTTAAGAAGAGTGACTTTAAAGTCTGATAGACGAGAAGTAGTTCTTATTTTGCTGCTAAAACAGACATTTAGTTTATTCAGTTTGCTGCATCAGATTTTTCAAACATTGTATTTTCATCGATAATTACATAAAATTAAATCAAAATTTGCTATTATGTATGTTTTGTTGTATTTGTTTTCTCTCTATTCTAAAAAAAAGTAAAGGCCGCTGTCGCTGTGAAAGCTTGTTTCCCTATCTCCTCCTAAACCGCGGGGATTTGAGTTTCGACCAAGGTGCCCACAGATTTGAAAAATTCCGAGGAACCTGCTAAGCTGACTTAAATTTCGAAAATCGAATAATTTTAGAAGATATTAATAAAAAACTGAAAAAATAAGCAGAATGGTTGCCAGATTTGGCATAAAATCATTCATTCCTTTGCAACAAAGCGTTTCCAAGTATCTAGAATAGCGTGAAATTTACAAACATGAGTTACTATTACGCCCATTTTACGCCAAAATAAAAACTATATGAAATAAGTAACGCAAAATGTGTTACACAAAGTTGACAATTTTCAAATAGTAAGTTCGCTTAGACAACAGGAGTTTAGAATGAGCGATTATTCGTTTTTCCAAAACAGAATAACTAATATCTTGAAAATGAAAAATAATTAAAATGCAGATTATTTTAAAGCCGGTTCTCGTCCAGCTGGATTATTGGCTACCAGTAGAAATATTGGGCGGCGTTAGCTATGCCATTATAGCAGTTATTACACTTTGGATATTTGCTAGCGCGACGAGATGGTATAATGCGTGGTGCTAAGTACGCCAATCTGCAAACGATTATGTAAATTAAAATATGGATAACGGTTTTCTGCTAACCTTAAATGAACAGTAATTATAGGTTGTGAACATGTGTCAATCGCCCAATAATGAAAAGTCGCCATGGGTGGCAAGCTATCCTATCTGTTTTGTAACTTTTATTAACTTTACATGTACGCAAGTCGCCCAATAATGAAAAATCGCCATGGGTGGCCAATTCGCAAGGTGTCCAATAGGTTTTACATTATTAAAAATACAGCTGAAACAGATGTTCTGATTTTATTACGCTTTAGCTCCTAATTAATATAACTTTTGAATGGCAACATTAAATATTATTGTGTTTTTGAGGAGTGCCAAAAATTTTTCCAGCAATTATAAGCGGAGTCCGCACTCCAGGTGGAGTATAGCTCAGGACCCGTACAACACGGATTCACATAACAAAATATCTTCCGTGTTATGAGGGGGAGAGGGATCTACTGTGAGGAGATCTAGTGTGAGCTTAAATTTTTATGTACCAATGAACCTGCAAGAACCAAGCAATGTGTAGCTCAGTAACATTCTATCTGATCCAATCTTCGGGTTTTGTCTGTTGAAATTATGTCTTTTTTACGAATAAGCCTTATTAGGGGCCGAATGCCTCATATGAAAAGCGATCGCAGCGAGTCTGGGGTCCTTGGCCCCTGGTATTATAAAAAAATCTTGTATTTTAAAACTGTACTAATATGTTATACCTATATATATTTAACATTGTATATATTTAACATTGAACCTAGACTATGTATTTGCTAAAAGAAACGAACAAACAAAAAAGAAAAATGTCATATAAAGGTTGAACAGAATTTTACTATGTTTGGTTAGTTTATTCAAATTAAGGTTAACTTTCCGTTTTCTTTTTGATGAACTAATTTTCAAAATAAATTAATGAAAAGTACACTTACAGATTCCAGCTTTGTCTCATATTGGCCTAGTCACTAAGCTTGGCTCCTATTAGAACACCGAACGTGAAGCATTGCGACCTTGGTCAATGCATGGGAGGGTGACAACCTCTCGCGGCTGGACTGCTGAAGGACCGCGTACGTTAATGATAGCTAGTGCACGTGAAATCTGTTCCTGGCTCCAATGCCCTCCATGTTCAAACGATACATCTGGAGGTGCCCATCCAGGTACTAGGGGGCTCATCTGGAATTTGTTTCAAATTAGGAAGAAGCCATTCATAGGGGGCAACGTTGGCCTGCCTGCTAGGCATCCCCATGGTGAAAAAGCAAACATCTCCGTGGTCAAGGCCATAGTCGGCGATGACCAACACCTCCTAGATATACAATGACCGAGAACAGAAACTTTTACGTCATCACCAAGTCCACTAAAATGACGTCATCACACATTTATTTTCCCAAAGCAAAACTATTCAAAGTTTGTGGTGAATTTACTCTTCTCATAAAACATTTTATTGATTTAAGATAGAAAATTTAATTTATGACTAGGGATGGACGTGAAACCGGAAATAGGCGTCTCGCAAGACAGCCTAAAAGCTTCGCCAGGTTTCGCAATATCCCTATATCGTAATGTTAAAAATGTTTGTCTCGTCTCGCAAAAAAGTTGTGACTCTCTGTCTCGTTTCGCAAAAAGTTTAACTATCAATAACTAATATTTTTAAACTATTAATAATTAAATTAAAATAATATGATATAGAAATAGATCATAATAAATCATTTTTTTATCAGAAAGGTATTTTAATTTTAAGATATTTTCCAAAATTTGTATCATTCACCAGAAATGGTAAATAGTTTTACTTTGTGAAAGTAAAACTGTGATGACCTCATTTTAGTAGACCTAGTGATGACGTAAAAGCTTCTGTTCTCAGGCATTCTATATCTAGGCGGTGTTGCAATGACCCGGCCATTATAAAGAAAGATACCACATTTCTTAAATTTAAAATTAGAGACTTCCTATGCGCGAAATCACAAAAACCAACTATTCTTAATAATAACCAATAAAGTTTGATCATTATTATTATTATTGAAGAAAATTACTTCCAGTTTTAAATTTACGATTAAAAGGTGCTGTGAATTAACTGGGTTCTTTAAGCTGAACACTTCAGTGTAATAAAAGCTATAATCGTGAGATAATTAAAAAAAACTTTATTTAAATGGACTATTGAAGAATAAACGTAGTAAAAATAATGGCTGGGGATTTCCAGATTAAAAAAATCTGATGTGTCCAACACATGACTTCCTTGCACGTCCATTAGAACAAAAATATTTTCGATGCACTTCCTCTAAACTTATTTGTTTGAAAGAGATAAAATATCAATAATAGTAAGGTTTAGCGGTTTCTAGACAAATATTTCGATATCGCCAAGCTGAGTTCAATTTGAAATATTTCCTTCTGACACTTTATTTGGCGATATTTCACCAAAAGCCGACAAACTTGAGATAGTCTGCGAGATTTTGGGGATAGCCAAAGTAGTCATTGACCACAGACTTTCAATGAATTGAATGCATCCATACACCTCAATGTATTTAAAGTCATTTGGCTCACCCTGTAAATAAATTATCAGTCGATTGCTGTCAAAAAAGATTTGGAAAACAGATAGATATTACAATAGTTCTAAATACAAAAGTTCAAAAATCTACAGGTTAAAGTTTTAGTGTTACACAAAATACGAAATAATTTTTGGCGCCAAATTTGGCGATATTTCGGCGAAACTCGTCAATGTCGACGAAATTTGGCGAGATTTTACGCATGAACCAAACAATGACAGATTATCGCCAAATTTGGCGATATTTCGCCAAAAATCGCCAAGAACGATGACAAATGGCGATACTTTGGGCATGGACCAAATGACTGAATATCGCCAAATTTCGCGATATTTCGCCAAAACTCGCCAAGGTCGAGGACAGACGGCGAGTTTTTGGGCATGTACCAAACAATGACTGTCTACAGTTGTATTATATTGAAGATGTCCATAGACATTAAAGTACTAAAATTCTTTTCGGTGGTCCTGTAAATAAACTCTCCAGTAGATTGGAACCAAAAATCGAGATACATACCTAAATGTTACAACATTCTTATATATGAAATTTCATAATAGTTTTTGAGATTTGAGAGTTAAATATGCACACACGTACACCAAAAGTCGCCAAGCTTGGCGACTTTTGGCGTAGTTCTTGAGGGAGGCACGTGACCGTGGTCGGACCATTACCTAACTTATGTGGTAGGACGGTATTGTGCTTGAAATGGATGAATGCCCCTAAAATTGCCATTGACCGTAATGTATTGGAAATCTTTTGAGTGTTCCTGTAGCAGAACTACAAATGATAAAGACACTTTTTTTAATAGAGAAATTCATTTTCTAACTCTTTACAGCATACATCACTTCTGAGTCGTTTGAAATAGCCCAATACCTCTAAAAAACGCTTTGATGAATTTCGGCCCATAGAGCGTAATGTATTTCGAATCTTTTGGGCGGTCCTGTAGATAAACTATCCAATCGAATGGAACCAAAAGGGGAGGTGCACAACTACATGTTACAACTATCCAAAATATGAAGTTTCGACATTCTACGCCTAATAGTTTTTGAGATATGCGAGTTTAATGAATTTCGGCCCATAGAGCGTAATGTATTTCGAATCTTTTGGGCGGTCCTGTACATAAACTATTCATTCGATTACGACCAAAAGGGGAGGTGCACAACTAGATCATAGAACAATCCTAAATATCAAATCTCAACGTTCTACGACCCATAGTTTTTGAGATATGCGAGTTACATACATACGTACGTACGTACAGACGGCATGGAAAAACTGACCACAACAAACTCGCCGCTGGTCAAAATGAGTTGCAGACGCGTTAATAGGATCGTGCATGCTAGCCTACGATGAGATGCATCGAAAAAAATTTTAAAATTAAATTTAGAGGTAGTCAAAATCGGTTTTTTTGTCGAAATTTGGCCCCCAAAATTTTTCGGGATCACATTACTTCCTTATACTACGTACAAGGAAGTAAAAATACATGCTGCAAGAGCAGTTGAATAGAGGGGATTGACTTGAAGGATGCCAACACATAATATTGTCAGTATAACGTTTATAGTTTTACAGCAGTACTCAATAGAATTTCAATACATTATTGTCTATCGCAGTGTAGAGGCATTTATACTTTTCAAACGCACTACTGAAAGTATATAAAAGTTTATACCTGTTAACTCTTCAGTTAACAGACGGAAATAAAATTTAAAGTTCTTTTTCAGTATCCCGTAAAATTATATTAGTGATATACAACTTTTTTTCAAAGATTATCTCTAAAATCTAGCCAGAGTGTAAGGGTCCTGGATTTTGCTCTACCCCGCGACTGTCGATCCAACGATCTGGATTTTTTGGGCTATTTTCTCCAGAAGTAACGTGAATATGCATCAGAAACCCTTAAAAAGATCCATCTCCCCCTTAGGCAGATAGACACCTCTTGCTTTGCCTGGTCCCTTAAGCTAAAATATCGCCAAATTTAAGTATAATGTTTCATCCAATTTGGCACAAGAAATATTCTTGTGTTGGAAAGTGCTTTATAATCGTTGCGTTCGACACGACTTATCTTTTTAAAAAGTTTAATATATTTTATCGTTAAACATGGTGCAGGCAAACCAAAATTAACCCTGCAAGTTTTCCTGCAGCTGTGTTTCTCATAACTTTTTATTTTAAATGGGGATATTTTCGATATTTAAAAAAAAAAATCCTTTAAAATACTTAATCATTAAATATCGTGCATATAAACTGAAATTAAATTTGCACATTTTAGTGCAGCTATTTGTCGGAGATTTGTTCTTTTTTCTTAAGTTGGATTTTATAAGCGAAAAAAACACATAACTATTTAATATCATGCATGTAAACTGAAATTAAGTTTGAAAATTTTTCTGAAGTCTCTTCCTGCTTTGAAAAATTTCCTGCGTTTCTCTCTATGTCTTTTAACTGTTTACTACAAGGTTGAAAAGTTTTTATAATTTCCTTAATATAACAAAAGAGTGTTTGTCCGAAAATCACATTCTTCAAAATGAAATAAGATTCATAATTATAATGAATTACGATTCTTAGATCAGTATATCTCATGAAAAATCATCGTCTTGGTAAAGTCATTTAATGATACATTTCATCACATATCTTTATCTCGTTTAATCTTTCATATTATACTTTAATATATATGTGACTTTCATATTCTAAATTTAATTTATAAATCTATGACTAATGCCCATTTCTAGGAGTGTAGCCAGGAATTATGCTTGGTGGGGGAGGGGACAGTTCTATGAAGGAAGTCATTAGAGTCCAACTGTTCAATCCACACAAAGACATTTACTAACTACTTGCTCTACTTCAGCGGGCAGCTGCCCCCTGCCTTCTCTTAGTTTCGCCCATGTACATCCCCCCTTTTTTTTGCTCTTTGTTTCTGTTTCAAAAATGAGTTTCTTTTTCTTTCATGATGAGAGAGGCCTAGTAAAATAGCTCTTCCTTCTGTTTTCCTATGCTCCATGGTAAAACACAGAAATTAAATATTGCTTCCCCATCACTTAGGGGGGTCTAGTTTTCAAAAATTATTACTATTCTGATGTTTGTAATCCTCTCACAGCCACATTCGTGGCGTGGGTTTTTGGCGTTCTTTTGTCAGCCTGTGAAAGCCCCAGCTTATTTTCACACCAAGGTTCATACATTTTTGCAATTGTTTTACACCTTTTGCCTGTTATTTTGTCTCATTGTTTCTTGTTTGTTTTATTGCTTTTACATATTGGACTTTATTTTACATTTATGAAGCCTTTTTCACATTTTTAATCAAATTCAACATTAAGATTTCCGAACGCTACGAAGCAGCATATTAGGGGATTCAGCCAATAGTTCAATACCATTTTAAAAGCGACTATTAAATTTATGAAACTCCATTCTGTATGGTACTACTCTATAATTTTGCATTTCTTTAAAATTACTCTAAAAAGTTTTGATAATTTCAAAAAAGATGAAAAATATCATCGCCGAAAACAATTTTTAAATTAGATTTTATTCTACTTACACACGCTTTAGCAGTCGGTGAATTATTTCAATAGAAATTGAGAATGAAAAAAATTATTTTGCATTTCCTTTTAAAGAGAAAAAAAGAAATATAAAACAGTGCTATACCTATGTTTTAGTCATTTCGAAAAGTCATGGTCAATTTCGTAAATTATATTTACCTAAGCCTACCAGAAACATGCATAATCTGATCAGAGAGGGTGATTTATTTTCTGAAAAAGTAGGAATCTTCAGTGGTATTAAAAAAAAACAATGTCAGGCAAATTTTATAATGCTCTAGAGTGGATTAAAACTAATTGCAGAAGTAACAGTTTAATCTCGTAAATCTGTGAGATTGTACATTCAAAGAGTGACAGAAATTTCTTTCTTTCGTTTTTGCACAGATGCAGTTCACATATTAAGAAGATAATAAAGGTAAAGAAATGACATTTGTTTTAATTATTCTAATTGATTTGAATTTTTTTTAAATAATTACTTTCCGAAACATATAGTGCTGCGCTTTTTTTTTCTCTAACCTTTCGAGAACTATTTGTTAAAACTAGACGTATTGAGCTGTAAGCTAAAATTTAAATGAAATACGTTTTAAATAAGTGGGGATTATAACTTACAATTGAGAAAATTGTCTATTTTTCTCATGTGAATTTCATACCATTGTTTTAATTTAACAGTAACTTAATAATTCAGTTAAGTATTACTGGTTAAAATAACATTTTCAATCGCTAAAATAACATTTGCAACAAAAAAATATTTATCAGCTTTTGATATGCTGGAAATGTTCAGATTGTTTTCATGAGACCAAAACATCTTAACAAAGAAACAAAAAATCGCTGTGGGATAATATATTACTGTGCAAGTAAAGTATCGCTTTTTCTTTTCATTGACAAATATTTAATCGTTAGAATTAGGTTTTGTACTGTGGCTGTAAAATTATCAGTTAAAATAAAATATGAAGATGGTTCTTACTATTTAACCCATTTGTGCCTGGATATTTTTGCAACTTTCTTCGATTTTTACTGATAACAGAAATAATAGGTATATCTCTGATGTCAACTTCTTGAAGAAGGGATGATTTCTTTTAAAATCATTATGCATAAAAATTGAAATATCAACATCCTACTGGGTCATGTTAAAATATTTTGTAGAGTTGAGGCTCAATACTCATGAATAAAGGCTAGGAAAAATAAATAACGTTTTCGATTAATAGCGAAAATGCCGTCCCAAAAAAGGGACACTAGGCATAAATGGGTTAAACACTATTAAAAATTGCGAGTTTGTTTCAAAACATTTACTACACTATTCATATTAAAGAAAAGGCATAATCTCGGACTAATGGATAAATAGCGGATTATTTAAACTAAACTTCACGAATCCTCTCAGAAAATAATGTGATGTCGAAATTTTTAGGGTTCTGTCTTTTGAATCAGCTAGTTGTTTTAGTTTATCCAAGCATGAAAACATTGTTTATCTTGTCCCTCTTTCCCAAGGTTGAAAAAAAAAAGATTGGACAAAAGAAAATTATTTTCCCTTCCGAAATATTCCATGCAAATTAAAGGAAATATTATAATTGTGAAAAACACCGGTACCCCTCCCCCCCTCCCCCAGAAATTTGAAGAAACAACTATTTTGAACATCCATGGAATAATTTTGACAAGTTACTGGTAGACGTCTCTGTATGCAATACATTTTATACATTTTGACCATCTTTGAAGCTATTTTGTAAAGCTCCGGAGTAACGTCTGCAAGCATGTGTATTCTCGCGTACCTTCAAAACGATTTGCCGTAGACCGTTGGAATTTTGTATTAACTCTTTAAAGCGCAGTGTTCCCGCTCTGGGAACACCCAACTCTGACGTTTTGATTGTTGCCAGTCACGAAGAATCGATTGGATTTCTATAAAAATTGTTGCGAGTGACAGAGCTCCACGAGAATCCTTTACTTTTTAGCATGCCCTTTCCCGTTAAAAAATGGTCACGATTCTTTTTAACAGCACTGACATCTGCTGAATAATGGAAGAATGCGAGAACGGCTGGATAGATGGCCCAATGCTGAAAAAAGGGCAGCCGTTGCCATCGCTCGACTTAACGACACACAAGAGGGCGGACGATCGAAACGTCCATCGCGTGCCACAGATCTAGAGACCCCTTTTTTGATGACAGTTGGCTGTGCGGCACAGCCAGCTGACCCCTTCAAAAAAGGGGTCTCTAGATCGACAGGTGATCGATCGAAATGGACTAGATCGATCGAAAGGGGTCTCTAGACGACAGCTGGCTGTGCCGCACAGCCAGCTGTCATCAAAAAAGGGGTCTCTAGATCGGTGGCACGCGATGGACGTTTCGATCGTCCACCCTCTTGCTGGTGGTTAAGTCGAGCGATGGCAACGGCTGCCCTTTTTTCAGCTTTGGGAAAGGGTTGCGCCTGAAAGGGTTAAGGACAGTTGTGACAGCTGTAATTGTGTATATGCTTATTGTTTGGAATGGAGTGGGTAATTTACTTACAGTTACATACAGGTCATCCCTCAACGCATTTATGAGTTGTCATTGGTTAAAATGAACTCGGAGCCATCCATCTATTTAAAAAAAAAATGTGTGTGCGTGTTTGTGTGTAAAGTTTATGGACACTAAAATTTAAAAAAAGAAAAATTAGAAACGAAAAGCCGCAATTTTAGAAAAGGCAGATTATGCCAAACGGGTGAGAAAGAGGGAATAATAAGAGTAATAATTTTTGCTATTAATGAAATAATTAAAATAAGGTTTCATTATTTGAGCTATAATTTTCTACTTCTTCCTAATCTACTTTCTAAGATATTTCTATTGAAGGACTCTTCATAAATTACTCAATATTGTCAGTGTGGAAAGAAGAACTAAGCAAAGTCGTAAACAAAACCTCACTAAGTTGGTCCTAAATTTTTCGATTGTTAGTGATAGTGACATCTTTTACTTCAAAAATGAGCCTATAGACTTTTTTTGTGTACCTAAGCCAAAAGTAGCGCTAAGAAAACTTTTGTGAGCATCGTCATGAGGTTATTACGACAGTTTAGCACAAAAAAAAACCTTTTCCTACTTACTATGACAAGAGTTTTAATTCATTAAAACTTTATATTTATATACATATGTGCGTGTAAGTATGTATATGAATGTATTTTCTGCATACCACGTATAGTACAGTCATTTCGTAATTTTACCTGGAAAGTTCTCCAGGAGTTTTCAAAATGGGTAATTTTATAGATTTCGATGTGCTCTTTCTGAATTTCACCTTTCACCCCTCGTATCTTTACCAACCGCGCCACCATATTGAAAAAATGGTGCTTAAAAGCAGTTGTGAAGCATGTATATTTTTAGTTGTTTAAAGACATACCTTTCACAATACTGTAACTATGTAATTCAGGAAGGAAGCATTCTCCAGCTCTATCGATGATCTCTGGTTCAGCATTTGGATTTTTGAATACCTGGATAATCTTGTTTAAATCTGAATTTTTTGCAGAGCACACTAATAAATTTCATTTTTCCTTGTTTAAGTAATGTTGATGCTGCATCACAGGCACTGAAGGCATGGGGAAAAATAGGATCTGTTGCTGTTTTATCTATGAAACCTTTTGTTGAATATATTCGTTGCGAAATTTTTCTTTTTCCTCGTTTGAGAATATATGCGTTTAAAAGCGTAGATACAACATTCGTTTCGAACCCATCACCAAGTTAAGCAGTGGTATGGAAATGAACAAAATGCAGGGCAATGGGCATGGAAAACGGGCAAATTCTTGTCACCACACCCGAGCGCCCAGCTCCGGAAAGCTTGTTAAAATTTATTTCTTGCAAATGCAGAAAAAGATGACAGAAAGTCAGTGGATGCAGAAAGGCTGGGTTAAAGTGCTCCGCTATATGCACGAATTGCAGTGGAACCTGTGATAACTCTGAAGTTCCATTACAAGATAGCGATGAAGAAGAAGAATCGGAGACTATTTTCCAGCAAACGTATGATGAAACCGAGGAAGAAGAGGATTGCGATGAAACTGTTAATCCCACCGCGGATGATGTGGAAAAAAATTCTGCCCGTGACGTTTAGATCGGTACCAAAGACAATGAATTCGTAACTCCTGGTCCATCAAGAACAGCGAAGCGAAGGAGAATGCGCTGAATTTTGGAATAGTGAATTGCATGTGGATCAGACCTACTGAAGAAACCACGATAAAAAAAAAATAAAAAAATTGCGTAGCTTACTCTACCTCAAGGTGGTGTGGAAATGACTTGTTTGGACAAAACGCGTGCTGAACTACACTTTGCGGCGTTCGTACGCCAAAATTATTCATTTTACGAAAAAAAAAAGTAATTACATAAATTTTAGGAAATTTTCTCTGGTTTCATTTTGCATAAATGTTTTTATCGTACAAATGAGTCGTAAAGGAGATATTGTCAAAAAACTGCTTTTAGGCACCATTTTTTTTCAATATGACGCCATGAGAGAGCGGCAAAGATACGACCGGTCAAAGTTGAAATTCGGAAAGAGCACATCGGAATCGTATAAAATTAACTATTTTCAAAACTCCCGGAAAACTTTCCAGGTAACCTCTTTTTTTAGAACTAGAAGGCTGTACTAATGAATTTTAGCCTAAAATAAAGATTATAGAAGTGAATTAATAGTCACAAACGTTGGTTATGACAAACATTAATCTGGTTCTTGATCTAGTAGTATTGTATATTTACATATAATAACCTGAAGCCGCATTGGCAATGTAGACAAAATACGTTTACAAGAACATTCTCTATGTTTCTTGTTCTATATCGCTCACGATCTGCCAATTTTTTTTTTGTTTGTTTACCTTGAATATATGTATTTCCATTTAATAAAGCTTGCTTGAATTCCTCTAAAAAATATTTATTTATTACTTCTTAGGTTTAAAAAAAATAAGCTAAATATCGTAGTATGAAGTCTGTACTTCAGAATAAATATAAGAGGTACCTATAAGTAATCAATTATTTTTAGTATGGAATATTTGTTTTAATCTATTCCAAAGAGAACGGGAATGTATAAAGACGGGTATTATGTCTGTTCCACTTGAAAATCATGCAACTTTTGAATAAGTATTAAAAAAATTGATTAAGCTACAAAATATTTAGAATGTCTCTACAATTTACACTGAGAACTGACACTGACAATGAAATAGGAGTTACGAAATTGTCAGGAAAAAAAATGTTAAGCATACGGAATTTCGCGATATTTCCAAAAACGGATCAATCTTCGGCTCATTTCTGAAGGCCATTTTTGTGCTTATTAATTTTTTCTGAAAGTTGGATAAGACATACAGCTTTACTGTTTATGTCAGTCCATAGTCCATAGAGTGAAAGAATCATTATTCGTTTTTTCCAGGGTTTAACATCATGAGTTTCTCTTGAAAGCTGTTCAAAAGTCTTGTGACGACGATCGTTTTTCAGGTAGAGTGAATAGATAATAGCAAGCACGCATTTCAGGCTACTTGGTCAACAGTCCAAAAGCATCTTCAAGAAATCGGGAAGGTTTACAGTTAGGGCACATGCGTTTCACATCTATTGGTGGAGATAAATAAAAAACAATGGCGTACAATTTGCTCATCTCTACTGTGCAGACAAGGAAGTGACGCGTTTTTACGAAGGATTGTTACTGGTCACGAGAAATAGGTATTGTACATCAATGGCAAGCTCCCCAAATAACAACTTTGTCCAAATCAACTAGCTGTACCCACTCCTAAAAAACGCCTCAGCTTAAAGAAGGTGTTATTTTAGGTTTGGTGGGACTGTGGGGGCATGATTAATTTTGACTATTGAAATCGGGAGAAACAATTACGGCTGAATTGTATTGGCGACAATTGGATAGATTACGTAACGAATTGGTGGTAAAACGGCAGCTCTGCTCAACAGAAAAAGGTGTAATATTGCAAGACAATATTGCCAGAATGCATGCTCCAAGATTAACCCAAGAAAAAATAAGGCAGCTAAACTGGACGATTTTACAATATTATTCTCCATATACAACATCATATTCTCCAGACATAACACCATCCAATCTTCATTAATTCCGGTCCATGGAATATTCCTTAAAAAAATAAACATTTCAAAAATATCGATGATGTGCGAGCTCACCTAGAATCATATTTTTCTTCAAAGGAAACAAAATTTTATGAACAGGGGGATAAAACTCTACCAGCAGGATGGCAGAAGATCTTGGATAACGATGGAGATTACATAATCGACAGAATATAAAAATTATATGCAAATGAATTCTTTTTTTTTTTGGTCAATGAAGATAATTGATTACTTATGGGTAACAAATCTTCTAAGGTATAATTATCAAAAAAGTGCAATAAAAAAACTCATTTCTTTAGAAGTTTTGCGTGGTAAGCTAACATTTCTTTTAACGGAAAACAATCATTGATTAGAATCAGATGAGAAGATCATATGTTAGCTGAAACAATACAGTTAGAAAGAGCAGAAAAGGATGATACTCTGAAAGATAAACCCCGAAGAAAGCTAAATTGCTTTGCGCTAATTGAATTTCGGGCAAAGAAGGTCAACTGTTAATTACGCTGGAAGACATATTGCGATTGTTAATATCGCTGTGTAGTTTATGGGTTGGAAGTAGATTATGGGAGTAGGTTTATATGGTAATCACTGTATTGCAACGATGATGACAAAAGCGAGAGTGAAAGTAATAATCGAAATTTTTTTTTAATTATTAGGAAAACATTCCAAACTAACTAGACTAGCCAAGTAGACTAGATTATAGGTAGCGCTAACTAGGCTAGAGACTAGCGCCATAGAGTAAAAATCCAATTAAATAGCATTAGATGAGGTGAGTTGCGTAAGTGTATTAAAGCTCTATTTTCCACAATTCACTTAAAATTCAATCTTAAAAAATTCGTTGAACAGGAAACTTTATTACAAACTTTCCTGTTCGTTGTACTTTAAAGCTGATCACTTAAATGATTTTCAGCTTTATGAATATAGCTAAAGCCTAGTTTTCAGTACCCCAAATATAAACTCTGTTTACGTAAAAGTAAATTTGATATACGAGGTTAAAATAATTTAAATGTTAGTAGTTAAAAAAGTTTGTAGAACATTTCCTCTATTTTCCTAAAATGTACTTTGTCATTTTTGAGAAATTTGTCAAGCTGTTCAAATTACCTTATTTATCTGTAATAATCATAGTATGTCAGGTGCTCTGAATTTTTAGTTCTTTGATGCTTTGTAGACTGGTGACAGAAATGAAAGTTACGCACAAAAATTCGATGATAACTGAAGAAATATTCGGTTTATTGCAACGAAATACGCCACAGAGATATATTATGATAGAAGAAAGACTACAGCAACATAACAATATCAAAAAGAGGTGCTTTGTTAATTAATACATAGGTTATATCAAAAAAAGTGAAATCATAATCCATCCAAAGGTCCATGTTACATGGGGAGTGGCCACCGTGCACTGATATAGAAGCCTCATAACGAGCCGTAGATTGTACGGTTAAAGAGGAAAGGAGAAACGCTTGCATCAGTAAGTCCCGTTTTTTCAAAAGTGACGCTTTTAACACCTGTAGGATCCTAGAATGGACGTGAACACCGAAAAATGGTTTTTCTCATCCCAAACATATTCTACAAGATTGAGACCCGGAGACTTCGGAGCAACGTGTATGATTCAGACAAATTTTTGAAGCTTTAACATTAAAACGCTTATTGTTACAGTGAAAAATCCACTGTTTGTGTACTTTCATAACAACCTATCCCTCCCGTAATTTCTTTCTGTGGAAATTTTTTGAGCTTAATTTATTGAGAAATATACAACACAATTTTATTTAGTTCCCTAATTTTACTACAAATACTTACATTTATACTACATTCTTCGACCTTTAAGTTTTAACTAAAACATGAAACTGTCAACTACTTTTTTTTGGTTACAAAGAAAAAACTTCTAGTGGCTAAGCATAGGAATAACACTATCTATAACACACATTTTTAAGCAACAAGAATCAAATAAAAATGAAACTTTTTAAGCAGCATTTTCTGATCTCCTACAAAATTTTGTCTTTTTCTGTACAAATTTAAAAATATTTTTTTTCAAGATTCTTAATAAAACAACCTGTTTTACCTAAGACAATTTAATGAATGAAAATCTGAAACTTCGTCTTTTTATATCGCTCTGCAAAAACAATTGTCGTCGTTGACGTTTCTTTTTAACCCCCCCCCCCTCTTACGTTTACATTTCAACTTCATTTATTCATGATGTTTCTTTCTTTTATATCTCTAATGGTTCTTTTCAATTACGCGTTTTATACTTTTATTTCCAATTATCTTAATTATGCTTTCTTCTTAACTATTTCATTTTTTATTCATTCTATGGTCTTTTTTTTATCTTTTGCTCTTTTTTATAGTTGCCACACATTTTTTTCTTTTATAGTTTGGTCTTAATTTCTGGAGATTTATATTCATTTATACAAAAAAAATGCTTCTATGAACGTTCCACGTTTTTAACTATCGCAATTATAATCTACTGCGTGGTGTTCTAGTGGAACGTAGGAAAAAAAATGTGTTTAGTATAACAATATTAAAATTAAAGGAGCCTGAGGTATTTCAGATTCATAAAAATACTGTTTTTGAAGGATGAAATAAATAAAGAATTAAAAAAAACTATATTAAAATTATTTTTGTATTTTACAATCAACCTTTTAACTATTTATCTACCGAATTGATAATTGCCAACAATATCACCTCCAATCTGTTTGTTTTATCTTGTTATAGTTAGGCAATGAATGGTAAATACTGATTCATGTAATAAAAAAGAAAATTACGAAGAAATTAGTATGCATAAGATATACGTTAAATGATCAGTATCTTCTAATGGAACTTGCAAGTTATCACAGGTTCCACTGCAACTCCTGCATATAACGGCCAAGC
Organism: Cheiracanthium punctorium; assembly: GCA_038373885.1. Taxonomy (NCBI): domain Eukaryota; kingdom Metazoa; phylum Arthropoda; class Arachnida; order Araneae; family Cheiracanthiidae; genus Cheiracanthium; species Cheiracanthium punctorium. The sequence continues at coordinate 454,139 of JAWZYV010003326.1, read as the reverse complement.
CTTTCTGTCTCCACTGGCTTTCTGACGTCTCTTTGTGCATTTGCAAGAAATAAATTTAATCCTTTAATCTACGAATAAGAATTGCAAGATTATCAACTTGAATCTATTTCTTTCTCTTGTTATAGTTAGGATGAATGGCAACTATGGTTCACGAAATCAGCGGAAAGTTGTCTATTTAAAACAATCTACTCTAATAGAACATGCCATCGTGATTTAAGCTGATTAAATGAAGTATTTATACTCGGGGCAAAGCTAATCTGATAGTGAAGGTAAAGCTACAGACCGTGTGAGTCCGCCGCTCTCAAATAGTTCTTTCCGTTTGCCCAGTTATTACAGAACTAATACTTTTCAATATGATAATTTGAATCAATGATAATTTTTCATCTAATAAGTGCTAAAATAAAGTGTTTACTATAAAATAATTGCATATTTGTGTTACCTGAATGCAGTAATTAGAAGGATTAAGAAATTAAGTCGGAAATCAGATGTAACGCCAGACGCTTGACGAATGGCGTCACCTCTTTTGTGCTGCAGGGAATTGAGTAGTGCGTATTTGCCTTGTGATTGGGTTGCTTTGTGATGTTGACAGCCAGATTATTGGAAGGAGAAACGAGTGTCGGAGCGTTACACGCGGAGAGGAGTGAAATGCCCCTCTAGGCTTCCACTTCACAATCAGGTTAGGTTTGCCTCAAGTAGAGTAGTGATTTTTCAGAGAGTGATTACAATGAATAGATTTTTCCTTTTTTAAATACAATTTTAATTTAACGGTATTTCTAAATATCATCAGTAGATAAGGGGTTAAATAATTTGCAGCCTTTTCAGATAAATCTTTTAGACATGTAAACTAACAAATCCTATTCATTTATAATAAATTTCTACAAACGGTCAGCTCTTTAGACCGGCCATGACTACAGTTTGTTTTCCCGTTAAATTTCGGGCTGGGCGTTTGAAAAATGCCGCTTTAAATTTCGCTTGCTAGCGCGTATTCCAAGCGTTCAAAATTGATGCTAGATTTGGAACCATGTCCTGGAAATTCGTCACTTTCGTGAGTTTCACTCTCGGGAGTTTGATTTGACCCTGTAAAAGGGCGTTTAGTTTAAGGATACAAGAATAGACATTTAAAAACAAAAAACGAAATTGAAAGCGAAAGCAAGAGAAGATAAACAAAGATTGGCGGATTTGGTATCCGAGAAAGATGGGCAACCCTTCAGCGCATGCGCAGTGTTGCCATTGGCGACAGGTGCGAATTAAGCCTAATGATAGTCATTCGTAATATGGAGTAGGCATGAGGCGGGGGAGGGGGAGAGTGAAGCCACATCTGCAACCGGTTTTTCCTCCGTCCACTTGTTGTTTTTCTATGGGGAGAAAAATGAAGTATCCCTACGCGTAGCCTTGGGGGCGTGGCTCGAGTTAAAGAGCTGTGTGAAGCTCATACGATTTATCGAGCTACGTACATTTACTTCATTTTCTCCCCATAGAAGAACTAGCGGGTGCCTACTCCATATTATTCGTTTCCTATAAGCTCGTAATATAGCCGAACCCATATTGACATGGCATAATGAACTACGCGTAAAGCGCCTTATAGCACTTTTAACTATGCGCTCTAACTATTACTAGCACTTCCAGCTATATTTTCTTTCTTTAGCCATACCATTTCTCACCTTCTTTAAATACATTCATTTCAAATTTCAGGTCATTCTTAACCGTGGCTTATATTTTTGCAGTTTTTTGATAGTTGAATTTATAATAAATTTATAATACTACCATAACGCTGGAAATTGCTTGAAATATAGAGAAAGTCTTACTATCATAAGAGTACTTTCAAAACATTTTTTATAATAAAATTTAAAAGCATACTTAAAAATACACAGAATAAATACATCATGATAAACTGCTCACATTTTTTTTAATAAGTATTTAAAAAATATTCGGTTTTCTTTATAGTTTTAATTTTTTACTTCTTTACAGCTGCATTTTTACGAACATTTTAGAGTAAAATGTACACAAATTTAACCTAGACATTAACATTCAAAATAAAATAAAAAATGCTTTTAGTTTAGCTCATTCTAACAATAGATTTTATAAAAGCTATTTGAATAACGTTTTAATATTCAATAAACCTCGAAGCAGTTACCTATTTTGATTGCAAGAGACAGCGTAAAAAAGTTCATTGTCATAATAATTGCAGCAATCATACATATATGTGCAATTGATATATGATGTTCATTACCCATAATTGCAGACATTGCTTAACAAGGGGTTAAGGCACCGCCCGCATCGCAATAACTGCAACACGCAAGGTTCCTGATCTAACAATTAAGAGCTACGTATAAAGCAGCTCTCTATTGATAGGGGTCAGCGAATAAAAATAAATGTTAGTTCAGACAGCATGATTAAACAAATCGCAGAACGAGAGACGAGACGGAAAATGCGGCGAACAAAATAGAATGTACGTGATTCGTCTACAATGGCATTAAAACCACAAAAAAAAGATCTTATTAATAGCACAGGCGTCAAAATTTTTTGAAAGGTTTTATATGAGAATAATAGCCATACACATCATAAAAGGGCTCTTCCCAAGAATAAAAATATATTTCGGTTTTATTTCTTGGAAGGAAATGCATAACATTTCCCGCATATAATCTGTATAAAGAGAGGAAGTTTCGCCAGTGCAATGCTTTAATGTAATAGTTTCGTCTAAGTTAATTTCATGATAAATTATCAGAGAAACAATAGCTAAAATTTTATACTGTTCAGAGCATTTACGTTTTAAGATTGTCTCAATGGAACTAAATGCTTTTCTTTTACTGAGTGCCACGTTGTTTGTAATTGTTAATTGTGAAGACTGGGCACATCATACTGTGTTGGACGGCAATGGAAAATACCATTTGTATTGGACGCCGCCCCCCGACCAAAATCCTGACAGTGAAATTGTTTTCCAAGTAGAAGTACAGGCGAAAGGCTTTGTTGGATTCGGGTTATCTCCTAACGGTGGCATGACAGGGGCCGACATTGTTACGGGATGGGTGAAAAATGGCCGGACCTACTTTCAGGTAAGATTTAAATATTTTTTTGTTGATTAATGACATTTTAAAACCAGGGTTTCTATCCAGTATTAAGCAAAGTACCAAGAAAACCTAGAACAAAACAAATATAAACAATTGCAATTATAATGCTTAATACATAATTATTTTTACACTCTCTCACTTTGAATTTCATAAAAGGTTCTAAATGATAACGAAAATTGTCCCTGCATGACAGTAATGTCTGAATTTATATATTTTAATGTACTTTTTCAAAGCACATTATTATACAAAATAATTGTATTATAAATCGCAGAAAAGAAAAAGATACATTAAAAGTGAAAAAAATTTTACCGACCTTTTACTTTAATGTTATTATTATTTTGCTCTTGCCTTACAGCAAATCAATTGTCTTACACAAAATAATTGTATAATAAATCGCAGAAAAGATATATTAAAAGTGAAAAAAATTTTACCGACCTTTTACTTTAATGTTATTATTATTTTGCTCTTGTCTTACAGCACATTATTATACAAAATATTTTCATGATAAATCGCAGAAAAAAAGATATATTAAAAGTACAAAAATAATTTTACCAACCTTTTACTTTAATTTTATAATTATTTTACTCTTGTCTTACAGATTGAGTAAAATAAAGCTCATGAGATAATGGAACAAAAGTAAATAAAAAGTAGAAAAGTTGAAAAAATCCACTTGTGTATTCATAGTAGCATTTCCTATGCAATGAAAGATACAAAGACATTTAAAAAAATCTATATTTATCATAATTTGATCAATAGAGGGTTAAACTAAAACCAAAATCTAAAAAGCTTTTGCCTTGTCTATGACTTATTTCCGTAATTTTAAGTACTGTAGACTTTATATGGAATACTTAAATCGATGTCAAGTGTTACAAACAACCATTCCCATTTTTCTTTAAAAATTTCAGTTAATAACCAATATAAAGACTGAACTATTTTATCTGTAAAGATTCTTCCATTTTTTGTTCTCTGTCTCTTTTTTTTCATGAAAGGAAAGAATGAGTTTTCGGAACCTTTACAGCTTCAACAACTTAACAAGCATGCTCTTCAATTTGATAATGATGAGAATAAAATGTATTTGAAACATATCACTTTGTAACATTTGTTACTTTTTCTTTTTTTTTTTTTAATATTGACTCGTTAAAGAAACGTCGATTCATTTATTGTTACTAGGAAGGACACTCTAAAAAATAAACAGATAAATAAAAATAATTAATTTAATAAAAAATTGGTTCGAAACACTGGGTTTGGTAAATAGCGATTTCATTTTAGAAATGTAGTAAACAAGAAAATCTAAAAGATTAAAACTGAAAAGCAGGACAAAACTTATGATATTAATATAGTAACTCAAAAAATACACTAAAAGAGGGAATTTTCCGCAGGGCAATCACAAAACTTACTTTTAAGTATTATTAAGATAATATTGGTATATATAAATTTCTGAGGGTTTATGTAACAAGAAAGCTGTTTTTCCGCGCAAGTAAATAAGTTTTTGTACTTTTGATCCAAAAAGTTTTTCAGTCTTAAAATTCTTCTTAATATTTTGTATAACTAAGAACGCAACTTTTATAAATTAGCAGTTCAGTTAGGACTAACAGATACATATTTTTAGGAATAAGTTATTTTATTGAGATGCTGTGTACAGGGAGGGATAACGGACATTCTATCTTCCACGCTTTAACTTATGGAAGAACAAGTAATTTATATTAAAAAAAAAAAAAAATAAGTCAATTCCTACTTAGGTCAATAAAAATTATTTTAATTACTTGTTATTAAATTAATTAAATGTAATTAATGAATTAATATCTGAAAAAACTGTATTAATATCAAGTGTCACCCACAGCAAGTTTAAAAAAATGGATTTAAACTTCAGGGGATGAATAAAAAGTATTTTATTAACGATTGAAAATTTGAACAAGGTATACGAATATATATATAGTGAGAGTGTGAACTAATTGTAAGAATTGAAAAATGATGAGAAAAATGAAATTTTATCTTCCTATAAGAAAATGACTGTTCTATCATCGATAGAGGCATTACCACAAAACTGCAACCACCGAAGACGGTTGGAGAAACTGGTCGGGCACAGACATTTTTCATTTGATTTTGTCAATATGTTAGATAAATACATGTTATAATATGCAATAAACTTTGGGAACATAAATTACACGCTGTATCTGTTATAATTTCTTAAAATTTATGAAAATTATACACAAATGGAATGATAGGACATTTTTCTTACTACTTAATTACCATCAAATTTATATTTTTCAAACATGTTAAAATTTTTCCAGTTGAATAAGGTTGCATAAAGCTGTATAAACATGCATAAAGTTGTACAAGTAGAAAATAATTTGTAAGAAATATTTTTGTTAAAACTGTCCCTCCCCTCTCGACTCGCCTATATCATTCAAAGTTAGTAAATTGTTATAGGTTAAATCAGCTTAATAAAAAATTCAAAATTTACACATTAAAACAAGATCACCTATCACTGAAATACAGTAATAATGTTAATTTATTTTAATCACCTGATGGACTACAAAGCATTTTAATTTCAAAGATTCTACTTTCTCAGTCAACTAATACCACAGTCTACATCATTTTAAAAAAATCAGTAAAAGAAGAAAATTTATTAATATTTGGGGAGAGAAATTTTATAAAGTTTAAACTAATTAAAGGGAGAACATAAAAAATAATATTTAAATAAAATACGATTAACCTTGAAACACACAACAATATTAATAGTTAAATGAAAAATAAAAAACAAATTTAATTTGCTGAAAGCTATGAAACCCATCTCCAATGTGAAATGTGAGGTTGAAGTTTTCTTAAATGTATAAATTTTGTAATTGGAGATTTAGGTTACACTGAGAGCAATATCGCAACCCCAACTCTCTCACAAAAAGGGGAAAAAAAGTCGAAATTTTTAATCTGTGTATTTAAGTATTAATAGAGATTCAGTGAGAGTTTGAAATTTATCATTTTGAATTACAATTTAATTTTTACTCTTTAGAAACATGAAATTTGATTTTCTTTTCTTTATTCATGTATACCATAGATTCCCAAGCTTTTTTGAACTGGTGCCCCCTTTTCTAGTGAATATTTAAATACCGCCACCCTCCTGAGAAACGAGCGTACATAATCATGGGCGCCGGCAGCATAGGGCAAGGGGGGCAATGCCCCCCTGGATTTTTGTATGCAGTGTTTTCCCTTGCTTTTTTGCTCTTTCCAACATGGTAACCAAACGTTAAAGTAATCTTTGCCCCCCCCCCCCTGGGAAATATTCTGCCGGCGCCCATGTACATAATGCATGGTGAAAACAAGAATTAAATTTAAAAAAAAATATTATTAATAGATAGAATATTGTCGGAATTGAAACGCTACTGCATTTTTTCTTCATTTAAAGAAGAGGAATAAAAGTTTTAGCTTAACTGTTATAATGACAGGCAGGGGTTTTGATGATACGAAGTAATAGATAATAAACCATTGCTTTCTAAATAAATAAATTAACAGTTTCAGAGAACAATCAAAACGCATACTTAATTATATTAAAAAGTATTTTTATTAAAATATTATCAGCGTAATTCTTAAATCGTTTTTAGACTATATTTGGTTAATCTTCTCATGCCCCTCCGCGCCATATCAACGTCCCCTAATTTTCTCTGGATCTTTTACCGCCTCCCTGAAAGCCTCAAACGCCCACAAGGGAGCGTTATCGGCCACGTTGGGAACCCATGATGTATACGAATAGAGGCAGTTCAAATATTTGCGTAGGTGGTGTAGTGGCTATCGAACCATATATATCCCATCTTGGTTCCAAGTTCGATTGTCGGATTTGGTTTGAGTGTTAACTTGTCCGGCCCCCCATAGGGGATAAATTCGTCGCCTGCGGGTGTCACCAAATAAAAAGGGCCGGCACTTCAGGCCTCAGTAGGGGCGATTGCCTGATGAGTAAGTGCCCGTCCATAAAAAATAAAATAAATGTTTGTTAAATTTGCATCATAATGCACTTTTCACGCATCCACGCTTAAACCCAAAGAGCGAAAAAAAAAAGATACATTGCGGAAGGATCCATTTCCAAGGAAACCTACCGGTGTTTCTGAAACAGTGCTCTTTAAGTAGTCTTTTTTATTAGAATACCCTCCTCACTTCGTCTTTTTTCTGAGAATTCCCCTACTCGCTTATTGTTATATTTCGTTCCGCTCTTGCGATTGAAAAGCGCTCCTAAAGGAGAAGCGCACTTTTGAAAACTGAGCCAAAAATCGCTCCGACTGATCGAACTTCGCTCGTTTGGTTTAAGCGTTTTAGGTAACAGCGCTTTTGATGAATATGGGCATCGCATCGTTTGTTAATAAGTTTTAACTGGTGATGAAATTTATCAATAAATATTGCTTGCTTTAATTAACGTAAAGTTCCATTTGAAATTAGTAAAACTCTATTTCAAATGGAAAACACAAATAAATGTTTGTTAAACTCACATCATCGTGCACCGTTTCGCTAACAGCACTTTGGCACAGTATGGACAATATATCATTCTGTTAAAATTTTTGGTAGTAAGTTTTAACTGGTGATAAAATTTAACAATAAATATTGCTATATTGCTTAACATTTGACATTGATTAACATTGATTTGAAAAAAAAAATCTATTTAAAATGAAAAAGATTCATTACTAAATTTAAGATAATACACCTCTCTTATGAATGTCCTTTTCTGTGTAAGTAGATTCCTTTCTTAATTTAGTTTACGTTAAAAAGGTCCTATTAAATTTAAAAAATACTAATGAAACCTGTTACAACTAAACGATAAATTAAATAAGATCAATAAATGACAAAAGACTTATGTCACTTATTGAAATTTAAATGAATAATTAATGATGAAGTTTTGAAGTAAAACTTCTTTAGGCGCAACTAGGGAGTAACTCAGATACTTTTTCTGACGGAAGTAAAGCTCACGTGGTTTTGGAAAAGCGGAAGCTGCCTGCGATCGAACCCAACCGGCAGGTGAAAACTACGGTTTAAGAACACGGTGATAGAAAAACATGAAGAAATGGAACCTGCAATCGAGCCAAACTAGCAGACGAAAACTTCATTTTAAGAGCACGGAAATAGAATAAGCAGAGGAAAACGAAGACCCTATGTGCATTCGATACCAACCAACAGAAGAAAACACCAGTTTAGGAACACAGTTAAAGAAAAATACCACAACATAGACATTCTCTCGAAGTTGACCATATTTCTAAACAGTATTTTGGGGACAAATCAAGCATTGTCCTGGAATCCAAGGAAAACTTGGGGACACTAGAAAATATCTTTGGGGACTTATTCGAGGACACAACATATTACCATGCTAATAGCTCTTTAAATCAATTGTGTATTCTTATTTCTAATAAGTTAATGGAAGTATTTATGAATATTTATTTAAAGTAGAAATATGAAAGGAAAACCATGTTGAAATATTGCAATTTATTCATAATTTAATACTTTGCATAGTATTTTTATTTTTCAGAAGACATTGCTTTTTACATTGGCTCGTTTTCTGATCATTTTTCATGAAACCTTTTACACCCTCTAAAAAAAGTATTCGAGTGCAAGAAAAATTCCGTACTTCAATTTCATATTTAAAGCATGGTTATTCCTGAAAAGTGATTAATCATTAACAAAACTGAAATGGGAAATTTGACTCATAGTCGAATACTTTATTGAATGTCTGTAGACGCTACACATATAATGACAACAAACGTTTTCAGAGATCGAATTTCATTGTTTCTCTGAGTAGAAGGCGCTTTTAGTTGTTTTATTTTTCTCATTTCTTCAATTTTTTCTGAAAAAAATAAACTAAACGGAAACTTTCAGGGGAAAAATGTACAAATCTTTAAATTTGGGGACTTTTCGCGTCCCCAAGAAGTCAAGGTATTTTTAGGGACAAAGTAAAAAAAAATCTATATTTGGGGACTGTCCTCGAAATTCGAAGACGTATGGTCTCCTTTATGCTACCCCGGCATCCAGACGGAACAACGGTTTAAGAACACGGGTATGTAACACCACAAAGAAACAAACACTGGTGGCGAACGGTTTAAGAACAGAATAAAAGAATAACAAATGGACACTCCGTGGATTCTAACCCAGCCTCTAGACGGAGGTGGTTTAACACGGGGATGGAACACCACAAAGAAACGGATCCTGGCTGCAATCAATCCTAAACAATAAACAGAACCTGCAGTTTAAAAACACGGATGCAGAATAATAATCTGAAACCTACCAACAGACGAAATCAACGCTTAAGAACACTGTGATAGAAAAACACACAAAAAAATGTACACTACCTGCAATCGAGCCCAACAAACAGAGGAAAACACCAGTTAAAGAACACAGTTAAAGTATAATACTAGACTAGGGACATTCCCCCTATTCAAACCCAACCTCCAGACGGAACAACGGTTTAAGAACATGGGGATGAACACCACAAAGAAAATGAATCTGGCTGTAACTGAATCCAACGTCGTTTGAAGTTTTACTTCAATCGCGCGTAAAGATTACACGCACACACTTTTTTGTTTTTAGTCTGATTCCAAAATTAAAATTATATTCATTAAGTAAACTATAAATCCCCTGAGAATAAATGCTAGAATATGTGCATGTTATCACTTAAGTGTAGAAATAAGTTTATGTATATATTATTTAGTTAATGTGCAGATTAACTAGGGCGATCCATTAGAGTGCCGAAAATTGTTTCATTTTTCAATCTAATCTGCGAATTATTTAGATAACCAGCACATTACCCATTAGGAACTCGAAAAGTCAAAATATAATTGCTGGAACAACATAAATGTTTCTGCATACTTAAATTAACAAATTATTTGTCAAAATCTAAAGAATCAAGTTAATACAACCAGGCAGTTCATAGAATTAAACTACTCTAGTTATAATTAAAAAAATTATAATACAAAACAAAATTTAAAATATTATTACAATGAAGGCAATGAATTTATAAAACATACGGTAAAATTACTCTAACTCAACAGTGCAATCTAATGAGTGGCACTTTCAATTACGTAGCAATTAGTTTTTGTGTGTGTATGAGAGGAACCAGCTTTTGAATTTTAACTATTCCAAAGCCGTTAACGTGCACATTATCTGAGTAAAATACGTAGAAATCTCGATTCCGTACTATAAAGGAGCGAATCAGTTAATCCTTTAACGCGCAGTGTTCCCGCTCTGGGAAAATCCAACTCTGACGTTTTGACTGTTGCAAGTCACGAAGAATAGATTGGATTTCTATAAAAATAGTTTCGGGTTACATAGCTACACGAGAATCCTGTACTTTTTAGAAAGTCATTTCCCGTCAAAAAAGGGTCACGATTCTTTTGAACAGCACTGACATCTGCCGAAAAATGGAAGAATGCGAGAACGGCTGGGCAGATTGATTGCCCCATGCTGAAAAAAGGGCAGAAGTTGCCATCGCTCGACTTAACGACCCGCAAGAGGGCGGACGATCGAAACGTTCATCGCGTGCCACAGATCTAGAGACCCTTTTTTGACGACAGCTGGCTGTGCGGCAAAAAGGATTTGAAACAGACACAATAGATTTGAAACAGACATTGAACATTCTTTATTTTCTACCTTTACAATACTGTACGTTATAAATCTATAACAGTTTACTAGTACATATACACAATACTCACGCTCACAGACAAACACTAGTGAGTATAGCCCCACCAGTGGCATAGCGCTAGCGCGTTGAACTGGGAGACGGAAGGTGCCTGCTTCGAAACCAGGTCGTATCCGCCGACCTAACCGTTCGGAGTTTTCCGTGGTTTTTCTCCGAAACTTCGCTTTAATACGGGTAAGGACCCCTTAGAAAGTCCCCCACGTAGGGCAATCCCACCCCGCCACCTAAATCCCCTAGAGTAGATAATTGGCCGTAACCTTCCACTCACTTCCACAAGTGAGTGCACCCATTTTTCACTGTAACACTTAAGCTCTTGTATTTTTTTTTTAGGACAGACATGGCGTCGGCAAAACACTCCCGGAAGTAGACGACAGTCAAGACTGGAAACTGATCAAAGCAGCTGAAAATCGCACCCACACCATTTTAAAATTCAGTCGAAAGCTCGATACCTGTGACGAAGAGGACATGGCCATTGACGTAAGAACTTCATTGTTCCATATTCAAAAGCCGCAACTGTTTTAGAAATGATATGATTTGATTTTCGAGGACTCGCTTAGAGTTGCTATAGCTTTCATTGCTCAAAAAAGTAGTTATAAAAATTCATCTATTAGAGGTAAGTGCGCAATGTAAAGTGGAAAAAGAAAAAAAAAATTCAGAATAAGGTAGGAAAAGAGACTGCGTTAAGAAATAATTATTTTTGTTAATTTTCAAAAAGTTACGCTTTTATGAATTTATATATGACCCGCGTATAAAAAAAGTTTATAAAATGTGCATCGTACACTCATGAGGTGATGGACAAAATCCTAAAACTATATTCAAAAAAGTGTCAGAGGTATGAAGATAAGTATTAGGCTGACTTCTTCAACCAATTTTAAATGGCTCTCGAAAGGAAGAAAAAAATCACGTTGGATGATCGCATTTTAGGGATCGTACAGAAATTACGAAAGAAAATAATTCTTTTCACTCTCTAGCAATAAAGGTTTGCGTTCAAACTCATGTACAGCCCCATGAATTTGGAAAAGTTGGTAGCTGACCAATGTTAAAAGATATCTCTGAGAAGTTTTATGATAAAGGGCTAAAAGTTTGTACATCACCTATTAGGATTTTTTCTGTAAGGGGGTCGTATAGAAATCGGAGCAATATCTAAATCCCTCGACCCGTCTCTTTTCGCTGGCAACCAGTAGTCATGTTAATGAAAATTTAATGAATTGCTTTTGTACTGGTATTAAAGACCATAGACCTTATAATTATTTTACTTAGCGAAACAAAGCAGTTACGATCATTAATTGTTCCATGTACGTTTCATTAATTGTTTCAAAAATTTCCTCCACTATACTTTAAGAGAATTCTGACTTCAGTTTCTGTTTGTGACGTAATGTCTATAAATATGTCTCACTATTCACGGTAACTGTATTCCAAGGAAATTCCAAGTAATTGCAAATGAGATTTACTGTTGAACCTTTCTGTTCGGAACGATGTGCTTAAAATTTTAAAATATTTTGCTGAAGGGTACTGCGAAATACTTTTAAACGATGATGCTTTATGGATGACTATTGAATCGAATGTTTTGCTGACTTAACATTATCCTATATTGAAATTATTTTCAATGCAATATTATATACACGAAAATTATACATTTGTGCTGAAAAAATACTTGTAAATTTGAAATCCGTGCGTTTCGCATTATTTATGTTTTTAACTTGCACTTAAATTTATAAGTCGAATGTATTTTTAAATGATCGCAGTCAAATTAACTCTTTTACACACGGCATTTTCATTGGAATTTAAAGTTGTAAGCTGCACTGATATACAGGAAATGTTGAATATTTATTCCATTGACATGTTTTGTTTTTTAATTATAATTAAAAAGAAATGAAAGATTATATTTAAAAAATAGTTCTTCCTATTCCATAAAAATGATTATTTACGACAAAATAGAGGAAACTTGACAGATTATTTTTAATGATTGAACAAAGCATAGTTATATTAAAATAATAATAGCAACAAACAAAGCCCAAAGATTGGATCAGATAGAATGTTACCGAGCTACACATTACTTGGTTTTTGCGCGTTCATTGGAACATAAAAATTCAAACTTCGCACTATTTTTATTTAAGTGAAACCCATGGAACACCTTGCGTATTAGCCAATTATGGCGATTTTTCATAATTTGGTGATTGTTATGTAGCAAAACTAGTATATGCTACTATATAAAAGACGTTTATTTTTAAAATGGATATTTTAAGAACTTCACATGTCATTTTTCATTAAAAACCAAAAAACAGTCTGTAAACACCATAAAAAATAAGAATTAAGATGTATTATAGAAATTGTTTTTTTAATTAGGATTTATATGAATGAATTGTTTTAGAAATTTAAATTTAAACTTGATAGATTTACAGACAGAACGAGTTTTTATAATACACCTAAATACAGGGTTGTCCAAATTAAACTCCCACAACTCAGGGGCCTGTACAGGATGTTGTATGGGTCATAATAGGATGAAATTGTGAAAACAGACACTTCAGATCACGCGCTCGTGATTTATTCAAAAAAATATTAGAACAAGAAGTTGCCCATAGATGGCGCTGAAGATCAACAAGACGTTCTACAGATGTTCTATATGTGTGCCGTGGTCAAATAGGGCATATTAACAGCAAGAGAAACAGTTGGCACACTGACAACACCATATGGCGATTGGCTAGTGGCGTCCACGACCGCCAAAGCAACGTCTTGTACGCGTCCAGAATCCATAACATGTCGTCTTCTACCTGATAAAATTCCCAGCTGTCCGGTTGTTTCGAACTTTTTCATGTCTCGTAAAGCGCGTGGTATCATTGGTCCTCGGTTGTAAGTTCTTCAGCCGACGGAATGCTCGCAGCACAGGAGTTCTCGTTATTCTGGTAGAAAAGTTTCACTAACAGAGCTTTGTCTTTCAAAGTCGCCATTGTGCATTAGCGAGCTGGAAACAACTGCTGTGCAACGCCTTCTTCCACTTTTGTAGGGCTCGTCTTTTGGATACGTTGCGCAGAAGCTTTATTTCTGCAAATCACGTTGTTGCACTATGCAAATTACAAGTTTTACAGCGTCACCTATCGGAAATTTCTTGTACTACTATTTTTTTTTAAAGTAAATCACGAGCGCGTGATCTGAAGTGTCTGTTTCCAAAATTTCATCAGATTATGACCCACACAACATCCTGCACAGGCCTCTGAGTTGGGGAAGTTTAATTTGGACAACCCTGTATTTATAAGCTGAATATATCTAAACGATATTTCATTACCGATTTTATTTCGTAATTGACATATTTTACAAGTGATAAAATCTTGTAGAGTAAACTTGTATCTGATCTTCCACAATCAAAAATTAAATAATAATTGATATTTTATATTCAGTTAGTTATAACATGCGCTGTTTGTTTTTTTCTAGGACAGTACTATGCGCGTGATCTTTGCTTTTTCAGACAAAGATCCCAGAGGCAAGCACCCGTTCTACCATTCTAAGAACCGAGGTACAAAAAGCACAATGCTACTTCAGGGGAAAGCTAGAACTCTACCCTCTGATGATGTCTCCTCCCTGCTGTATTGGGATATTAGGTCTCCAGATGTAAGATTATTCATTTTAGAGTTTTTGAATCTTTAAAATTATTGTATAAACGGAAAAAAAGGGATTAAGTTTCTGTGCCTAAATTTTTTTATTTCATAATTTGTTTCTGCAAAGATCTTTCTCACAAAAAGAAATTATGTACTTACTCACTACTGAAATGGACTTAGGCGAAGATTAGCCAGAAAATCAAGATTTGAACATGTTAAGGGGTCTCGGCACCTCAAAAATATTTTAAAATATGCTTAACTTAATTGTTTTTGTTAAAAAAATTAACCAAATATGTTTTTAAAAAAGTTTTGCTACTCATTTTAATATGATACTCTTTTTAATTTTTAATTGTTTTGCTAAAGTTTTTTAGGTTGTAAACGATAATATTTTGAACGCATTTAATGATAGGATTCGGGCTAACTGCACTGCATTCAGGAGGAGAAAAAAAGAAATTACTTTGCGCAGTAAAATAGAAAACATCATGAGCAATGCCATATTTGATCTTTTTTCAAAGTTTTCAGCATATAGCTTATCCGATGGTTAATTTCTTACTTGAAGTTCTCTGACACAGCCGCGCAGCCAGCTATGTCAGAAAACTTCTTTTTGCTCTGCGGCGCTAGATGGGCGATTCCATCAACCACCCTGTCGTTGGTAGTTAAGTGGATCGATGGCAACGGGTGCACTTTTTCAGCGCTGGCATCCTTGATTAATATTTTTTTGCGGCTAACAGTGAAAGCCCTGAAATGAGGAGTTTTTTTTTTTTTTTTTTCACGGCTCAACCACTACGTCTCAAAGGCGTAAATCCTCAAAGAAAGTCATTCCAAAGACAAATCGACGAACGAAGTGACGCATTCTTGTTTTCTACTGTTGATGTTTGAGTGCCTGTGGTTCAGTGTGGTGTTGTGAGTGTTGTGGTGTTGTGGTGTCAGTGTGGTCAGTGTGGGTTCAGTGTGGTGCCTGTGGTGTTGTGGTTGAGTGCCTGTCTATATCACCTGTTTCACAGCGGGGCATACAAAAAACTATTTCAGTAATCGATTAGGAGTACAGTCTCTGCTGTCAAATTTTAGTGAAGAACGAAAACATTGGGTTTCCTATGCATTAGTAAAAAAGTTGTTCTAAAAAGGATTTTATAATCGATGCATAATTTTTCTTGTTTTTAGCAACGAAGGATATCTTCATGGAGAAAGAAATGCGATAAAATAGACGCTGTTTTTCTTTCACGATGCTGCATATTCACATCTAAATGCCTTTCGTCTATTCTCATTCTTTTCAAGCCATCTGGATTTGAATATTTTCTGAAATGTTTCAAGCAAAATGTATATGTATGTTCTTTCGTTCCGCCATGACTACTCGCTCTAGAATAAATCACAACATAAAATTTTTCAGAAAGTAAAACGTAAAATTTCAACGTAAAATTTTTCTTTTGTGAAAACAAAAGAACTGAATTAAATAAAATCATATAAAATTGGAAAAGTTCACGAGGTTCATAGAATCATACCATGTATGCAAACACTTGTAGTAGAGAATTATGAGTAATATCCTCCTAAAGTTGAAAAGCGGTAGCTCGTAACAAACCGTCAAAAAATTGCGTGAACCATGGCATAATGATATTTAGCAGTACAAAATTTATGGTATCAATTAAAAATGTCAGAAGATTTAATTTGTATGAATCCAAATTTTTTTTTTTTATACATGTACACGATTTGAGTATTTTATCCTAAAATATGAAGACATGAAAATAAAGATATGCTACTTACACCATTTTTCATTGACACTTGAAGGGTAAAAAATCAGTCAGATGATCGTCGTGTACAGATTACGACAGACAACAATGATTGCATAAACGTATAATACTTTTGCTATTATGGACATTATATAGCTCCTCATAAACTTCGTTTGAATATATCTCTGAGCTTTTTTTTATGATGAAAGGCTGAAACTTTGTACATATCACTTAATCTATGATCATTATTTAACGAATAAAGCACAGGTCAGTGTTATTGAGATTTCCTCGTATAGGCAGATGTTTGTTTGCTTGCGTATGTCAATGTTTAGTAAAATAAATGAATAAAATTGTATTTTATGTATCTTTTCTTACAGGTAGATATTTCTTCACAAAAAACCCTATACTGGTGCAAAATTTTTAAAAGTCCAGATCTCGACACTAAACATCATATAGTACGAGTAAGTAGCTATACACTTTTACTGATAAATGAACCACCTAATTTTTTATATCACATATTGTTTGGACACCGTTGAAAAAAATAATGGTGCATTGCTTTAAGTAATGTATGTATTACTTAAAGCATTT